>CM067070.1:34884265-35315390 GCA_033980235.1 Diadema setosum
TCGAAAAAACATCGGGCAATTGGTATCCATGAACTTCTGTTGTTTGTTTTTTCCTCGAAAAAAAGTATGTATATAGAAGTCAGAGTATTTAAGTATTATTCAATATTGTACATGGGCCTGCCGGTTTATCATTAGCACTTATCAAAAAGAATACGCGTGACGTTTTTATCTCTACAAAAATGTGAAAATGAAATCATTGGTTAAACATATTAATTCACAAAAAGTATCAGAAAGAAAATAGTTAAAGAAATATGGAGAGTTTACATACACAATAATAAATAATAAATACTCTACTAGCTGATGAATACCTCCGAATACCTCCGAAATCTAAAGAGTGTGAATCAAAATCCTTACTCCAACTCATCCTCACTATGATGACGCTTGATGCTATTAAAGCTTCGTATACCACTTCAAACCAAGGCAATAAACACGCAGATTCAGAAGAAATAGACGAGATAGGTTGTTCAGTTGCAAGTCCATCCAATTTGTAAACAGAATGTGACGAAATCTCTTCTGTTCACATCGAGTTTGCAAGCAGGATGAGGACGAGGTTGGATGTATAAAGCAACACTAATTTGATTGCGTATAATCTATTGGAAAATTATTAAAATGCAGAATCTACAAAAATCCATTATTCACCGCTCAATCGAAAATAATGTGGAGTAAACACAAGGTTTAGATGCGATTACAGTCAATATAGGCATCGGTACGTAGAGCATACGATGATTTCTTTTTTCTTTTATTTATCCAAAAACCAAATTGGATATCATTATGATATTGTATCTGTGCTTTGTTGAAACTTATGTGATTCAAAGTTCCTTACAATATAAAGTGCTTATGACTTGTAAGTTAAGATATATTACTTCGTATTACTTTATACTGAAATAAACTCATTTGAATTGAGTGTTGGGAATAGCAAAGGTTTGCAACTTAACTACTGAATATCGAAGAGGTATCAATAATAGATAGTCCTGAAGATTTGAACATTTACATGCCTAAGCTATGGGCTTTATCCACTTTAAAAGTGTGTACTCATGTGCAAATAATTTATGACAATTAATAATATTCCTATACTCATGAAGAACATTGATCACGGTTCGAAATAATAGACTGTGCACAGTAGATAGCCAAAGAATGGGTATAAAAGGGTAATTGTTTTGGTATACACCCCACCAGCGGTTACAGCTCGTTTTTCCGAAGGTTCGTTATTCCGAAGGCTCTTCAGTCCGAAGATTCGTTATTCCGAAGGTTCGTTATTCCGAATTTCATTTTCGGATTAACAAATCTTCGGAGTAACGAACCCTTTTTCATTTTCGGATTAACGAACCTCTAGGTATAGGGAATTTGTGTGTTTCGGATTAACGAACCTTCGGAATAACGAACCTTCGGAATAACGAACCTTCAGAATAGCGAACCTTCGGAATAATGAACAGCACCCACACCAGCAGGCTCCCAAGCGTGAGAATGAGGTTAATTCGTGCTTAGAATTGTTAATGCATGTTGTGCAACCACAGGCTACAGAAGTACGTGTAGTTATTTCATCAGATTGACAACTATAAATGGGTATCAATGAAAAGCAGATAATCATTTACCATAGAGACGTCAAGTTTGAATGACAAGTCAAATTATTTAGAGTACATGCAATTCACGGAATACATTGTATCAGCTTTTACTTCAAAAAATGATTACAACTATGAATGATATAAAATAACTAAACATTTCAAAGAAATTCTTAAGACAGTACATACAAGCTGTTCTTGAGCTGATGGCAAAATAAAATATATGGTACAACGAGTTATTAAGGAGGGAAACATAATATATAAAGAAGCATTCAGCTTTCAAGGTACAATTTTCCCAGAAAACCGTTCAAAGTACATGTAGTACGAAATATGAGAAATGTATTAATTACAATATTTCAGTTTCTTACAGTAGCAGTATAATTTCATAAATAAAGTGAAAAATAATATATATATATATTGCCACATGTGTCCAGTGGCGGAGGGGGGGGGGGGGGGGGGGGACCGGCCGCGCGCTCTCTCTTTATTTGTCGTTAAAACAAATGAAGTAAAAAGAAAAAAAAACCCATGAAACCCGGAAGTAGCATTAGAAACATTGTTTGCGGCCCCCCTTTAAGCCATTCATGGATCCGTCCCTGTCTGTGTCTACCACAGCATATCTATTAAGATGATAATTATCAGGATAAATCCACAAATGAAAATCATGACAATGTTAAAGACGAATGGATTTCCGACCATCTTTTCAAGTGACAGCCGAAGACGGTTCATAAGCTGTGAATGCTGGCATCAACAATGTCATTTGGTAGTCTTGACTCGAACTGTCCCGCTTTCAACGTCAAAATGAGCCGTACTAGGTTCCTGCTGTCGGCTATCAACTTCCGTCTTGACTGATCCGTCCACTTCCAACAACTCATCACACGGTACAGTCTGTTCGAGATCGTTTGAACTAGCAGGGGACTGGACGGGCTTCCAATGTTCAAAGTCAAAATCTGGAAAACATAACATCATCCATCTTATTCTTTTGAAGTGCACATTATTTTTCATACCTGTGTGTGAATAGCAACACCATTTCCATTTAGTACAACATGTACTGGAAAAGTTGCCAAGTCTCCTATTCTAACGGGAAGTTGTCGGGTTTTTTTTGTGGGGAATACGTCTATTTTTTATATAATTCGAGCCTTAACATCAAGATGTAAAGAGGTGATGGTTGTATGGGCACTATAGGCAATTGACTTCAAAACGCCATTCCTTTACATAGAGAATAATATAGAACTAAAAGAGATATTGAGGAACAGTATTCAGTACATGTATATGCAATGTTTAGTCTTCGAGACGCATGAGACTGAGAAGTCTAGTTTTCCCGTATCCCTATATGACGTGTACTATGTCAAGGAATATTTTAATTATTTTGTCAATCATGCAAAAATAGCGTAATCGGCTGAATGTGCGCTTCTGGAGAATAGGAGAAGAATATAATTCTCAAGGAAGGACAATTAGACGCTACGATTATGACAAAATGATATTAGTTGTGAAATTATTTTTTTATGCAAGTTATCAATACAAACAAACAAGCAATAAAATCCAACAAATAAACAACTAGAAATGTCGCTATGGCGACTGGTATGTCTCTTCCATAACGTATGGTTCGTCTGATAGGTCTATAGTACAATGTGTGGACAATGTGTCATGCCAGTTTCACATAATTGGCAAAATATTAAAATTACAGGTTTGTTAACCTTTTAAACTAGGTAGGTTGAATTGTATGGGGGCTATAATTATTGTCTAAGAGTGCAGATATTTGGTTATTTGAGGATTTTTACTTGACTTTTGACTCTCTTATTAGTTTATGCATTATTGGATGTTAAATCTGAGTGTTTGACATTTGATATTTAATATGTATCAGCACTGCGATATTCGGATATCAACAGTAAATTTGTGGTGTTATGATAGCATTATATGGATTGTGTTTGCTTTCTCGGTTAAATTTGTGACTAGGGATGCAGCGCATGTGACCGTTATAGCAGATTCGATGTGCGGGGTGTATCACCCCTAAATGTAATATCAATGCTAAATGTAATATCGACCCTAAATGTAATACACCTTAACCCTAATGTAATAACAACCCTAAATGTAATACATTTTAACGCTAAATGTAATAATCGTGTCAACCCTAAATGTAATACATTTTAACCCTAAATGTAATAACCGGAGACAACCCTAATTGTAATACGTGTCAACCCTAAATATAATAACAACCCTAAACGTAATACATGTGAACCCTGAATGTAATATCGACCCTAAATGTAATACTTTTTAACCCTAAATGTAATATCGACCCTACATGTAATACATCTTAACCCTAAATGTAATATCGACCCTAAATGTAATAACAACCCTAAGTGTAATACATTTCAACCCTACATGTAATATCGACACTAAATGCAATACATCTTAACGCTAAATGTAATAACAACCCTAAATGTAACACATTTTAACGCTAAATATAATACCAATCCTAAATGTAATCCATGTCAACCCTTTTAAATGTAATACATTTCAACGCTTAATGTATAATTACGACCCTGAATTTAATACACCTCATTATAGAGAGTGTAACCAACGCAGAATATCGGGCAAAAGGTCAGGGGGTATACAAAGTGGATATGACGCAACTTTTTGTAGCACTCTTGAAAAAGCGGCAATAAATGCTTAGATTTGTTTTAGTTGTTTACCCAGGTAAAAATCACACAGTCTTATCGAATAATTCCTTTGTTTGCTTCCAAGTTAAGGTCCATGTGACATAGTTTTTTTAAATCTATACCTTTATCATACAATCACATAAACATTTTATTTCCCAAACTTCATTCAGTGTTCATGATTGTTTGATTTTTACCTGGGTAAACAACAAAAACAAATCTAAGCAACTATTGCTGGTTTTTTTTTTTTTGTTATTTGTGGTAAGGACATTTAAAATTGATTTTATCTTCTGATAAAACAGGGCCCAGGGCCCCGTTTTATCAAAAGATATAATCGATTGTAAATTCCCTTACCACACAGGCTGCCATAGACTAATGATAGAAATCAGCTATAATTATCAATTATAACTCTTCATAAAACAGGGCCCAGGTCTATTTGTATCTGTATATGTTCTAAATCAAGTGCTTTTATTTTCAGTTGTAATCATTTATGCGTAATTAGTTGTTAGTGGCATATTTGTGTTTTGAAAGAGTATTGTATTTAGTATATGAACATGTGATAAGGCTCACTTTTTTGCATCTGTCTGATGTGAATGATTATTGTATTGTACTCTTTTTCTTTCGTTTGTACATCAAAGAAACGCAATTCAGCCTCTGGGCTGTTATGTACTTTCCTTTTGATGAAATAAACCAATAGCTATCTATCTATCTATCTATCTATCTACCATTCAGTAATTTTCAAGGTATGGAGAAAAACTGTAAAATCAGTATTAAAGGTATTAGCCCACATTTGTAAACCTGCAGCACTTGGTCTCATAGTTAGCATGGAGTTTGGGTATGATTGCAGTAACACCTGTGCAAAACTTCGTTCCAATTAGTCCATTACTTTCAAATAAATGAAAATGCACCGTATGCATGCGTATAACGCTCGCTAGCTCCGATCCACGCACGTACTACATGCATGCGTAACTACACGCAGCCGCTGTGCACAGCGGTCTGGTCAGGCTAATGCATGCGATACATGTGTAAGTTACATGTACGTAGCTAGCCCGCGCTCGTAATTCGATTTTGGGTCGGGTTGACCCGGTTTGAAAATTGATTTTAAAACAATGATTTTCTCTCTCTTATCGAATGGTACAGACAAATAGCAACAGGTGAGGTATGTTACTGTTATAACTTGTACTTGAAGTCATATTGGACCTATTTTATGCAGTTTTGATTTTCGTGGGTTTGCAAATGTGGGCTAATACCTTTAAATCGTAAAACATTAGCATTTTAACCTGGCCTTTGACCCTATAACCCTAAAATGCCCGAGAGAATCACTTGTCAAGTAGAACATGCATTAATGTGAACTAAATTTCATGACGATACCTTGAATAACTTTTGAGATATGGAGGAAGAACTGAAATTTAGCACATTCACTTGACCTTTGACCTTTAGGCAAGAAACCTCCTAGAGAATCTCTATTGGGTACCATGTCCGAATGACACCTGACCTTTGATCTATGACCCCAAAATTCCCTAGATAATCACTGTCAGACAGCACATGCATATGTATTAAGTTCCCTGAAGATACCTTGAACCATTTGTGAGATATGAAGAATAAGAAAACGAAATTTTATCATTGTCTCTTGTGACCCAAAACTCTGGAGAATCTTCATGTGGTAGTACATGTATACTAAGTTTTTTTTTTCGAAATACCTTTAAGGCATTGCATAGATATGGGAGAAAAAGTAAAATCTTGAGCATTTGACCTTGAATTTTTGACCTTGAGCATGTGCACCCCTAAGTTGATAAGCACAACTTCGCCCACTCATCCATATACATGCTATGTTTCATTAGGATACCTCCAACGGTCTTTTTCAGTAACGCTGTAAACAAAATTGATAATGAACGGAAGGACGGACGGACGCACAACTCGAAAACATAATGCCTCCGGCGACACTTCGTGAAGGAAGCATAAATACAAGAGCGGCTACTTTCATCTTTCCAGCGTTACCTTCGAAAAATTTCCGGTCAGTAGGGGTACACTTTGCACTCTCCATTGCCAAGTTTAGTAGGACCAAAGGATTCACTGCAATGGCTGTGTTTTGCCAACATTCAAGATCCTTTGCTACAGCATCGCGAAAATTTGTCCTTTGCAATGTCGATTCCAAGTGATCATCAGGCTGTTCAGATAATATGCTAAGATTTTCCAAAATTCTCTTCATTTTTTCGTTGTTGCCAATCTTCTGTATCAACATTTTAAACGTTTCGGTGGGTATCTTCTTCTCCGCATCATTCCTGAAAGCTTAATAAAAAAAAAGAAAATAAATTCATGAAAGCCAAGCACATGAGTACAAAAAACCCTAAGCATTGCGATGATTTCCTAAGAATTCTCATACTCATTTCTGTACACGAATGAGTTTTACAATGTAGTAAAGCGTAACATACAAAGATAGAATGAATCATTTAGTTACAGTAAAAACTAGCGTCTGCGAAGTCCTTTTGTATATCAAAGCACAATCGCAATCAAGCCACGACTTTATTAACGGTGTCTCTAGAAATCAAGATGTAATTACATTTTTCATGTCATATTACACACTGCTACAGGGGACATAAGCTGCCAGCAATGCAACTTGTGAAGATAAGTTAGCAACCAATCATACGAAAAATAGGGAAAATATTAAACAACTAAATCCTGATGGAATAGTGCACTATCCAATCGCCAATCGCCAGTCACCAAATAAGAACCCTATTTCACCTTTTAATCTTGTCACCTCATCCCAAAGACCGTGATCCCTCAGACAATCGAATAGGTCTTCAAGCTGATTCTGTCCTTTGTATCCATCCTTCCACTTACACAACATAGAGTACATGGAGCCTGCCAATGTATTCATTCTATGCACCGGTACCACAGGGGTATTACTGAGATCATTTATTGCATCCGCGAGAGAAACAATTTGTGCTAGTTCTATTCCTGATACCAGGTGCCAGAGCTCTACGAAGGAAACCAGATGACCTGCCGATTAACAAAGAGATGCAATACAGTCACTACACTATTATGTTCTTTTTCTTTTATATAGAAAAATAAATTAATTTCAAGTGTGGGCAGATTCAGATCTAAAAACAAGAATTATTGCTCGCCTACGAGTTTTACTCAAAAGCAACATCAGAGTTGCACGGAATCAAACTTGAATAGTTATATCTATCACCGTTACTTTTTTTTTATTTCGTATTGTATTGGATTCGTCGTATGAAGTAGATGTTTACCTGCATCCAAACTAGAAATACGAGCAAAGGAAAAACTCACAGACAATTATTTAGTTAAGCTCAGAATATGAGGAAGATGATGCTTTAACAATACGAATAGAACTCAGATATTCATAACCAAATTGAAGCTGACTTAAATCGCATACTGTATCCTTCTCGGTTACTCCATGACACTCCATTATGCATACACATAAATATACATAAATGTATACGTAATTTTAGATATAATTGCTTAATATGTTATTTGTTTGTCATACAGTATGTAATAAGTTCCATCACATGAGAGTAACCAAAAATTGAACTGAATTGGATACTATGTACATGTAAATATAGAAATACAACCGCATATCACGTGTTCTCTATTAGTACGTGTGTGGGTTAACCGTGTGCCTCCTTTGTCACCATTTAATTTATTTCTGGCTTCGAATATTTTTTTGAAAAAAAAAAATAGCATGATTCTTGTGTGCAATAGTTAACAAATTATACAATGGGAGACCTTCCAAATGACGAGGTTTGAAAAACATGCTTGGTGAACGGAAAATGTCAATGTACAGAAAGATAAAGTTCCTCGAAGAAGAATTTAATTGTACCATTTTCTTGGAGTAGCATCTGACGTACTGAGTCACCAGGTCCTGTAGGAAAATGTGTAAATAAGAGAATAATCATGAGGTAAATTTTATGCAAATATCGTTTAGCCACATCAAAGCAGTAGATTGTAGAGTAGATAAAAAGGAGTGGGGGAGGGAGATGGGGAGGTTACACCCCACCCCACCCCCCACCCCCCCCCCTCAACAAAAAAAAAAAAAGGTTTGGAGAGCAAAAAAAAAAAAAAAGAACAACAGGAAAATCAACCCTAATTCCAGGTTCCCGTGACGGCAAATGTAGACGAGAGTGCCTGCCTTCGTGGCCTAAATTTATGTTCATTTCTGTCATACTGCCCAGAAAGTTATTAGGGTTTGAATATAAGAGACTTTCTTCTATCAACATTTTTTCTTCTGTAAGAAAACTGCCTATATACATCACACTATTAGTTATCTTCTTTACTAATATTATGTAGTTTGCGATTGTTTTGCTATAAACTCGTATGTAGAAGTATTCATAGTAATGAAGGCCGAGCTCAGTAGATTTCGATGTTCGCTGACCCCTTTCAGGTTTCTCGTTTCGTGTATAACAGAAGAGTCTGTAACCCAATCAGCTCATGCTTCATTCATACTTTTCTTCCAATTGATATTTACGTTGTTCAATGGTACATGTAGTTGACTGTGGGAAGGGGGTATACATCTACCGCTTGACTGCATTCGCACAATTGTATTACCAACCTGTCCGTTCTCTGTCGACTGTCAAAAACAGAATCGTTTGGGCATGAAAGGCTCTCGAAAATTTCGTTAGGAACGGGTTAAAGTGTGGGGGGGGGGGGTAAGCACGTATTAAAAAGTGCCACCCTTTGAACTCTTTTTTTTTTTCAGAGTGAGATTGTAAAGTTTGACATTTAAAAAAAAATGCAAGCAAATTACTGGGGCTAGTGGTTTAGAATCCTTACATCTTTTTCATTTTTTTAAATTTATGTTACATTGTTTCCTATTTCCTTTCAAATGAGAAAAAAATATAATAAAGGGTGCTTAAGCAAAGGGCTAATATATTGGCAAACTCTGTGTTAGGCAGTTCCGTCCAGTATCCATGAGTGTGCTCTAGGTTTCTATAAATCCAAATGAAGAAATTACATTATGCATGGAAATTGCATTGAGTTGAAAACAGTAGATCAGTGGTAGGGTATCTGAGTAACCTGTATCCGTGAGTCGTACATTGTAATAACGCTTATCCTGAATAATGATTCAGGTATTTGTCATACTACCACTGTGCTTTACCATGTTTACATCGTTGTATTTCCATTCTAAATATGCCAATGCGCCAGTCGTGTGGGGAAGATGGAACCTCCTCCCGCCCCGTCCCTCCCCTTTTGGTCCACTTCAATTACATTAGGAAATTGTGACGCGGAATACATTTTTGCAGCTTTTTGTTTACATAAAAGTGCAATATTTCAACTAAAGTGTGCATTGAAACACTGAATTCAGATTCTAAGAATGCAAAAGTTCGATCAATTGCATGGTATGGAACACTCCACACACACCATTCCCATATCGGAACACCTCCCTAAACTTAGTAAAAGTCAATACCAGTCCTTCTGCTAAAACCAGAGGGACTGTTTTGAAATTTAAAAAAAAAAAATAATACATCGGATTCATTATTAAAACAATATAAAAATAAACAAATATCACTGTGATATTGAAGAAATCACTCGCTTTGCTCGACCGGGTACTGTCGCTTCGCATCGTAGCATATTAGTCACACCATCCTATATTGAATTTCGAATAATGATAATAATGATAATAATAATAATGATAATAATAGTTATATATATATATATATATATATATATATATATATTACCAATTACTTATGTTGAGCAAACAGTTGGGAATCACAGATTTTCCATATTTGACATGTATATATACTGTATATATATATATATATATATATATATATGTATATATATATATATATATATATATATATATATATATTGCAACAGCACACCGAATGAAGACGCAGAAGGAAAGACTTATGATGCACTTACTTTCTTTCTTTTTCCTGTTATATTTCCGGTAAAGAATTCCTGCAATTACCATGATGATAAGGAGTACCACGACTAGGGTCACGGACACCGCAGTGACAACTGTGGAATATAATTATTAGCAAATACGGCTTCTTACTTCTATTGATGATTAAAAATATTTAAACTGTTAAAGGAAACAAATAATTTTTCCTTGTATTCCTACCAACATGCATTAAAGAATAATGTGCAACATGTAAATAACATCATCCTATCCATAATCGCCATGGCGATTCTGTAATAACTTTAAACGTAATTCCAACCGGTTTGCGAAAAACGCGTCCAACAAGCATGAGCATTATAATATGCAGAAAGATGTCAGTGTTTAACCACTACAATACGATGTATTATAGAACACATCATGTTATCTTGCATTTTCATTATTATTTCAGCAGATATCACAATTCGGGCTAGACATTATTGCAATAAAATGAACTGTTCTGTTTGCTTTGCTGGAAACATCACAAAACTGAACAAAGCAAGTCAAAATAAAATATATGCTTTCATTGCTTTCTGGGAGCTTAATCAAGACGGTGTAAATATTGTTTGGCGCTTCTCTAACCCTACTCAAAATAGGAATGCAAAGACTTGGAAGAAATATCTGCACGATGGAGCTCGAGATTAGCTGCATTCCGACAACACTGCTGGATGAGAAGACTACTACAGTGTATGATGTCACATGCGTAAAGCGGTATAAAGAAAATATGAAGAGAATTTAACTTTTTCTCGACTTGCACGAACGTATGCTAAGGGTAATACAATTCCCCTGCCTTCGGAAACAAACTACCCAAGTGTTCGTTTATTAAGGAGAAAAAGTTGAAACATACTGATTATTCTTTATATTTTCTTTATATCGTTCTACACATGTGACATCACAAGCTGTATTAGTCTTCTCATCCAGCATTGACTAAACAGAAACTTCAAAAAATCATTACTTTTGAACGGATGTCCGATTTCCATCAAACTCTCACTGATGTGCTCTACTAAATTGCTGCATTCACTTAATCCACATGTTTATGAAGGTGGACTTGTCCTTTAACGGTGTACTCCATATTTTTGTTTTGGAGAAAAAAAAATGAAAACAAGAAATGAAAGTAATAGCGTCAGTTTATCGAAACTCCTAATAAACGTTAATGGCCTGTCTAGTCAGAGTACGGGCACTTGTGACTGTAAAATATTGAATTATGCTCTGCTTACAATTTACATCTAACACGTATGAGAGGAAAAAGTGACGTGACCTAACTTTTTACAGTAATCTGTTAATTTTCCCCTAGAAACACAATTTGCATCACGCTTAGGTATTTAAGTGGAAATGTTCATTTAGAGTCTGTAAATAACAAGGCCTTCTAAGGAATATCAGCAAGCGGTTGGCATGAATCATTATGTATTTAACTTTAATGATTTTGTTTTGCTTTATGAATATGGACATAATAAATTGGACAACTGTGTTTTGCCTTGTTTTTTGATATCTCGGTCATTTCAAAACCATATGTTTTCAATCAAATAGATCTTTAATTTCTCTTGGAATTGTATGCTTTTTAACATTTCAAGTGGTTTCCAATCCTCTCGCAAAAAACGTTGCAACCTTAATCCCTATCTCAACTAAAACTTTACCATCCCTCTAACATTTTTTTTTTTACTTTGGTACGTTTTTAGATCTATGATGTCTTGTTACTTTCTAAGATTCAGGTTTCAGCTCCAGTGAGTAGCTTGTTTTTACTTCATTTTGCAAAGGATTATCCTATATAAGACAGAAAGTTGATGAGCACAAGTAATGAGGTCTTATTGCGAAATATCATTAGGCAAACCTTTAATAATACGAGTGATTCTTATGAGGGCTTTTGATAAACTGCCTAATAATATGATATTTCAACTTCTTAAATTTCGGGGTGTTCCTTCTTGAATGTAAGATAAAATACAATTTTATTAGCTAAGATTAATTCTGGGGTTCTCGTAAGCCCAATTTTTACATTCATCTGTATCTGTTTACAGTATGGTTCAACTCTCTAACAAGTGGTATAGGTCTCTCAAAGCTGGTCCAACTCTCCTGACGACATGGCTCACTCCTCACAATGCCAGAATGTTAAGCCAATTGACACTTTTACCAATGCTTTTTTTTTTGTTGGGCAATGATCTAGAATGGCTTTTCGTAGGTACAAGACAGTTCTATACTTGTATTTCAACGTGGTAACAAACACCTGTTATAAGCAATAATTCTTATGAAACATTTCTAAAATAGAATAATTGGCTCAGCTCTCCTGCATCTCTACAACGTGTCTTTACCAAGTTTCCACATAAAGCTATACTCACAGGCACCTTTGACAGGAGCAGGTGCTGTAACGTTGTTGTTTGCATCCGTCCGTCTCCCTGCCGCTGTCGTAGGTGAGAACACACCTTGTGTTGTTCTCCTGGTTCCGAATGGTAGTCCGTTACCTGTGCATTTAACTGGATCAGATCCTACCAACAGTTCTATCGTAATCATCTGGGTAAGTAGTCCTTCCGAATCGATAGAGATTCTTCTTACGGTCATGTTTGCCAGGTTTGAGGTATCGCTGAATGACAAACTGATGTTGGGATAGTACCCTGTCACAGTGCATGTGAGAGATATTGCTGTATTGCTGTCTGCACTGATGTTGCAAGTTTGCATCGATTCATTTGAGCTGATCGGCACACATGTGTGAATTTCCGGAAATGGTTCATGGGGGATGGCTGCAAATAGAACACACGCATTGACATTTCAGTCAGTGCTAAGATCATAACAATTTGAACAATAGTAAAATGAAATGGTAGTAGGCATATTAATATGTAAGAAGGAAGGTAGGTGAATTGTTCCTCTTTTCTAAATGAAACTTTTTACTTGGCACTCAGCCTCGAGCTAGGAAAAGGAATAATGTGATAGAGTCTTAAAAATGATCACAGCATTATAGGGTTTCATTTATATTCACAGGCTGTGCAAAATTCATCTGAAACATTTTTTTTCTGGCTTATTGATTTCTTGCCTAAACGATGTACGTGGCAACCAAAACAGTCCTCATTCAATAAGAATATTTATCTCAGTCCCTCACATAGACGGGATGGATGATAAATAGGGCTCTTGAATTGGAAACATCGTGTCAAAATCACGCCTGATCGATCTAAATCCGTTGAACACCTTCCTCTCCCTAAGCCTTTGCGTAAGAGGGCTATTGTGCAATATTCTTGGGCAATGATTGCATATTCATCGTATATGCATCATAATCAAATATATTCATCATTTCCAATCGCGATCATATACATAGAACTACAAGTACTTACCAACAACTTCGACATACGTCGAGTTGAATAGACGTGTGTTTGTTGCCAGATCTAACATAGCACAAAAGTATCTTCCTCTGTCTTGTATTCTTGTTGAGTTAATGACAAGAGAAAAGTCATTGGATATGTTGTATCCACCCTGGTCGTAACCAGGACCTTTCCGATCGCTTATCTCCTGGAACAGGTCGAGTAAAACCAATAGCTCTGCATCGGCGTAGGTATCTCCTTTCAGCCAGTACACTGCATTAACCGCTTCCTTATACCGACACCTTAGGATCGCCCTGTCACCATGCTGAAAAACACGTCTAGCATCGGTAATGACTGGCGGATCTGAGTAGGTAAAAGATCCACGTGAGTTATTTAGGACGTATGTTAGGGGTTGTCCTTTGCTCTTGCTTTTTTGTGTCACCTATGTATCTACAGTGTATCTACCTTATATTTCAATACATCTACGGGTAGTTCCATTTAATTCGCAAGGCGTGCTTTCAAAAGGAGGCCTGCGGTAGCAATATACATAATATACATTCCTAACGGGTGCTGTTCGTTATTCCAAAGGTTCGCTATTCCGAAGATTCGTTGTTCCGAAGGGTCGTTCATCCGAAACACGCAAATTCCCTATACCTAAAGGTTCGTTAATCCGAAAATGAAAATGGGTTCGTTAATCCGAAAATCTGTGGCGATATTCCAAAGGTTCGTTATTCCGAAGATCGGTTAATCCGAAAATGAAATTCGGAACAATGAACCTTCGGAATAACGAATCTTAGAAATAAAGAGCCTTCGGAATAACGAACCTTCGGAATAACGAGCTGATAACCATTCCTAACATATGTAATCATACTATAATGGATTTCATAAAGGTGGGAAATTCAGGTAGAGAGATAAAGGGAGAGAGAGAGAGAGAAAGGGGGGACAAAAAGGATGCGAAGAATAAAGTATATTTGGTTTTCCCATTCATTTTCAAACTTTTTCATTCAATTTCACAAATGTTTATTTCAATTGTGTCGCCGGATGTCGGGAATAGGCCAATCTTACTTTCAAATTCGTCTTTCGTCGTTCATTTTCAAAAAAGTCCATTCAATTTAGTCATTTGGCATACACTTTCGTCATTTACAGTTCAAATTTGTCAGTCTCACTCGCAGCACTCAAAGCAGCAGGGTCGATTTCGTCTTTTGTCAATCATTTTCGTTAAATTTTCATTCATATTCGTCTCATATCTCGCTATCCGGTGTGATTTTCCATTCATTCATGTATATTTTTTTTTCTGTAACCGTTCACATTTTACATTCAGGAGTTAACATACACACAAGTGTCCCCCCCCCCCTCCACACACACACAGAGAACCACAGATACAGACACACACACAAGCAATCCGAGTACATACTGATACAAATAGACGTACCGTCTCTCAAACGGAAACACTGACAAACTATTTCTAGGCAAACATGATTAAAGACAAAATTTAAGTGTAGAATCGTAATCTGTTTAATGTCAAAAAATGGACAACATTATAAAGTTTTCTGCTTCCCAGGGTACGAAATTTGAAGTTTGCTTCATGCATTATGATGCGAAAACTTTAACATTACGAGTTAAATTTCCAAAGGTGACACTGACATACTGTCCTGATGGGTTATGACTTTTGACTGTCGCTTATCCTTCAATCAATTTTGGTTGGCAGTCATGTTTTTCGTGTGTATTGTCTAAGCAAATGGTTTGGGAATAATGTGTAACGATACAATTTACGAGAGAAATTAAAAATATGTGGGCTTACTTTTGGTTCACCATCAAAATAAAAAATCGACAACATCTGACTAATATGAATGAAACATTCATGAAATTGATCTTCACATTCTGCGATCCGTCAGCGGGAGGGATGAATGTGAATGACAATTGACGATTCTGAATGCTATGTCTTCGAAAATGTTTGACGAAAAACGAATTACAATGACAATTGACGAAATTGAAATTAGGATTTGCGTTCCACGTGCTTCCCGGGACGAAATTGAATAATAAATCTTTGAAATTGAACGATAGAGGCGCAAAAATGGATGGGAAAACCTATACTTCAACTTGCAAAGAAACAATATATGAATTTAACAATTGGATGATACCACACATTATGTTTAAAAGGGGGTAGTGAAGCCGATGATTTGATAGGTATAGATCAGTAAGTTGAATAACTTGTCACTGTGTATGAAACGATTGCTTTTTGTACTCGGTCTTGGATTTAGGTAGACTGTTGGTGCGTTGAGACTGATCTTATGTAAGATGTGGATGAGCTCGCTGGGGTAAAGCTCTTCTTATTGGTAACCAGGAGTAAGACCATCTAAAATGTTATCCATAAATACATAATTATGTTTAATTTAAACACACTGCTATAGCTTCTGACCACCCGAGCATTGAGAATTAAGGGTTTCTGGGACGAACACTGCACTAGGGCTTTCTATAGCTCAGTCGGTAGAGCACCGGTCTAGCAATCCGGAGGTCTCGGGTTCGAATCCCGATGGAATCCCATTTTCTTTGCTCACTTTTCCACTAATAATTTATATTCTTTCTGGTCAGTTTATTCTGTCTTTATTTGTTACAAACTCAAAAAGCTGCATCACTTCGGTGATCCCTCGCATTTATCCCCAAGTTGAATTATCCTTCGGGTTTATGCCAGGTTCAAGTGTGTGCGTGTGTGTCACACACAAACACACTGCTATAGCTTCTGACCACCCGAGCATTGAGAATTAAGGGTTTCTGGGACGAACACTGCACTAGGGCTTTCTATAGCTCAGTCGGTAGAGCACCGGTCTAGCAATCCGGAGGTCTCGGGTTCGAATCCCGATGGAATCCCATTTTCTTTGCTCACTTTTCCACTAATAATTTATATTCTTTCTGGTCAGTTTATTCTGTCTTTATTTGTTACAAACTCAAAAAGCTGCATCACTTCGGTGATCCCTCGCATTTATCCCCAAGTTGAATTATCCTTCGGGTTTATGCCAGGTTCAAGTGTGTGCGTGTGTGTCACACACAAACACACTGCTATAGCTTCTGACCACCCGAGCATTGAGAATTAAGGGTTTCTGGGACGAACACTGCACTAGGGCTTTCTATAGCTCAGTCGGTAGAGCACCGGTCTAGCAATCCGGAGGTCTCGGGTTCGAATCCCGATGGAATCCCATTTTCTTTGCTCACTTTTCCACTAATAATTTATATTCTTTCTGGTCAGTTTATTCTGTCTTTATTTGTTACAAACTCAAAAAGCTGCATCACTTCGGTGATCCCTCGCATTTATCCCCAAGTTGAATTATCCTTCGGGTTTATGCCAGGTTCAAGTGTGTGCGTGTGTGTCACACACAAACACACTGCTATAGCTTCTGACCACCCGAGCATTGAGAATTAAGGGTTTCTGGGACGAACACTGCACTAGGGCTTTCTATAGCTCAGTCGGTAGAGCACCGGTCTAGCAATCCGGAGGTCTCGGGTTCGAATCCCGATGGAATCCCATTTTCTTTGCTCACTTTTCCACTAATAATTTATATTCTTTCTGGTCAGTTTATTCTGTCTTTATTTGTTACAAACTCAAAAAGCTGCATCACTTCGGTGATCCCTCGCATTTATCCCCAAGTTGAATTATCCTTCGGGTTTATGCCAGGTTCAAGTGTGTGCGTGTGTGTCACACACAAACACACTGCTATAGCTTCTGACCACCCGAGCATTGAGAATTAAGGGTTTCTGGGACGAACACTGCACTAGGGCTTTCTATAGCTCAGTCGGTAGAGCACCGGTCTAGCAATCCGGAGGTCTCGGGTTCGAATCCCGATGGAATCCCATTTTCTTTGCTCACTTTTCCACTAATAATTTATATTCTTTCTGGTCAGTTTATTCTGTCTTTATTTGTTACAAACTCAAAAAGCTGCATCACTTCGGTGATCCCTCGCATTTATCCCCAAGTTGAATTATCCTTCGGGTTTATGCCAGGTTCAAGTGTGTGCGTGTGTGTCACACACAAACACACTGCTATAGCTTCTGACCACCCGAGCATTGAGAATTAAGGGTTTCTGGGACGAACACTGCACTAGGGCTTTCTATAGCTCAGTCGGTAGAGCACCGGTCTAGCAATCCGGAGGTCTCGGGTTCGAATCCCGATGGAATCCCATTTTCTTTGCTCACTTTTCCACTAATAATTTCATGTTTGACAGATTGTAACTTTTTTTCATTTTATTTTTCACTCTTCTCCTTTTTTCCAACAGAACATAACACAGTATAAATTAGGAATCATATCACAATCGTATACATACAACTTGCAAATGATATCAAATGATACAATAATAAAATTACATATATATGCATGTATATTAATAATACAAGGTTATGTTTCAGTTGGGAAAAAAAGAACTCAGAGGTCCACTAAAAAGCAAGCTAGTAGATCTTGAACCACTCACGAAAAACCTAATGAAATACTTATTTGCATATGCTTAGCACAAGTATAATTCAAGACAAGACGGAACAAAATAGGAGACACACAGCAACATGACACGACTAGACAGAATAGATGGAGAAATGGAAGGAAGGAAGGAAGGAAGGAAGGAAGAAAGAGAATGCCTACACGCTGATCAAGAATACGAAAGAGGGAATTGAAGAGGGTATTGAAAAGGTGCTTCAAACAGCTGGTGGCTGCATACAGCCGTGGATAGATTATGATGGCTATTTCATTATAATGAATTCAGAGATTAATTCATTTATGGTTGGATGATGAACCCTGTGATTGTTGGGACTTGGTTGATAAAAAAGAGAGGGTTTAACAGAAAGGATTTCAACTTCCGCTTAAAAGAATACAAAGAAGGATAATTTTGTATTTCGCACCTTAATGAATTCCAGAATCTAGGGCCTGTGTATATAAATGTATTCTGAGCCAATAATGTTCTCAGAAGGGGTAAATGAAACTCAGTAGATTGCCTGGTGGGATAATTATGGAAAACCTGATTCCGTGTAAACATTGAATTTAATATACAGGGAAGTGCATTTGCGTTGAAATAAAACATAAAGGCCCGAATTCACGAAGGTGGTAAAAATGAAACCATGGTTTAAACCATGGACAAAAACCATGGAGCGCCAAGTGTCGCACGGAATATTCCGTTACGAAATTGGTCATTTCGTCGACAAAATGACCGTTTCATTAACAAAATTATCATTTCGTGGACGAAATGTTCATTTAGTTACAAAATGTCATTTCGTTACAAAATAATCATTTCATCGACGGAATGGAATATGAAACTTAAGTCTATTAATGATACCAATATTACGTGAAGTTATTGTACTAATGTTGATAATATGTGGCCTTCATGAAAGTTTATCGTCTACTGTAATCCCAAGGAATCTTATTGAGATACGCGTTCTAATTGAGTTTCATCAAAAATAATCTCTTCACGTAAAGCTTCTATAGAATATTGCTAAATAACATATATTTAGTTTTCAAAAGATTAAGAGATAATTTGTTAGCTTTTATCCACTGGGTCACTTTTTCAATTCGGAATTAACAATGTGCACGAGTTTATCTGGATTCTGGAACTTTAAAAAATCTAGAATAAACATTAAACCGGCGTGTAATATTGGGATCATCATTGGCCCACCTCAACCTTTTGTCTGTTCACCCGTTAATCCCCTTTCCTTACCTGCTTGGCTCCTTTCCTTTGACTTCTCATCCACTTTTTTCTTCCATTGTTCTGTCTCCCTAGCCCTCCTCAGACTGTGCTTGTTGGGTGTAAGATATGTTTGCTTTTCCTACATGTTTGTCATTTTGCCTCTGACGAAGATTCTGCTAAGATCAAAAGCTCAGGCCCTTTTTACTCCATTGGCTTGCCACTATTACATAAGCAGTTTCCTGTTGTTTTTCTTTTTCTGTTGCACTAAGTAATCAAGGCCTATATTTTTGTAACAAGTTTAGAAATCTTTCAAGCAGGCAGAATATTTTGCTAGTTTATAGTGATTGTTGACATCACATAAATCCTCAAAATGGAGTTTTAAAGCAGTTGACATCATATAAGACATGCAAATTAACTTAGTTCTAACTCTATTTACATTACATGATTGACTGCACCAAGAAAACGCAAATGTGGATTAGGCTACGAAATAGAAGTCTGGGTGCCAAAGCCATTTTTCGGGCCTAACCTTGTTTTACCGTCCACCTAATGTTTTTTGACGGTTTTCGGGGGTGCTGAATCCGAATCTGGGTTTTGAAATATTGAAGATGGCCGCCAAAATGGCCGCCAAACCAGAAATTGCCATGTAGTTCCTTCTAAATGGTGAGAAATTGAAAACATTTGATGGTTTTACCCTATTTCAAGAGTGCTGAATCCGAATCTTGATGATGCAACACTTGCATCCTTGAGGGTTTTGATATATTCAAGATGGCCGCCAAAATGGCCGCCAAAACCTGAAATTCCCTTCTTGTTCCTTCTAAATGGTGAGACTTTGAAAACAATTGATGGTTTTACCCTATTTCGAGGGTGCTAAATTTGAATCTGGATGATGCAACTGTTGCATCTTTGAGGATTATGAGAATTCAACATGGCCGCCAGAAATTGCCGCCAATATCGGAAATTCCCATGTATTTCCTTCTAAGTGGTGAGAAATTGAAAACAATTGATGGTTTTACCCTATTTGGTGGTGCTGAATCCAAATCTGGATGATGCAACTCTTGCATTCTTGAGGATTTTAAGATATTCAAGATGGCCGCCAAAATGGTCGCCAATTAAAACTGGAAATTCCGATGCATTTCCTTCTAAATGGTGAGAAATTTAAAACAATTGGTAGTTTGACCCTATTCCGAGGGTGCTGAATCCGAATCTAGATGATGCAACTCCTGCATTCTTGAAGATTTTGAGATATTCAAGAATGACGATAAAATGTCCCCTAAAATGGCCGCCAAAACCGGAAATTCCCCTGTAGTTCCTTCTAAATGGTGAACATTGAAAACATAATGGTTCTTTTTTATTTCAAGGGTGCTGAATCCGAATCTTGATGATTGAACATTTGCATCCTTAAAGTTTTTTTTTTTTTTTTTAGATATCCAAGATGGCTTCCAAAATGGCCGCCAAAGACTGAAATTCCCGTGTATTTCCTTCTGATGATAATTTGAAAGCAATTAGTGGTTTTATCCTATTTCGAGGGTGCTGAATCCGAAGCTGCAGGATACAACTCTTGCATCCTTAAGGGTTATGAGATGATAAAGATGGCCGCCAAAATGACCGCCAAAAAACGGACAATCACATGTAGACCTCCTATTTCCTTCTAAATGGTGTAAACTTGGAAACAGTTGGTGGTTTTACTCGATCTTGAGTTTGCTGAATTTGAAGCTGCAGGATACAGCCTTTTCATCATTAAGGGTTTCGAGATTATAAATATGGCCGCCAGAATGGCCCCCAAAATTGTCGTTAAAAACGGAAATTTACATGTAAGCTCCCTATGTCCTTCTCAATGGTGTAAAATTAAACGCAATTGATGGTTTAAACTATTTCAATGTAAGTGGGGTAGACCCATCAATTGTTCTCAAATCTGAACCACTGAAAAAGAAATACGTGGGAATTTCCGGTTTTGGCGGCCATCTTGGCGGCCATCTTAAATATCTCAAAATCCTCAAGAATGCAAGAGTTGCATCATCAAGCTTTGGATTCAGCACCCTCGACATAGGGTAAAACCATCAATTGTTATCAATTTCTCACCATTTAGAAGGAAATACATCGGAATTTCCTGTTTTGATTGGCGGCCATTGTGGCGGCCATCTTGAATATCTAAAAATCTTCAAGGATGCAGTAGTTGCATCATCCAGATTAGGATTCACCACCCCGAAACAGGGTACAAGAAATCTATTGATTTTTAATTTCTCAACAGATAGGGAAATACACGGGAATTTCCGGTTTTGGAAGCCATTTTGGCGGTCATCTTGAATATCTCATAATCCTCAAGGATGTAAGAGTTGCATCATCCAAATTCGGATTTAGCACCCTCGAAATAGGGTAAAACCATCAATTGTTTTCAATATCTCACCATTTAGAAGGAACTAGAGGGGAATTTCCGGTTTTGGCGGCCATTTTGGTGGCCATCTTGAATATCTCAAAACCCTCAAGATGGCAAGAGTTGCATCATCCAGATTCTGATTCAGCACCCCCGAAGTGGGGTAAAATCATAAAAAAAAAAAAAAACATTTGGTGGACGGTATAACAAGGTTCAGCCTCTGGCACCCAGACTTTAGGGAACATCGGGTCTAAATTACGACTATAGCATTTAACCGCCGTTGACCCACAGTGTCTCCTTTAGCTATTGGGTCGAATTGGTATCAGGTGATTCGGGCGCCAATGATTGTAATACGTATCCGGGCACTTACCCCCTGGGCAACTACCCTCCGGATAACTACCACTTGGATAATTACCCTTAGGGCTATCCCCCCCCCCCCGCAACTATACCCCGGACAAATACCCTCTTAGGGCAATCACCCTCCAGTACAATTACCCCCTAGGACAACTACCCCCGGACATCTACCCTCCTAGGGCAACTACCCCCGAGGACAATTCTCCCTAGATAATAAAATGTGGGTCCCATCCCTATTATGGTTGCTCTGTTTTATCTCAGCCATATCAAGACCATTTTTTATCACAAAGACGTTGAATCCCTTTTGGAATTACATGCTCTTTCATATTTTTAAGAGGTTTCTATTATCATCTCACCAAAAAAATGTTAGAAACCTGAAGTTAGATCTCAACCAAAACCATACGATCCATTTCATTTGGGGAAAAATGTAAGTTTTTTTTTTGAATTCAAATAACAAACGATGTTAGAAAATTACAATGGGAGACGTAATTTTCCTGGGGCAGGGTGATTCTAAAAAGGGTGATTGTTTGGGACCTAATTCTAACAAGGGGTAATTGTCAAGGGAGAGAATGCTGTGTGGTAAATATGTACCAAGGAGGTGAGAATCTCTTTCCACATCCCTAATATACCGGTTGTTAATGCCCAACGATGCAGCAGGGCAATTCTGAAATGAGCGTTTACGGTATAACATTAAAATCGCATCAAAGAAACACCAAAACACAACTGGTGGCAGTGATACATTTTGTCGAAATAGATAAAGTATCAACGAAAAAATATAGAATTAATATAAGATATAGATGGGCGCAAACATGGTTACTCCGTAACTTTTTCCCCGCATAACTTAACCTGATTAGTTGTCTGAGGGAGGAGGATTGCCCTATGGGGAATATACCCCATATGAGGAATATTGTCCCAGGAGAGATGGCATTTGGGGATAATTGCCCTGAGAGGGTTGCTGTCTGGGGGTAGTTGTACTGGGGGGATTATAGCCCTAGTTCAGTTTCAGGGGTAGTTGTCCTAGGGGGAATTGTCCTGGGGGTAATTATCCTGGTGGTAATTATCCGGAAAGTGGTTTTCCAAAGGGTAATGTTACCTAGACCGGTTTCCAATAGTCATCAGAAACATACAAAAAAGGACTTACCACCAACGTCGACATAAGTCGAGTTGACAAGAAGTTTGTCTGTTGCCAGATCCAACACAGCACAAAAGTACTTCCCTCTGTTTCTTATTCTTGTTGAGTTGATGACAAGAGAGAAGTCTTCCGATATGTTGTACCAACCTTTGTCGTACCCTGGACCTTCTCTCAGGCCTGTGTCATAGGACAGATTTAACGCAACCAGCTTCTCTGCGTCAGCATAGGTATCCCCCTTTCGCCAAGAGACTCTACAGACAGCCTGTTTATATTGACACCTCAGGATCGCCCTTTCACCATACTGAAGAACACGTCTATCATCAGTGATGACCGGAAGATCTGAGTTAGGTAGAGTAGAGTGTCAGCAGGGACTTAAACTCATCATAAACATGGTGGGGAGGTGTATTGCCTTCATGTAATGACAACAGATATTCACAAATGGAACTCGCTATGTTGCATTAACCCGTCTATTAGTTTTCGGGCCTCTGTCCTCGGTCAGATCTACAATGTACAGGATACACAAGATAGATACACACCTATCGTGTTTTTTTTAATTCCGATAAACTGTTACATATATATATATATATATATATATATATATATATGAAGAGTTTGTTTGCAAAAACCGATAAGTCCATATTTGCCAAATGGAGATATTTGCGATTAAAGGTCAAGAAAAATAAAGAGAATAATAAGAAAATTTTTGCTTCTTTTGACCATATCTTCAAAAATATAACTTTATATGTAGTAACCAATATATCATTTAAAAGGTATTATTTTGTACTTTATGACAGAGATCGTACTTCAAAATCTTCAAAAATGGACTTATCGGTTTTTGCAAACAAACCCTTCATATATATGTACACTTTTGTACTTTAATATCGCCATTGTACATTTTTCGATGTAGGCCTACATTGTAGATCTGACCAAGGGTCGAGTCCTAAAAGCTAATAAACGGGTATGTGTAACACAATGACGTCCATCTATGCACATCGGTTAACCGCATATACGGACATGTACAACATGTATTATGGGCTATGTAAGCATTTGTATCGACATCATCAACACTCCATACTGCGTATACAGTGCATATCATGAGGGATACTCAGGGCGAAATGAGAAAAAGGAAGCAATGAGAGTTCCATTATTTTGAAACACATGTAAAAAAGTGATGATATAAGTTTTAGTATTAGTATTTAGAAAACAAAGGTCACACTTGAAAAACTATGCATACTCACTTTCAAAAAAAAAATCGAACACACAAAACCAACTAACAATTTGACGTGTCAGAAATAGTTAACAACTCCTCTCCCCAATAAAATGACAAATCATAACAAATCACATATGATATTTGATGGTCGCATTGCTTCATCACGTTCATACAAGTGTGAAAATCGTTTTATACACGCACGCACACACACCCACATGTACATATACATAATTATATGTTGTATGAAGATCTTGATGATTCAAAGACCTAAGTGTTTCTGAATTGACTTTGTGCTATTTAAAAGAAGGTGAAATCGGTGTGTCATTGAAAATACGAAGTCAATTCTTGTTTATTGAGATATTTGGGTTTAGTGAGCAAAAAAAAAAAAAAAAATATATATATATATATATATATATACATATATATTAAGAGCAATTCCAATGAACTAAACAATACAAAATGGTATAAAGAGGTTGCAAAGTTACCAAGCAAGAAATGTAGGTAATATAAGGAAAGATAACATTTCATACTGTTCTTCGATGTTTTTTTTAGGTAAGACGTTTTATACAAAACGAACGGAGGTCTTTTCCTTTTAGACTAGTTACTTTGGTTACTGCATGGTGGCCGAAGATGAATGAAGGCACATTTCCTTTGATAAGCGAATTAAATAAGCAAAGACAAAACGAACGCACACGATACTATTAAAGTAAAAAATCAGAAGATACACAAAGATACATACTACCCTGAATTAGAATTCAAAATATGACGTGCAATCTTTGTCTTAACAGCTGGCTGAAGGTGAAAAGTAAATATTGATTTTTACTCTTTATGACAATAATAGAATGTTCATGTACAGTGGGCTTACCTGAGGAAAGAGAGACTGCTACTAGCAGGGCAACTACCACCCATGTCCAGTGAATTCTTGGCATGTTGGATAAAGTGGTATTCTCTCCTAACATCAATTGGGTGAGAGGCTTCATGCAAAGAACATTTTAAATGAAGATTATATATGGTAATACATTTATAAATTCACTTCGATTTTCGACTCAGCTCCAATTTTTATGAGTAAAAGCAGAAAGGAATAACCACCCCAATTCTGAAATCCACTGGGTTAACATTCTAGCTAGCCAACGTGAACAGTGGATGAATTGTATGTTAGACCAAATTGCATTTAGACCAAGTGTCATTAGACCAAGTGGTCATTAGAGTAACCGAAAATTAGTGCAACTGGTTATTATAGTGATCGATAAATCGCCGAAGTGGATATAGCCTAAGTGGGTGGAGCAAAAATGCAAATTGGACGAAATGGTAAATAGACGAAGTAGATATCAGACGAAATTGGAATTAGACGAAATGAATAATAGACGAATATGTGTCAATAGACAAAGTGGATATTAGATGAAATGGGCATTGCCTATCCGGTAAGTAGATGATCTGATCTGGTCATGAAGCAAAGCGGCAATTTGACTAAATGAGTACTAGACACACTGGTTGTAGACGAAACAGGATTAGACTATTTGAGTTGAGACTAGCGGGTATTAAACGAAGTGGGAGTAGACCAATAGATCACCCTTTGTCTTACGCTCTGGCAGCCTTTACAATGTAGCCAAGTGACTTTCCAAGAGGGGCCCCCGAGTTGCCCTAAAATTGGTAGGAATTCAATTGGTTTCACCCATTTGTCGATAACCATTACAGTCCATATTAATGATATTGCAAACATCTTGTTCGAAGATGTAAGCGTCGAACACTTAAATCGGTTTTGGTTACGAATTCAAATCTTTCCCCAATTCATTGCAATTTGTATAACGTTTCCATGCATAGCCTCATGCAGTGTTTACATTCCAAAAGATGGTTGACCATTCTATTTACATTTCAGAGGCATGAACCCCACTTATCATGTACACTTATGGACTGAATGAATACTGCCATTTTAGTACAACAAATCCGTTCAATTTGAGGAAAGTCGGACCATGCATTCCAGCGCTACACATAAGTTTAGATGCCTCCATCACTGAATGAAAAGACTAAAACATTTCGTGACGTCACAAATGGAGAAAGAAACTATAAACAGAGTTCCAGAATATACTTTTTTTTTAAATCAAGCGATTATTGCCGAGTATATATCTTCACACCATGTAATCAGTTTCTCTCTCTCTCTCTCTCTCTCTCTCTTCCTTTTCTACTGTATGGCAGCGACGGCAGGGATTTGTCCAGGGTGTTTGTTTCTGATTAGTTTGGCGTCACGTCTTCGTTTGTTTTGGAATTCCGCTATTTTTCTGTATAACAGTATAATTATCAGTCATTTAATTTTGTCGTATTACGTGCGGGGAATTGCACCATTTCCTGCATTTCTGTATATTTTCGACATTTTGCCCACAACAAGTAAAATGGAGCATGGTGTACACATAAAAAGCCAATAAGGCCTGTAGGCGCGCGTACACAGTTGTTACAAATCATGTAGAATTGGAATCTAAGTTGTTTTCAAAAATCATAAATCAGTTTTATACAGAAGATACACAAAAGAACATAAAACAAAAAACCCGAAATAAACATAGAAAGGATTGTTAAATACATCAATGTAATTTTAATAAAAAGACAAAAGATGTCTTGCAAACTCCTTCTTGAATAAAGTATTATGTTGCTTAATATAATTATCTGGGTTTATGGCATTCCAAAAACTGGTCCTGTATGACGAAGAGTTTGTTTTAATTTCGTACTCGGACATTTCCATTGATGAACTTTATTGCAGCTCCGCGTGCTATGAGTGTGTATATTTGAATTTAATGTGAACATATTCATGATGTAAGGAGAGAGTGTTTCTGTGTGGAAACGTTGCATCAAGGAAGTTATTTGAAGTTTATTTATATCATGCAACTTAATTGTTTTCAATTGTTTAAATAACTGAGAAATGTGAGCTAAATGTGGAGATTTTGTAACATTACGAATTGCTTTCTTTTGTAATTTAAATAACTTATAAAGATTATAACTAAATAGAAATGAATTATTGAAATAACCATCTTTTATTAATACTTATATACTTAATATATACATATATATTATATATGTATGTGTGTGTGTGTGTGTGCGTGCGTGCGTGTGTGTCATTTATTTAGGCCTACTTATATATTAATAAATATAAATCATTAATTAGTACCAGCGAAAATGTATTACTTTCCAGCAGATTGTCCGATTTTCCGATTGTCCAATCAGGGAGCTACGCTTTGTGCTATAAAACTTGCTGCATTTAGTCAGTCTGCAAAATCTTTTCGGGGTCCATGGTCTCCTTTTAAGTGGATTTACAGCCTTTATAGACACTTAAGATAGCAGCACAGGAGTGACTCCCGTATAGGTCACTATACATACGCTAAGCACAAAAAAGATAACCAAAACAAAATGAAATGTAATTGGATAAAAACAGAACAAAGGAAGGATTACGATAAAATGATTTCAGAATAATGTGTATATACTTACTTTTGGTCACCTCACAAGTTTGTTGATAGTAAATACTGCGAGAATACTCCTAAAGGATGGTGCCACACTCCCGATAAGTTAACACATGATGGCTGTATACGAATATGAACTTTTTAATTCCTCATGAAGTCCATCAAAAGCCAAATCAAGTACGATCTTTTGTTAACATCCCGAGAACCTCCTCCGGTGGTTATACGATGGCTTGTCCTCACCAATAACATTTCCACTATCGTGAGTCCATCTTTGCTCAACTTTGGGACAATATGGCGCCAGCCTTGCCGTTAACACGTAGGCTATTCCCTACGAACTACCAATCCAAGAATGCTGGATCTAACACACGGCATGCATCGCTTATTATGTTTGATTTCAGTAAAACATACCCGTTGTATGTTCCTGGAAGGTTTCTTAGACAGGTTTAGATAGTCGTTCTGTGAACATCAAGCCAGCAAGTTTCAAGATAAACTCGAACAAGAAGCGACACAGTTCTAACATGCTGACACGCCACACAATTATAATACTCTGTTCATACAGCAATGCAGGCATTGAAAAGTCCCTGCTATTCTAAACAGTCAGGCACAGCAGGTCACATTGGAGCAAAAAGAACAAGCCAGAACTGCACCCATTGAATCTTACCTTTCTCATGCATACACAGCAATTCCGTGTATTTTATCTACTCCCTGTATACAACGCCCACGGCGTCTTAACATGTATTTGTTTGTTCCTGGGTCCACTGAGGATGAATGTGCGTTAGACATTTTTTTTAATTTGAATCATTGTCACAACGCAGCATTGTCACAACATTTGTGACCAGCGAGGCGTCAAATTGAGGAGGCGTCATGGAGCGAACAGACCAAGGATTAGGATGCTGATGCATACTGAATGTAATATTTTGGCTTATTCTGTAAATAAAGGGGGGGGGGGGGGTGAAGTTCATGTTAGGTCCATAATGAACCTAACCAGGCGGTGAGTGCTTACAAACACGTGGCAATGAATGGGGAATATATAACTTATATCAGGAAGAAGGTTTCACACAGGAATTTCTCGTGTGTTTGTGGGTGTGCTTTTGTGCGTGTGTGTGTGTGTGTGTGTGTGCGTGTGTGTGTGTGTTTCTTTTCTGTTAGCGCGGGGGGGGGGGGGGACTGCAGTCATTGAATCATGCACCTTACAATAACATTGCTTAAGACATGTTATTACAAACCATGTGTACTCTGTAAACCTTTGCCTTGCATGGTCCCACCGTATAGTCTCAACAATTGGCTTATCATAGATCAAACTATTATGTTAATGCAGTTACGTAGGGATATAAACCCCTGTTTTGCTAATCCACGACAGCAATGGATTTGGTGGTTGTGATGGGAAAAGTGGGAAAGGTAACAGTAAAATAAGAAAGGGGTTTAGACCCTAGGCATATTAATAAATAATATGATATCAAAATTACTTTTATTTATCTATTTTTGCCGATTTTTGCATTTCGAGTGCGCTGAATCTGAATCCGGTGGATGCATCGCTTGCATCCTCCGGGTTTTTGAGATATTTAAGGTCTCAAGACCCCCAAGGATGTACGAGTTTCATCAACGAGATTCGGATTTGGCACCCTCGAAATAGGATTAAACCATCAATATATTCACAATGTATTCACCATTTACAGAGAAATATTATAACATTGGATTTTCAATTTTGCCAGTTATCTTCCATATCTCAAAATCTCATTGATGGAAAAGTTTCTTTAACGATAGATTTGGACTCAACAACCTCGAAATAGGATAAAATCGTCAATCTAGGCCTATTTTAGAAGGAAACACATCAAAATTTCAAATACATGGGAATTTACATTTTTGGCTGTCATATTGAACGATATGATCAACTCCTCGTAAATGCACTCATTCTCACCCTTTATAAGAAAATGTGATAAACGCTTCAGATAAATTGGCGGCTCTTCTTGCAGTCATCTTGAATATGTCAAAGGCTTCAAGTGTATCATCCAGATTTTTGTTTGTTTCATTTTCCATCTGATAAGATAGCTGTTAGCTCATGTTCAGCAGCTGCGCTATATAGCTATAGTCTTTCATGGACATGATGGGGTCCAGCTGGATGTAAGGCGGAACCACTTTACCGGGTTATACATCATGTACATTGTGCTCTTTGCCATGAATCGAGTGAAGCGGGAATCTTTTACGAGCACGAGTCGTGACTAAAAACTCCCGCACGGCACCTCCGTTTATGTTCTTTCCGAGGAACAGAATGTTTTGACTCTTTCCAGAGGGTACCCTATGATTACACACAACATCGCTCATTAGACTCGACAATCGAACCCATGCAGGTCCTTTGGATTTGGAGACAAACGTGCGCTATACCGACTTAGCCAAATAACCGTTCATTTGGATTCAGCACGTATGAAGTGAGGTAATACCATCGGAAATCATTGAGCTAATGGTAATAACGATTAGGCCAAATATCTGATTTCGGCAGGCAAAGTAATGTCATTAAAAAGGGGAAATCCAGTTTAAATATTGATTGGTCTGATAAGAAAGAGTGATACATTACGAGTTCAACGGCATAATTTTGATCGAAATGGGATGAAAAATAAGGAAGTTATGACAGCTCCAGTTTAGCACATACTTCAATTTAATATTTCTTAGTGGCGGCAGCAAACATGGGTTCAAATGGAATAACACTGTTGTTACATACTCCATCTCTTGAACCTCCTTGGTATATCTTCCTGGTCACTATTCAAAAGTTATCCAACCAGGAATAGCATGATGTTTCAGACTTCAATGACAGAAACATTCAATTTTCGTCATTTTTTTGTACACGATCAGTCGAAAATTGTGAGGGTATGATATGGCTAGCTCACTCATTTGTGTATCCATATCGATTGTAAAGAACTGTCTTGTAGAAATTAGCAAAACTTCAAAATTTCATAACTTCCTTATATATTTTTCATCTGATTTCAATCAAATTTTTACTGTTGAACACGTTAAATTTTACTCTTTTTTATCAGACTAATTTTTGCATTTTTTCGCACTTTGCAAATTCAATTTCAAAGGTTTTTCATTCAAATTCGTCCCGAGAAACTCACAGATTGCAAATCCTAACTTCAGTTTAGTCAATCGTCATTGTAATTCGTTTTTCGTCAACCATTTTCAAAGACCTCGCATTCAAAATTGTCGATTGTCATTGAAATTCGTCCCCGCCGCCCATCGACTGGAGAATGTAAGAATCAAATTCGTCTTTGTTCCCGCAATTGCATGAATTTTTCAAACAAATTCGTCGGATAGCACTGGTTTTTAAGCGTGAGGGTGAACTAATTGCCTGCATTACTTCACTTTCTCCCGGTACTGGGATCAACAGTTATATAGGTTTTCCCATTCATTTTCAAACTTTTTTTCATTCAATTTCACAAATGTTTACTTCAATTTCGTCGCAGGATGTCGAGAATAGGCCAATCTTACTTTCAAATTCGTCTTTCGTCGTTCATTTTCAAATAAAGTCCATTTAATTTAGTGATTTGGCATACATTTTCGTCGTTTCCAGTTCAAATTCGTCATTCTCACTCGCAGCACTCAAAACAGCAGGATCGATTTCGTCTTTTGTCAATCATTTTCGTTAAATTATCATTCATATTCTTCTCATATATCTGTCCGGTGTGATTGTCCAGTCATTCAAGTATTTTTTTCTGTAACCGTTCACATTGTACATTCAGGAGTTAACATACACACAAGTGCCCCCCCCCCCCCCCACACACACACAAGCAGCCCGAGTACACACTGATACAAACAGACGTACCGTCTCGCAAACGAAAACACTGACAAACGACTTCTGGGCAAACATGATTAAAGACAAAATTTAAGTGTAGAATTGTAACCTGTTTAATGTCAAAGAATGGATAACATAAATATGTTTGCTGCTTTCCAGGGTACAAAATTTAAAATTTGCTTCATGCATTATGATGCGAAAACCTGAACATTACGAGTTGAAGTTCAGGGTGCACGTCACGAGACCGACACCCACGAGTCATACAGCCCACAAGTCATACAACTCACAAGTCATAGAGCCCACGAGTCATACAGATCACGAGTCATACAGAGTATGACACTAAGCCAACACTAAGCCAACAAGGCCCACGAGACCGACACATTACGTGCCGTGTTGTATCTGTCGAACTCGTGGGCTGTTTTTTACCTAGTGTCGAACTCATGGGCTGTATGACTCCTGAGCTGTATGACTCATGGACCTGTGTTCAATGTCGAACTCGTGGGATGTATGACTCGTGGGTGTTGGTCTAGTGGGATGACCCCAAAGTTCAAAGGGTGACACTGACATACTGTCTTTGGTTTTGACTTCTGACTGTCGTTTATCCTTCAATCATTTTTTGTTGGCAGTCATGTTTTTCATGTGTATTTTCTAAGCAAATGGTTAGGGAATAATGTGTAACGATACAATATACGAAAGAAAGTAAAAAATATGTCGGCTTAAAGTTGGTTCACCATCAAAATAAAGAATCGTCAACATCTGACTAATTTGAATGGAAAATTCGTGAAATTGTGTGAACAGAAACGAAATTGATCTTCACATTCTGCGATCCGTCAGCGGGAGTTATGAATTTGAATGACAATTGACGATTCTGAATGCTATGTCTTCGAAAATGTTTGACTAAAAACGAATTACAATGACAATTGACGAAATTGAAGTTAGGATTTGCGTTCCACGTGCTTCTCGGGACGAAATTGAATAATAAACCTTTGAAATTGAATGAAAATAGTGCGAAAATGGTAGGGAAAACCTACATTATTCTTAAGCCGTTTGCTTGACAATACACACACACAGAGGAGATGGAAGGATAAACGGCAGGCAGAGAACATTACAAACAGTAAAGACAATCTTTAATCATGTCGTGACAACTTTTGGAATTGAGCTTTTTTACTTCCTGATTTTATTTAATTGCATGAAACAAATTTTATTCAGAATGATAAAAGGCAGAAAAATAGATTTTTTTTAATAAACATTGAAATGGGCTTAAGCTCTTCACACGTGTAAAATTATCTGGAAATCGTGGATCACTGTTTTCATTTGCTTGACAGTAGATGTTTGTCTCCGTGTGTACTGTGAGAAGGTAGTGTTTGTATGTGCATGTGTGTGTGTTTGTGCCTGAATGTGTGTGCATGTTTGTCTGTTTTAAATATTTTGTGTGCAGGGAACGGTATACGTGTGTGTATGTAACTTCTAAATGTGCAAAAAGTGAATGGTTGCAGGAAAATAAAACAACCAAGAAATCACAACAGAAAAGATATGAGACGAATTTGAAGGAAAGTTTGACGAACATGATCGCTAAATGACGAAATAGTTTTTGCTGTTATGTGTGCAGCGAGTGTGACGGACGAATTTGAATTGCAAATGACCAAAATGTGTGACAAATGACTAAATTAAATAGACATTGTTCGAAAATGAACGGAAAAGCCTATATATATTGGGACTGGATTTTCTATTCTACTTGAATTTCATTCTTCATGTTTTTATTGTAAACCAAAATAATATGAATATATTCATTGTAAACAATGAAATATTGATAAATGTGAACACAAATTTATATAGACTTAGATATAGATTTCAATTGTTAATGAACATTTTTAAATTATCATAAGCATGTACCCTTTCAAAATCTGAGCTTCATTATGCGTCTTACCAGCTAGACCCGTGCTACTTACGTTCTACTTCCGTGTGACCTGCGTGTCCGGCGCATGGGTGGCGAGCGAGGGCTGACAACTCGGTGAAGGAATCCCTCAGTAGGAATGGCAGAAGTCTCACAGAATGTCCTTATCTTGGCTGCATACGGGGACTGCGAAGCACCTGCGTTACAGCTGCGCAGTACCTGCGTGGGAGTTGCCTGCGAGGTGCTGCCGCTAAGGGCCTCTTACTGGCGACCACTGAGGGAAATCCCCGCGACACACCCGGAAAAGTGTTTGGTCATGCTCAAAACTTGGCTGCGGGTTAAGCGAACTTTCGTGCGCACCTCCGGTTAATTACCGACGAGATGATTTGAGTGACAAGAACTCGTAGTCTGGCTTTTCGGACCCTTGGACAGAGTTTGAGCCGAAGAATCTGCCTTGGAAATTTGATAGATGACAGGGTATAGCTCACTTACCCAGGTAAGTGAAGATGAAACACCTCATTTCTCCCGGCTATTTTACAGAATTTTTTGAAATTTGAATTTCAACACACGTCTCTATTGTTGTGTATTGGCGCGCTAGGCGCCATTTGGGATCGAAGTTGCCATGTTTTATGACATTGTGGAGAGGTACAGATTCAAACATGCAATTACGCTGTTAAAGTCATCAACGAAATAAAGGAGTTGTGGAGTCCAAATATAATATGCAGTTGAAGTGTTTATTTCTGAGTCCCGAAACTCAGACAGCAAAATAGCCAAAAGTGTAACATAGGAGTAACACGAATCACATATATCTCCAATGCCGGTAACACAGATAAAATCGCATGTTCGAAGAGCAGATGAAATGCTACATTCTCATCTGGCTGAAGCCTGGAGTAGAAGTGTTGATTCTACTTTCAGAAACTACATCTATTAAACTTGGGGGAAAATCTCATCCTGAGAACCACATGGTCCATACACAATATTATCGGTCAATTCAACGTGGGCATTGAAACGTAGGGTGTGGTCTTACTCTTTTTGGGGCCTGAAACAAAGGAACAGTGTCGAGGGTAATGGGAGATGGATTTGTGGCAGGAAGGGAACTGGACAAGGGGTGATAACTTTCTGACCACAATGGGAGTGGATGCTTTGATGTGGGGTTGTTAGGAGGAAACTAACCTTGGTGGTCTGACATAAAGACTCCTATTGACATGAGGGGTGATGGACAAGTGTTGGGGTTACTGTGCTATGGGTTATTGAACTATAAGGGAAATGACTAAAGCACGAATGGAAACTATATTACACACAACGGCGTAGCAAGGATTTCATCTTAGGGGGGGGGGGGGCGGTTAGGGTGCGAGGGAGCGAAGCGACCGAGCCCGAGCGAGCGGAGCGAGCGAGGGGGGGGGGGAGGGTGTGGTAGGGGGGTGTCCCCCTCCCACGGTAAGAACTTTTTGCATTTGGATGTTGTAAATGGTGCAATTTGATGCATGTTTTTGCGCGTTTTATCGATGTAGATTATTATTGAACAATTTGCCTATAAAATGGTATAATTTAGATACACTTCTTGTATTAATTCTTTTCACTGAATCGCATGAACGCGACTGAACCCACGGTGAGAACTTTTTGCATTTTGATGTTGCAAATGGTGCAATTTGATGCATGTTTTTGCGTGTTTTAACGAGTTGAAACAGTCCCACTTGTTTAAGGTTGCAGTATATTTTAGTGTAGATTATTATTGCACAATTTGCCTATAAAATGGTATAATTTAAATACACTAGTCTTCTTGTATTAATTCTTTTGATGTTGCAAGTGTTGGGGTTACTGTGCTATGGGTTATTGAACTATAAGGGAAATGACTAAAGCACGAATGGAAACTATATTACACACAACGGCGTAGCAAGGATTTCATCTTAGGGGGGGGGGCGGTTAGGGTGCGAGGGAGCGAAGCGACCGAGCCCGAGCGAGCGGAGCGAGCGAGGGGGGGGGGGGGGAGGGTGTGGTAGGGGGGGGGTGTCCCCCCTCCCACGGTGAGAACTTTTTGCATTTTGATGTTGCAAATGGTGCAATTTGATGCATGTTTTTGCGTGTTTTAACGAGTTGAAACAGTCCCACTTGTTTAAGGTTGCTGTATATTTTGGTGTAGATTATTATTGCACAATTTGCCTATAAAATGGTATAATTTAAATACACTAGTCTTCTTGTATTAATTCTTACACTGAATATCATGAACGCTGTCTGTTCAGCAATCAAACAGAAAAAGCATGCACACGAGGGTGTAGATAGGGGCATATCCCCTCCCACACGAAGGTGATTTCGCGTTTTCAGACCTGAAATTCAGCGATCTGGTGCAAATTTTTGGTGCAATACTTTTTCATCGAAGTGTTAAAATCACGGAATTTAGCTCTTATTCCGAATGTGGACCATCTGTGCGTATGTATGAAGTCTAGTGAGGTAGAGCTTAGGGGAAGGGGGAATCCGGAGCTTTTGCGTTTTTAGAATTGAAATAAAGCGATCTGGGTATAGCCACAGTCTACTTCTTTGCATGGCGGGGGGGGGGGGGGGAGCAGGGAGAAGGCGTGGGCGAGTGTTATCTCTTCCTTCCCTTCCGATGGAGCTTTTTTTTCTTTTTAAGGTTGAAATTGAGATATCGCGTATATGCATATTTGATGGAATCAACATTTGAGAAATCACCCCCCCCCCAAAAAAAAAAAAAAAACTGATGGGGGGGGGGGGCTGAGGGAGGAAAGGGTCTATTAAAACGGGAAATTCCCCTTAAGGTACATGAGGGAACCTTCAGTTTTCGGAATATAAGTGATAAGTCTTGTGCACTCAGAATTATTCAGATTTTTTTTTTAAATCTAAAAAGTGTACTTAGCTAGGGAAATACGGTAGGCACAGAGGGGGAGGGTTTGGGAGGGGGATACCCCCTCCCAAGCACGAGAGATTTTGCATATTTTGAATTGAAATTCAACGATCTGGTGCACACTTTGAGTAAAATATTAAAAAGATATACATCTTATTTGATGAAAGGTTGCAAAGGAGACCCGCTTCATGTGCACGCATACAGTATACACGCATTTTTTTTTCCCGCCTCCCAAATCCCCGGTCCAAATCTTAGGGGGGGGGGGGGGGGGGCGACCGCCCCCATCGCCCCCCCCCCCCCCCCCCGGCTACGCCAGTGATTACACAGTTAGGTAATGGAGAATTGCCTAACTTTATGTAACACTATGGAGAATTGTTTACCCGTGTGAGCCCTATAGACCGATCCGACTTGACAAAACACCCGCCATCACTGTGGTATCCTTCTTGCGCACGCGTATGTTGAATGCACAATATATATTGCGGCGGGCGCGAGCCGGGTTTCATGTTTAACATGCATTTCCATATGCACGTGCGAATGGGACACGGCAGTAATGGCAAATTTTGCTGCCAGGTCGGGTCGCTCTACATGATAGAATCTTTTGCTAATGAGAGAACACCTTCAGACTTCTGTTCATCGCATTAGCTCACACAGAGAGATGAATATCTATCCAAAATGACAAACAATACTAATAAATGCAGACATTGGATGATCGAATCGAAATACGGTAAAAATCGTATAAAGAAAATCCTAATACATGCTGTGTACAGCAACAAAAGGTGACAATAGCTTATAACTTTTCATTCGAAAATTATGAAAATGAAGACGTATCTCAGTTTTTATTTCCAAATAAACATCAATATGAGTGAAAATTGCCAACTTATATAACATATCTACCAAGGCATCATATCATACCATATCATGTACATTAGGAAACATAATAGATATAAATGTTTCCAAGGGCTGCTGGTGTTGAATCGCATAAAATCGAACTATTAAATATGGATTATGTCTTTGGCTTGCATACAGCAGAATATTTTTATCATTTTCACAAAACGGAATTTTAAAGGCATAATATAGGTTTTCCCATTCATTTTCAAACTTTTTCATTCAATTTCACAAATTTTTACTTCAATTTCGTCGCAGGATGTCGGGAATATTTCATTTCATTTCACACATGCATGTTCACAAGCATGTTTTTTTTATTTTCATTTCCAATCAAACACAGGTAATACACTTTGACATGATTATTATATTGGAACATAATAATACATATTGGTTCTTAAAAGAACTTCATGGAAATGAAAATTGAGGGGCTGCTAAAAAGCGAACTTGTAGATTGCAGTCCCCTCACTTGCGTTACATTACTACAATACATAATTATATATGACTTTATAACACAATACAACGATGCATGTACCGTACAAGCTAACCATCGAAAGTATACAGTTTTCATTCAATCGAATCGGATGGTTACATGAAGTATACGCTATTACATGTATACACATACACATACACATACACATACACATACACATACACACAAGCACACACACACACACATACGCATACACACGCACGTACACACATACACATAGCACACACACGCACGGACACACACATGTTTGCATCCACGTTGTACATTGTGCACACACAGAAGAGAGTAGGGAAAGAGAGCGAGGGAGGGAGAGAGGGGGAGTAGAGAGAGCGAAGTGCAGGTTAGCATTCTCGATGCAGGGTGAAGAAAAAAGAACAACAATTCCAAACAGTCAAACTAATAATGGGGTACATAATCAAATATTTCTTTGAATTACTAGAGAATGATTTCAAAGTAATTCAAACTAATGGAATCTTCTATATTTTTCCCAAGGGAATTCCAAAATTTTGGGCCACTGTAAATAAACGTGGATTTTGTAAATAGAGTTCGGGTAAGGGGCAAATGATACTCATCTGTTTGACGAGTGGGGTATTTATGAATATTTTTATTCTTATTAAACATATTTTCAAAAACTAATGGAAGTGAATTATTATACAAACTGTACATAAATTGACCAAGGTAATAATAATACAAATCCCTTACTTTCAAAACCTTATTCTCCACAAATAATCCGTCAGTATGGGAATATTTGGAGGTATTACATATTACACGAAGTGTTTTTTTTTTTGTAACAAAAATAATCTACCCAAATAAGTTGAATGTGTATTTCCCCATGCTATGATTCCATACGTTAAATGAGGTAAAATTATCGTTGAATATAACATTAGCAACTTTTTAACAGGAAAACAAAACTTTACTTTATTAATTACACCTATGTTACTGGAAATTGTGCGGCATATACAATCCATATGCTGTTTCCAAGAAAGCTTACTGTCTACAGTTACACCAAGAAATCTAACGGAATAAACCTGTTTTATCACTTCATTTTCAAAAATTCTATCATGTGGCAATTTATCAAGGGTATTACTAAACAACATCACATTTGTTTTCTGCAAATTAAGCGATAATCTATTTGCTCTTAGCCATTGCATTATCTTGTTCAATTCTATATTCATGACATCAACTAATGTATGAGGATTTGAATGAGAAAAGAAAAGATTAGAATCATCTGCAAATAATATAAAAGAAAGAACATTTGAAGATTTTGGAAAATCATTGATGTAGATAATAAAAAGTAACGGCCCTAGCATACTTCCTTGTGGAACTCCACAATCAACTGAGCGCAAAGAAGATTTTTCATTGTTTATACAAACAAATTGTTTTCTGTCTTTCAAATAGCTTCTGAACCACTCCAAGGCCTTCCCACGTATACCATAATGATTAAGTTTATATAGAAGAATGTCGTGGTTAATCGTGTCGAAGGCCTTGGAGAGGTCCAGGAAGATTCCTGCAGTATGTTGAAACTTATCAATTGCTCGAGATACTTTTTCAGTGAAAGATAATATTGCATGTGCTGTGCTATGTTTCTTGCAAAATCCAAATTGATATTTTGACAAAATGTCATTTCTATTGAAGAAATCTATAACTCGAGAATATTATCTTTTCTAATATTTTAGATATAGGCCAATCTTACTTTCAAATTCGTCTTTCGTCGTTCATTTTCAAATAAAGTCCATTCAATTAAGGTGTCATTTGGCATACATTTTCGTCATTTACAGTTCAAATTCGTCAGTCTCACTTGCAGCACTCAAAACAGCAGGATCGATTTCGTCTTTTGTCAATCATTTTCGTTAAATTTTCATTTATATTCGTCTCATATCGCTATCCTGTGTGATTTTCCAGTCATTCATGTATTTTTTTTTCCTGTAACCGTTCACATTTTACATTCAGGAGTTAACATACACACAAGTGTCCCCACCCCCCCCCCCACAAACACAGAACCACAGATACAGACACACACACAAGCAATCCGAGTACACACTGATACAAACAGACGTACCGTCTTGCAAACGAAAACACTGACAAACGATTTCTAGGCAAACATGATTAAAGGCAAAATTTAAGTGTAGAATTGTAACCTGTTTAATGTCAAAGAATGGATAACATAATTATGTTTGCTGCTCTCCAGGGTACAAAATTTAAAGTTTGTTTCATGCATTATGATGCGAAAACCTGAACATTACGAGTTCAAGTTCTAAAGGTGACACTGACATACTGTCCTGGGTTATGACTTTTGACTGTCGTTTATCCTTCAATCAATTTTGGTTGGCAGTCATGTTTTTCGTGTGTATTGTCTAGGCAAATGGTTAGGGAATAATGTGTAACGATACAATTTACGAGAGAAAGTAAAAAATATGTCGGCTTAAAGTAAAGTTGGTTCACCATCAAAATAAAGAATTGACAACATCTAATTTGAATGAAAGATTCATGAAATTGTGTGAACAAAAACGAATTTGATCTTCACATTCTGCGATCCGTCAGCGGGAGGGATGAATTTGAATGACAATTGACGATTCTGAATGCTATGTCTTCGAAAATGTTTGACGAAAAACGAATTACAACGACAAGTGACGAAATTGAAGTTAGGATTTGCGTTCCACGTGCTTATCGGGACAAAATTGAATAAAAAATCTTTGAAATTGAATGACAAAAGTGCAAAAATAGATGGGAAAAACTATAATAACTTTATTATTTATTAAATTTCACTCGTGTTTTCTTCAAAAGCAGGGTTGTCCCGTTCAGAGCTTTAATGGCCTGCTTTGCAAGGGAGCCCTGCATCTAATATAAAGGTCACAAAATCAAATACGGATTACAAAATCGAGTAACATATATACAAATGGAAAATACAACGAAATCATATGAAAACATAATACTACATAATAAAAGTGGTGGTCATACGAAAATATAACTAAATCAAAAGATAGACTGGTGAAGCCGGTAGCATTTCTTGAAAATTTGTAAAGAAGGGGATGATTGAGCGGAAATTGGTAATGAATTGAACATTTTACAAGCGGAGTATGAGAAGGAACTTTTTTTGTCTGTTTTCGGCTTAGGTAAACTGATTTCTTATTACATGTCTGGTAGGATATATGACGTTACGTCGGGACTGAAGTCTACAAAACGGGGCTGCGTCATTAACTATTTTATGGGCCATTATACAGTACTGATATTTTAATCTCAGCTCTTTTCAATGGATTGCAATTCAAGTGTATCTGATAAGCTAACAGGTGATGTTCGATAATCTGCATTTATTACCAAAGTAGAACATTTATTTGACACATTTTTGAAGTCTATGGATGTTCTTCTTAGTTGAGGATAACCATACTGTGCAACAACAATCAGTGTGAGGAAGAATCAAAGAATAATATAATTGGATTAACATATTTTTTGCTATACAGTACTTAATTCTACGTATACACATTATAACATACAATATTTTTCTTATAACTTCATTTACCTGAAGAGACTAGTTGAGTATAATTGTTTGGGGGTGAAGAGGACGGTAAGGTATGTTATTGATGTACATACAAAATAGTGGACCTAAAATGGATCCCTGCAGAACCCCCGCATAGACTGGCAGAAAATCACAAGTCACTCCCTATTACATTGCTGTCTACCTGTCATAAAGGACCTAAGCCATGCCAACTCTACCTCTTTAATACCAAAACAAGACAGCTTTTTAATAGAAGATCGTGTGGGATAGTGTCGAAAGCCTTTTTTCAAATCTAAAAAGACTGCACCTGTCGCCTTTCCAAACACTTTCAAAACCACAGATAAAAGGGAGAATAGACGGAAATTGTTCATTTCATTGGCGGATTTATTTTTCGGGATAGGAACAAATGTTAGCAAGTTTAAAGTTCCATGGAAAATAACCAGATTGAATTGAGTGATTGAAGATGTGAGTTAAGGGCGTGGCTATAAAGGGAGCACCAATTTCAACATTCTGGGATGCAGATCAACAAGATCTATAGCCTTAGTACAATCTAACTTACTCAGTTCCTTCAAAGAAAATTCAACAGAAATATCCTCAAAAACAAATTTAGATTGTGCCTGTTTTAGACTGTGTAACCGAGGATAGTTAGTCCGTGTCACATCAAAATTATTTTCACAAACACGTTTTCCAACGTTACTGAACATTGCATTAGACTCGGTTGCAGTTTTGTGGGGATTAGTTACAAATTCACCTTCTACCCTAATATTTAACACAATATTGGATTTCTTTTCATCAGGTAACAATTCATTCAAAAATTTCCAATCCCCTTTTGCGATCATTGCTGACAGCATTCAGTTGATCATGGTAGTATGCTCGCTTTAACCTCTTATTCATATTGTTAGCTTTGTTTCTGAAATACTTGTATTGATCCCAATACTTCAAATCCTTCGTTCTGTTAAATTTCCGTTTATTAAAGTCTCTTTCTCTGGCAATTTCCAGATACTGGCTATCTATCTAGGGTGATCCTTTAAGTTTCTTACGAACTGTTATATATGGAGCGTGTTTTTCAAACTGCTTTGAGAACAAAAATGTATTATTTTTCAGTTTTTGAGTCTACATCGTCTTTTGACAGAAACACATCATTCCAATTTCTAGTTTGCTAAATCGTACAAAAAAGCGTTTTCATCAAAAGTTGTAAATGATCGAAAAAAAAGGAGTTAATCTTGGAGACACTGCCTTTAACAACACATATACCAACGAATAGTCACTTACGCCCATTGACTGAACACCACATTGTAATTCCCCCAAAGGAATTTGAAACGTAAATTAAATCAATCAAGGTGGTGCTATTCGGGGTTACTCGAGTTGGTTCTTGAACTAGTTGGTGCAATCCCATTAATCTGCACAAGTTATTCAGTTTCATTGACAATGGATTGACTGTTAACATGTTACAATTAAAGTCCCCGAGTAATACAATTCTATCAGAAATAGAGGTGACATTATCAAGTTGGTTATCAAATACATAAAAAAGGACACAGAGCTGTTAGGTGGCCTGTATATTACACCTACTAAGAGGTTAGTCTCATTTCTAGGCTTCAGTTCAATCCATAAAATGTCCAAGTCATTATACGTATCTTGTTCTAAATCGGATCTTCTTGTACATGGTATGTGTTCACGAATATACGAAAAAAACTTATAGGTTCAAACTTGAGATAAATGGAATCTGTAAAGTTCCTTTTCCTGATTAAAATCTTAAATGAATGAGCTCAGTCGAAATAACCATGTTTCATTATCAATTAAATTTGTCTTTTAAGAAAACAATTTAGGACTGACACATTCGCATGAAACATCGCGCGATACAATGATCACTGACAGGTAAAGAGGCTGTTATTTCTGTACACGGCGATGGAGTAGGCCCCTTCATAGAATTAGAGCTAGGTATTACATCATGTTGTTGTTCAATCTTGACTTCATTCAAGTTCAAGGAATTGTTAGAATGACGTGTGTACAAAAGAACCAGGTCCACCGTTTCATTCAAAACGAATGGCAGGTTAAGACATGTACATGGGGTACAAAAGACAATATTGGAGTTTACATTACTGCAACGCAAAATATGCATATCATATCACACATAAACTGTCAAATATTAATCAATCAATCAAATATTAAGGCATATACTATTTCTGTGTTACAATAACAACAGTGGTGTAATTATCTTCCACAATATAATACAATAATCCTCGTTTAAAAAAAAATGATGCAATTATGCAAACATGTAATGCATAAAATTTATTATTATCATCATCATCATCATCATCATCATCTCATCAAATCTTTATTTGGCTTTGTGACCCATACCTGCCCCCACCACCTATTATAATAATCAAAACCCAACCATTTCACATAAAACCAAAAATAATAAACAGAAAAATCTACATTTTTTCAATTGCCCATTCACCCATGATCCATTCTTCATATACAGTGTATAACCATAATCTCATCTCTGCTTTCCGAACATTATCATTAATTAACCTCAGACTGCTTTCTTTTCCCAAAAGAAACGAAATACAAAAATCTATACGAAATCCAAGTCAGTCGCAGCAACAAAATAAACATTCACCTACTACCCCCATCTCCTACCTGCGGCTACCCTCCTCCTCCCCCCTCCCCCCAGAAAAAAAAAAGAAAAAAAATCTAAAGCCAATACCACATAATAATAAACCATAAACACCTGCGCTCATATATTATTCAAACAATGAATATCTATATCAAATATCATATACCTCAAACAATATACTGAAATTACATCACATACATAACACACGCAATTTACAAATAGAATGATTACAAACAGACGGACAGACCGGCAAACATATTACTGCACTTCCACTTCGACTTTAAGGTTAAAACATGGTGGCTGTGAATATTGCATAACTATAGTTAAATCCTATGGATCTTAGTGTCGTACCTCAACAAAGCTCTCTCTTTTCTGGCATAGGAAAAAGAGGAGAGTATGGCGAGTTTAGAGTGTCTGAAAAAAAAAATCGTTCGGACGAATCTTGGAACTTGTTGTTTTCAGAATTCGTCATCTAAAAAGAAATAGCTTCTTGAAGTTCTGGGCACAGTTGTATGATTTTTTTTTTTTAAAGTTGAAAAACCTAAGTGAACTTGAAAAATAATGTAGACTTCAACAAGTCCCGAACATGAAACAAGAGTATTAAACTACGGATGAAGGTCTGTGAGAAAGAATAGTATAAGCAAGAACAAGAAACTGACAGTATTGTTAAAGGCAGACTCTTCGAAATGGTTTACGTGTCATGCGACTTTCAGTTATTTTTGTTGATCTCAATTCATATATAATTTGTATTTTATGCTTGTAGTTGCACGTGTCTTTGTATTTTGATGTATTCTGTGATGAATGAAAATAAATTAACTGCAATGCTGCTTGGAATTGGTAATGGGCTGACGTAATGGCATCACAAACATGACAAAAAGCCCCGTTCAATCGCAAAAAAAAAAAAGCTTGTGAAACTGCAAGGAGGGGTTTGTAAATTTAGTGGTAAGATCATGATTTTCTTCGTAGAAATGTCAAACATAATTATACAAAAATTATAAAATCCTTAATGATCGGGCAAAATAAAGTGCTAAGACAATTATAATGATCGACTGAGCTTAGAATTGCCGGATGTTTGATAACGATGTAGGTCAATGACTTGTCGAAGATTGTGTACTGGCATATCACACCAAGTATACGTCTAAACAGATAACGTGATAGCCACGCTCTGATCGGTGGCATTACTTCCTACCTCCAAGTACTTTTATGTCTTTTGGCCAATTTTGCAGTCATCAGATGATACTCCGTAGCCATCATTTCACGCGCAACTTCAACAAAACCACTCTCGAGGATATTGTCATTTTCACACACTCTCTCAGCAAGCTTAGTATCACGAGGCTTCTCTTGACTGGAAAGCCAATTCTTGATCCGTTTATGGCCGTCATTCTTTCGTTCCTCACTGGAAGAACCACGTACATCATGAAGGAGAAGTGTGTAAAGCAAATGGCCCTGATCAGGCTTCGAAAGGGAAGACCCCTCTCTACAAGGATTTGCTTTTGTCATGTCCCACGCTACAGAGGAATAACAAAAAGAAGGAAAATTGAATAAAATTATGAAGCCCTTAAAGCTCGTATTGTATTCACTGTAACAGACCACTGACAGACAACTTATCTTTGAACATTACCACGCTGTTTGATCTCAAGTTTGCATTTACAGTGTATTCTTTAAGTAGATGGTCTAGTCCCAATCGTATATGTTTTGTGTTCTCTATATGTTGTGTGTGTGTTGTTTGTGTGTGTGTGTGTGTGCGTGAGAGAGAGAGAGAGGGAGAGAGAGAGTGTGTGTGCGTGTGTGTGTGTGTGTGTGTGTGACTCTTCAAAAGAAAACCTGAGTTTCGGTACATGATGGTTAGGTGAAAGGTTGTGTGTTGATCGTCACCAAGTGTCGGTTTGTATTTTCACACGCTGTATTGAAGTTTATGTTTTCTGCAATGGAGCATTGAGGTAAATAATATAGATAAAAACACACAACTACTCCCACACACACACATACACACAAACACACAAACATGCGTAAGTGCAGCACTCGGTATACACATCATTACTTCCTATCGTGTTCTTGAATATTCATGAATGTAATATGTTGCCGCGCCTCCTCAACACCAGTTTGCATCCGGTGAATTACTCTCAATTAGACAAATACAATGTCCAAGAGATGGTGGCGTTTGAAAAGAAAAGAAGGAAATCCTGGTGTTCGCTGACATTTGAAGATGGAGACAATGGAAAGGTATAAAAAGATAGCTAGCTGGCGATGCAGCCTTTTCCTCTACTGCTCCCAGGCTGTGAAAGCTCCCTCTTCTGAAATCATCAACAACACTGGATCACTTAAAAAAAAAAATATTTGAAGACCCACATATTTTGATAGCCCTATATATTCACTGGACTTGTACTGTCGCTGCCTGTTGATTTGTATATATTTATCTCCTATGGCGACCAGGAATGACATCTCATAACGCTTTGTATCCAGTGAGAAAAATATCAACTATTACATGTATTATAAGTTCTTACCTCAGTTTCTTAAAACAGGTGGAAGTGAATTGAGTCTAAACATCGTGTCAGTCGGATATGACTTTAACATTTTTTTCCAAATATGTATTTACTCGTCATCTTCTGCCCTATGGTCTCCTTATGTCTGTGTAGGACTACTTAGCTGTTCGGAACGGTTTACAGACAGGATCACTAGACACATACACTCGAGTCCTGTGGCAAATGCAGATGTACCTTTCAAGTGCCTGCGGATGGTTAGATTTCTTTCCATCCAAAGCAGCTTAGGTTTAGTTCCTAATCTTGCAGAAATTAACCGAATACGACGATCTGATTATATCAATAGTTCCCTGTTCACTATAGCTTTCTGCAGACAACTCCGATCCATTCAGCTGGCGATACCATGCCGAGGTTGTAAAATATAGCCAAAATAAAACAGAATTAAAAATCCAGTGGGATGGCGTATCCTACAACGCTAAAAGGGTGGTGTTGGGATATAGAAAAGCTGGGAATCTTGCTCGGTACATAAACCATAATAAAGATGAATTATTGTAATCAACCGTGTATTGAATTCATTAATCAATTCTTACCCGGTATTACGGCAGAACTGAAAGGTAGAAATTAAAAAAAAAATCTATTTTCTACTTTTGTAAGTAAGAACAATAATAATAATAATAATAATAATAATAATGTCTTATTTACCCAGGGTAGCCTCTTCAGTGTTGCCACTGCTCTACCAGAGGGCCCTGCTATTATTATTACCCTAGCGTGGCCAGGTACCCATTTATACACCTGGGTCGAGAGGGACACAGTGGGTAGAAACATCTTGTCCAAGGACGTAAGCACTGGGCGGGATTCGAACTCGGGTCCTCCGATCGGGATTCGGGAGTCTTATCCACTATGCCACAGTGCCCCCACTGTGATGTTCTACAATAACAACATGATGTTCTACAATAACAACATCAAAATACTTCGAATGATAAGTCGTAATAAAACCGACCTGCGGTGTCAATTGTCTTGGTTCGTTTGAATCCCAATGAAAGTAGAGCCTTGTTCAGAGCAGCTTTGCAATTGAAGGGGACACACTGGCTAGCTGTCTTCCACAGTCTGAATATCTCAAGTCTGTCAAGCTTTCCCGTCGTCTCATCTTGACAAGGTTCTAGGTCCAAGTCCCTCATTCCGACCTGCATAAGAAGCTCCGTCATTTCTTCGTCAGTCAGTTCAGCGGTTATGGTAAGCATGTCACTGTAACTCTGTTCGTAATCTGATTAATATATCAAAAAGATTCTTTTAGTGATGCGACAGCTTTGTTAACAAGGGCAGTTTGGGACTTGGAGTGATCAAATTTTCCATGAAAATGGATTATTATTATTACAACACACACACACATATATATATATATATATATATATATATATATATATATATATCTACACACATATTTATACACTCAGCAAAAAAAAAGAAAGTAAACACTTTTTCAAGTTTGTCTTTCTCATAGACTACCAGGCTAAGGTGTTTTTTATACCATGTTAAAGTTAACTTAATTAACGTACAACCTAGTAAGTCAATGAGAATGTTAACTTTACGCATGAGTAATCACATTCGTTTTTCTCTTCTAAGGCACAAAAGTAAAAATTGCTAAATGGACAAGTTGTTATTCAAGCTTATTTGCTCTTCCATATGAAAATGAGAACAAAAGACAAATTCAACACAATAGAAATGCAAATTAATTTGTAAAAATCAACCTATACTCTCAATAATGTCCGTAAAACCCTCCAAACAAAAAGAAAGACAAAAAAATAATGGAGGAAAATGAAGAATCTTCTGTCATATCCGCAGTCAAAAGACACAAGAGAAAAATTATGGTAACACAGAAAGTTAAATTTGAAACTTTATTCCAAATTATGAGAATTTGAAATAATATTTGGTCCTTGTTGCTTGTGCTTGGTGCTTGTGCTTGTGCTTGGTGCTTATTTTCCTGCTTTTTCCTGCTTTTAACTCCCAGCCAGACGACCATGATCTGATACAGGTTGAAAACCTTGGAGGAAACAAGTCACTAAGGAAGCAGGAGGACTTTTGTGAAGTATAAGAAGGTACAAGAAGAGATATTTGCATTTGATTTTTTGCTCCTCAAGCCAAGATTTGAACCACCAGAGTCATATAGTCCCAGATATCCACATCGAGTGCGGGTTTCTTCATTTGATTGAAGCGTCTCATTCTCCAAGTGCAGACAGGATAATCTAGCTTTTGTGTTCCTCCAGCTGAACAGTGCCTTACTCCAGAACAAAGGTGTCACTTTTTCAAAGGAAAGTGTTCAGTGGAGTTAAGCCTTCCTCAATGGCCCTCATTTCACCACCTTCAACCCGACAGTCATCAGCTCTTGTTTGCAGTGTGATAAAGGAACTTCTGAAGAATGGCGACTACATTGAGATGCTCGATGCTGCCATCAGCAAAGCTGTGGACAAGGCTTTTGTCAAGCTCAATGACCGCATTGAAGCTCTTGAAGGTCATATGCATGACCTTCAAACAGACTGTGACAACAAAGCCCACCAAATAGCTGTCCTAAAGAAAGAGATGAGTAAGCAGGCTGACCGCATTGACACTTTGGTTCAAGCACAGTGGGACATGGAACAATACTCCCGGAGAAACTGCATCCGCATATTTGGAGTGAGAGAAAGAGAAGGGGAAAGCACTGATGACATTCTTTGTGACATCGCCAAGAAAGACCCGGGGCTTGCCATCAATCCTGAAAAGGACATCGACCGTAGCCATCGCACGGGAAGAAAGAAGGCAGATACAGCTGCACCCAGGCCAATCATAGTCAAGCTGACCTCCTACAGAAAGCGACAAGAGATCTTGAAAAGAAGAAAACATTTGAAAGGAAGCGGAGCTTCAATCCATGAGGACCTCACAAAACGAAACGTTGACCTGTTACGCAAGGCATCCCAGCACGCGAAAGTGAAGGCTGCATGGTCCTCAGATGGCCGCATCATCGCAGAAATACCAGCGACAAACGGAAGGACAGTAAAGAAACTGATCAGATGTGAAAGTGACTTAAAGAACTTGTGATCTACAGTTAATGTCATTCACTAGTGGCCCCAGAATGTAAAATTTTGATTGTAAACATGTAAACACTGTACTGCATTGATATGTATCTTCTTTTGCTTCTATGCATTGTAATATAGTATCATCACTGCTGAATTCCTCCTAAAGGTAATAATATATTGTAATCAGGCAATGACTTGTTTCTAAATCTGTTGTTATCAGAAATTTGATTTGGTTATTTTTTTTTCTTTTGCTCGTTCTAAATTTCAGTGTATAACTGAGATAAGTTATTGTGATAATTGTATGTGAATATATGTTCTCTTTTATGTTTTATATGTTATATCTTAGGATACATGTCTGTAAATAGTAATTGTGCATTATGTAACAACCAAATACTGCAAGATGGCATTTGTTATACGTGTAAAACCAGTAAGTTAAATCAGAATATGCAAAACACGTTAGATGAGGAATGTGTGACAACTACACGATATTACCTTCCAAGTGAATTTAAGAATGAAATGAAACAATATAATACTCCTGCTATGATGACTTGTGTTCATTTTAATTGTAGGAACCTGAAAGGAAATTATGATAATTTCGTTTCTTGTTTAAACTCTTTAGATTTAGATTTGTCTGTTATTGGAGTGTCGGAAACGTGGATGCAGGACAATGATAATGTGTTATTTTCGTTACCTCATTACAATTTTGTTGGAAAGGGGAGGTCAAATAGGAGAGGTGGAGGTGTTGGCCTTTTTGTACATAGTAAATATAGATTTAAACAACGTTTTGATTTTGATGTTTTTAATGAATGTATTCAGTCTGTGTTTATTGAAATAGCCAACTCTCAAAATAATCTGATTGTAGCTACTGTTTATAGACCCCCTAATCAACCAATTCAGTCTTTTATTGATATGCTACAACCTGTATTCCACAAAATATCTCAAGAAAGGAAACAATGTATTATAGTAGGTGATTTTAATGTTGATCTATTGGTTGATAACAATGTGACACATCAATTTTTAGATTTATTCATTTCATCCTCTTTTTCTCCTATGATATTCAAGCCGACAAGAATAACAAACTCGTCAGCTAGCTTACATTGTACTCGATAATGTTTTTATCAACCGCTCAGAAAATGTTGTCACAGCTGGTATTCTCATTTCAGATGTCAGTGATCACTTATCTCCTTTTATTGTGTATAATGGTAGTCGAGTATATAACGATGATGATAAGCATATATACAGAAGAGTTATTAATGAGGTAAATATAGTGAAATTTCTTGGTTTGTTACAGTCTGTTAAATGGAATAATCTTGTGGAAGTTCCTACGGTTGATGAGAAATATGAATATTTTATGCGCACATTTTTAGATACGTATAATGAATGTTTTGTTTTTAAAAAAGTAAATATTAAGAAAAATAATAATTGTCAAACTTGGTTTACTAAAGAACTTAAAAAGATGTGTCATAAAAAGTATATATTGTATAAAAAATATTTGAAAAATCCCACTCAATATCGTAAACACATTTACAAGCAATATAGAAATACTGTTAACAATATGATCCGTGCAGCTAAACGTGCCTATTATCAAAATGTCTTTGACAAAGTGAAGAGTGATTTAAAAGGTACATGGAGAGTAATCAATAATTTGTTGAATAAGAATTGTAAGAAAGACAGTTGTGATTACATTGAGCATAATGGTGTAGCAATTGATAAGAAAAGTATTGCTGATACATTTAATGATTATTTCAGTAGTGTTGGAACTAAGTTAATGAATAATCTGCCGCATTCTTCTTTAGATAAAGATTTCTCACATTGTATGAAAGATAATTTTTCTCAATCTATGTTTTTTACACCAATTAGTGAAGGAGATATTGTATCTGTTATTATGAGTTTAAGTGCAAACAAATCTCCTGGCCATGATGGCGTTGATTCTTCTGTTTTAAAACGATGTGCCCATCTTATCTCTTTTCCCTTGTCACATATTTTTAATACTTCAGTTGAACAAGGTATATATCCCACAGATTTAAAATTAGCAAAAGTGATACCCGTATATAAAAAGGGAGATGAATATTCATGTTCAAATTATAGACCTATTTCAATTTTGTCAGTTTTTTCTAAAATATTTGAAAAACTTGTTCATAAGAGATTGACAGCTTTTCTAGATAAAAACAATATTTTGTATAATAAACAATTTGGTTTTAGAGAAGGTTTTAGTACAGATATGGCACTTTTAGAGTTTGTTAATAATGTTTCTACAGCATTTGAAGAAAAGAAAATGTGACCCGCTACAACAAAATGATCCTAAAGTCGGGCGAGGTCGATTATTTGAAAATTGCATGACACAATTCCCTAATCTTTCTACTTTAAATTGATATATAACACGTCTTATAAGAATAATCGGCTGCGGAGATGTCGATGTTTAAAAGAGAGCATGTCAAGACGTCTGGGAAATCACTGTTTCGAGAAAAGCGCCCTAAAAGTTCTCCTTGCGACGCAATCACAATCAAGAGACAGGCAAGTCAGTATTCACCTCCGGACAATAGAAGTTAAGCCCTAGCAACCCCCGAAATGCTCATTCAAACACAGCGTCGGCGGTCTCTTCACCGACCAATCAGTGACCAGGATGTCAGGAGAAGCGGCTAGGCATAGCACAACCCGCCCGCACGCACCAGTCGACTGGGCAGTGTGCGAGCTTCACGCTTCAGTTAGCGGCAAGCAGCAAACTGACCAATGAGATCACTCTGGTTGTTGTTAGGGGCGGAGCCTATGTGTGGCGCTCAATCCAAATGTTCGAACCAGTTTCTGCTTCGTTGAAACGCCAAAAAAACATGGCCCAGAAAAACGCTATTTTTTGGTCTTTCCTTTCATCATTTTGCTTCAAAATTTCGACAGATGATAGAGGACATGTCAGACTCTAATAATATGTCAAATTCAGGAAATCGTAAGTTTTGACCAATTTTGATGTTCTGACTTCAAACTCGATTTTCACGGCTTCGACCGTGCGCGACTTTAGGACCATTTTGTTGTAGCGGGTCACAAATAATTCTGGGTTTGTTTTTTAGATTTATCAAAGGCTTTTGATTCTATTAATATTTCGATTCTTTTAAAGAAGATGTATCATTACGGAATCAGGGGAAATGTTTTACAGTGGTTTGAAAGTTATTTAACAGACAGACAACAATATGTATTTATTGATAATCATTACTCGAAATATAATTTTATAAATGTTGGTGTTCCTCAAGGTTCTGTATTAGGACCATTGCTTTTTCTGATATGTGTAAATGATCTGTGTTTTGTGAGTGATATTTTAAACCCAATTATGTTTGCAGATGACACCAATTTATTTTTATCTGGCAAAAATATACATGATATGACAGCATTGTTGAATACTGAACTAAAGAAGGTGTGTGATTGGTTTGTAGTCAATAAACTTACAATAAATTATGAAAAAAACTGTTTATATGGTATTCAGACCAAACAATGTCAAAATAGATACTAATTCATTGAATATAATGTTGTATGAAAATAGAATAACAGAGGCTCAGAATTTTCAATTTTTAGGTGTCATAGTTGATGAACATTTGAGTTGGAAATATCACATCAATGATATATCTTGTAAAATATCTAAAGTTATTGGTGTTTTAAATAGGATGAAAAGTTTTTTACCACTGCGCATTTTAGTGAATTTATATAATACTATGATATTACCACATATTTCATATTGTATTTGTGCATGGGGGAAATGTGCAATGTATTTATTGAATAGAGTATATATTTTGCAAAAGCGTGCAATCCGTGTTATAACGAATTCAGCTTTTTTAACATCTACTGATTTTCTTTTTAAGAAGTTGAATATGCTCAAAGTAAATGATGTCTATTTGACTCAAGTAGCCAGTTTTATGTATAAACACTCTAAAGGTTATTTACCTCAAATTTTCAGCTCTTACTTTGCATTCAATAGATCTATAAATTTTTATGAAACCCGAAATTCGTGCAATATGTACGTTCCATTTTACCGATATAAGATATCAAGAAGTAGTATAAGATTTTTAGGTCCAAAATTGTGGAACAGTTTAAACATTGATTTAAAACAAAGTCCATCTCTTGCATCATTCAGAAGAAAATATAAGTTACAGCTTATTTCAAATTACTGTATAGATGTGTAGTCCGATCTGTCTTAGTGCTACATAATGTCCCGTTTTGTAGACTGTTTTTGTTTTGTAACTTGTGTCTTATTTTGTCCTCTGTAAGTGCATTTAGTACTTGTAATTGTTTTATGTGCTTGTTGTTAATTATTCTGTAATGCTTTAATTGATAACTGTTAATTATGATATCATTATTTTAAATGACTCTCTTTTTTATTTTTTGTCTATGGGGTTCGGCCTCGAAAGGTCAATGGCCTATTGCTGTTCCCCTCCACACTCGCCACATATCCCGAGTCACAAACTGATTTTTATACATGTGCATTATTTTGTAATTGATTGTTTTTTCTGTGTGTTCATTTTTGTTATGCTCACATGAAATCACATTGATTTCATTTTTCTTTTTATGAGATGTGGAAAATAAACTTGAAACTTGAAACTTGAATTTGTCTCGTGCATTCTTTAATTTCTTAATTAAAAGGTAAAATGAAATAATTCTGTCAATTTTATCACCTTTACAGCTTGCTCTCTATGTCATTTCAACTTTGAATTAATGGAAAGTGCTTATATTAAAAATTCAGGTTCCCTACTATGCTTTTGTTTTGAATATAAAGGGAAACAAGAGAACGGAAACTTATCTCTGCTGTTTAATCTATGTTTTTCATTGCGTTTATTGGTCTTTTGTTATCCTTAGCTATCTTGGAAGGCATTTGCAAATGAATTTCAGTATCAAATAATCTTTGATTTGGTATATGACACATTGATTTTCATCGAAATCTTCTATGAAAAATATCTGGATATAGTGTTTGCTCTTTTTTTTGTTGAGTATATATATATATATATATATATATATATATATATATAAAGTTTCTTTATTTGGTACTATAATTCGACCTGGTTTCAACTTTTCTATCCTCTCTCCTTTTTTTTTTTGTACTTCAAATTATTCGGGGCTTAAAGTCATACAAGCTTGCTTTTGATGGGTCCGCGGAAACATGTGCAACCTGAACTGTAATTTTCGTAGAGGCAAATCTCCGTTATAATTGTCATATATAATCATAATTGACTGGTTACAATTGACAAAGTACAATTTCTTCTCAGATTATTTACTGTATAACCGGTTATGAGGAAAATGAAAAATTGACCATGAAATTTGACTAAAACAAAAAGTCCAAGTGTTGAGTAAATGAAATAATAATTTTAAGAAGAATAGGTTCCTGGTAGTCACTTGTAATGGCTTGCAAGAACCTTAACGTTATGAATACGCAACCATGCATGTTATGAGTAATACAGAAACGAAAAAGGTAGTTATGAAATAGTTAAGAACCTGTGAAAAGCAATTCATAAAAATCATAAGACACTGCATTGTACATGGTCTAATCATTCATTTCAAATGAGACACACGTTTTTATGTCTGAGCGCAGTCTTCCTACGACTTATCAATGTCATATGCAAAATGAATACTTGCCACATACCTAATGATAAATAGTTGGCTACATCAAAGTAAAGTTCCTTCAACAATGCCTTGACGAAAGCTTTGCGTGTCTTCAAGGCGTTGTATAATTCTCCTACGAGAGACAGCGTGCCACTATTGAAGTCATGAGGACGCCTGTATTTAGCAAGTTCGCTGCGGTGGATTCCAAGTGCCTCTGCCATTGGGTATACGTCCTGCATGAGGAGGTGGAAGGCAACATCCACCAGCTCGACTTTGTACACGTGAGCTTTGGACACCGGGAGTGGAACGAATGCTGTGTGAACACAATAAACATCTGATGAAAATACCAACAAGCAAAAGATACAAAACAAAGCAGAACAAACACAATGCATATTGTAAATACAGTGTAATAATGAGTACTTCCAGAAACGCAGAACCTTGGGTTTGATGTTCACGATGTCTTCATTATCTGTCTTGTACTATTTGAATCTTGTGTAAGATCTTGTATAAGGCCAAACTATAAAAGCGAGCAAAATGGTCAAGGAAAAAAAAAGAATTTTTATTTTGTATAAGCACTATTTTCTGCACGGATACTACGGTAGCACTGTGAAGAATGTCGCCTACTCCGGCAAACCTCCTTCAAGTCGCATCTTGAATAGCTAAAGATAAGTGGATTAATGATTTTGGGGTTCTTAAGGACAACTGGAATGTTTACCCAGTGGTGCTCCGAGGGACTCCAATGTCTTATGAAGGATTCTGCGACACTCCTCGAATGTTGTGCTTTCCTTTGATTTGGCATCACGCCAAACAGTGAGGAAGGGATGCAGCTCTTTGATGTTCATCCACTTTCCTGAGCTGAGTTTGAAGATGATAGGGCCATGGAGTTCAAGTGGTACATTTTCTTGGAGAGTTTTCAGTTCGGTATCTGTAAGGATTGAGACTAAAAAAAAAAAAAAGAATTGATATAATTTATTAGGACGATGAATCCTTGTGGTATCAGCGGTACAAACATGCTCACGAGATTGATATGTCTTGACTTCAAGTAAATTGTAATGATTTTCATTTCACTGCATTCATTGCATGAAGGTTAATGACTTTAACATTATACACTAGTATATAATCATGTTATATATGTTATAATTACACTGTATCTTTATATACATATATATATATATATTTATATATATGACGTCCTATTTTGTGCGCTACTTGTGTATGTGCGCATACTATTAGTATAATTATTATGAAAGCGCTACCACTGACGACGCATTTGTAATTTTGGTTTATACCACCTTCAAAATAAATCTGCCATTTATGTACTTGCAAAGCGTAGTGGGCGAAAATTTGTTAAAACAACGTCTTTCACGCAGTTTCCTTAATTTTGCTAATGTTGTGAACTTATATATTCGTATAACCCGAGCGGAAACATTTCGTTCTTTTCTTATACTTGTATGTGTAATGTATGATAATAAATATAATCAACCTACAGACATATATTCTGCGCTCCAACAGAATATAATATATATATATATATATATATATATTATATATATATATATATATATATATTATATATTATATATATATATGTATATATATTTGTATATATATTATGTATATATATATATATATATATATGTGTGTGTGTGTGTATGTGTATACATACATAATGGGGAGGGGACAGTTAAAGTAAGACAGAGATTAGACATTCATTTCTGGCGACGACCTGGGGTAAACTTTTCTTACCACTGAAAAGCAGCTCATTCGTTGCATTAGACAGTAAATCTCGAAGACTGGATGGAGTTTCCGTTTCACTTGCTCGGTTTCTCCACCCTAGGAGTGTCGACATCATCCCATCAGTATGATTGTCCTCATCCTTTATTTTCAATTTGCGACACAGTCTACGTGCCAATTGCGGGATGAGGTACGTGACTAGCTGTTTCAGCTCAGCAGTGGATACCATATTGGCAATGGCGTTCTCTGAAAGTGTAGAGGTTTTTTGCAATAACCGATAAGTCCATATTTGCCAAATGGAGATATTTGCGATTAATGGTCAAGAATGTACCTTTATAAAAATGTAGTGACAAATATATCATTTAAAAGGTATTATTTTGTACTTTGTGACAAAGACCGTACTTAGAAATCTTCAAAAATGGACTTATCGGTTTTTGCGAACAAACTCTTCAAGTATTGCCATATTATCAAGTATTAGTATTAAAGGTTATTTTCAACTATTTCGAATACAAGGACCGTGCCAACGCAGACTCGTGACATACACACATGTTCTTACATACAGATGATACAAGCATTACAACGGTACGAATATGTGGCTCAGAAATGTTCTTCATAATATTCCTTTCTAAACAAAATACATTTCTGTGCATAATTACAAATTAATACATTTGGATATACGTACAAAAAGGGCTCTACAGTTTTTTTCCTCTGGTGTCCCGTTCGGGCATATTTTGGATTTTGAAATTTTGGAGGTCCGAAAAAAAGAAATGTAGTGACACGAAAGAAAAAAAAAAGAATTATAAAACTCATTTGAATTTTAGCTGCCCAATCTAGTCACCAATAGATAACGTTGTTGGAAATTTGGAGCCCCAATATCAATTCTTATTTGCCCCGGGACACCGCTCCACCGCTAATATCGAGTCCTGCATATTTGTTGCAGAGAAAATTGTTCTTTTTTTCTGCTGCTCCTCCTTTTATACCACTTATGTTACGACACTGAATAATCATTTGCTTATGTTGACTTTCTGTTGTTATGACTCGTTTTTGGCTTGCTTGCAACTTTGTTCCTTTACATGATTACCTTTAATGTCCTTTTCACGAGTTCCATTTGTGCCATATTAATGTAAAATAGTTACAAAATTTTCACTGCTATCTTTGATTACCTTTAGTTGACATATCCTTCTTCTTTGCCGTGTTGCTCCCAGAAACAGTGAACGGAGAAAGATTATCTGGGGGGGGGGGGGGTCACAATCAATGAGTCGAACTTAAAGGTAAAGATCCACTTGAAATTATGGTAAGGTGTGTGTGTCGTCAATCTAATTCTTATAGTTCCTCATCATAATGATTTTTTAGACTTTTTTTCATTCAGCCGTTAAAATCCATTAGCACATCATAAATATAAATGGATCTGAACTTTTCTGATGGACTTTGTGGGAATCACACAAATTGCTGTGCCTTGGAAACTCGATTCAGCAAATATTTTGTTATTAATGAAATATCAATCAAATCTCAGCGGTATAGAGTTTATCAAATAATGCAGATACCCGACAAATAAATTGATTCCATCGTCTCCACAGCGCACACTGCCGATCTGAAAATGCTCAGATAAATTTAAAGAAGTAACAGTATTTTGTGTTTTTTTAACGATACACCTTCAAATTATGGAAGTTAGTAGTAAAAGGCATTTTTGCAAATAAAAGCAAAAAGTAATGATAACGCATGTTTCCATGACACTGTTCACCCAAATAAAACATAAGTAACAAATACCAAAATCATTGTTTTTCGGCTTCTTGTGAAGTATTCCCTTCCTGGCATATCATAGTAATATTCAATAAACTAAGATGATGATTATTACGACCACATTGACAGTGGATATCCCATATGGGTATATCGTATTATCGGGGATTCTTAGTTTGTTTGTTTGTTTTTTACGATCAATCATATTCAAACTTTATCAAAATTGATGTTAAACATAGAAGGCACTACATTCTGTACTTCAACAGAATAATTAATATCTTTATCTTAATGATGGTGATAGTTTTAAGGTTATAATCACTTTACATTGGCCACCAGGGGCATCTAAAACCTCTTTGGATTCACATGCATATTTGGCGGAAAGTTGGGTGCAATTATAAACCCGTAACCATCTAGCGGAGCCCAACTGAGAAAAAGAAGGACTGATGTTGAGATCGTGCTGAATGGAGTGGCTTAGGATCTGAAATCTAAGGTGACTATGTCGTTAACTGTGTATATGATATTTTCAATGTATCATTTAGTTGTGGTATTGTTCCAGAAAAAACTGAAGACTGCCAAAATCATTCCATTATTTTAAAAAAGATAACCCTGAGTGTATTTCAAATTATACACCTTTTGTAATTATTTCTGTCATTGCCAAGCTGTTAGAAAAATGTTGTGTATAAGAGGGTGTATGTCTTTCTGATAAATAACATGTTTTTTGATACCTGAATACTGTGAATTTCATTAAAAAATTTCACCTCATGGAGTGTTATTCATTTTACCGATAAATTTTACAGGTATTTGTAAAGGTAATCTTTGTTGTGGAGTTGTTTTTTTTTTTTTATTTCTCAAAAGCATTTGACACAATCGGCCACCACATCTTATGAAAAAAAAATGTATATTTATATGGTCTGATGAGAAGAGTGGATTACAATGGTTTCAAAATTACTAACACAACCGGAAGCAGTATGTGGTGGTCGATGGTGTTGAATCTGAATGCCTTAGTGTGAATATTGGTGCACCACAAGGCTCAGCAATGGGTCTGCTCTACGACTTCTCTTATTTTTGCTATATGTGAATGGTATCCCAAAATTTTTGACATTTTAATTCTTTATCTATTTATATACACTCACTAGTTAGTGAAAGTTATATGAGTTATAAATCGTTTTGGACTTAGATTTTGGATTTAACAAAATATATGATATTTCATCCAGAGGTAGAAATTGTTCTTTCACACCCGAAAAGCTATGGTTGATGATATTTCCATTGATAGAACTGAGGCGATTTTATACGCTTCAAAACGAGCTCTACGTAAAATAAGCAATAGTAATTTCATTTGTTTAAGGTTACCACTCTTTTTGCAATTTAAGGTGCTGCAATTATGTTTCCTGATGTATTCAACAACATGTTCCAGACGAATTCCTCCTTCCACTCGTATGTCGCCCGGAGACGTTTAAATTTTCGGAAACTTTTGACAAATTCTGCTCTAAGATTGCAATCTATTCGTTTCAGTGGTGTCAAGGAATAGAATTCTATTGATGGCGACCTGAAATCTAGTACCACACTTTCCAAGTTTAAAGTTCTCTACAAACTGACTTTAGATTGATGGTATCCATGACTGACTAGACTTCCTTTCTTCCTCTGAGTGAGTGTGCCGACAAATTAAAATATACCATCTTTTTTTGTCAACTGCTGAATTATGTACAAATTTGTGTTCTTCTAATTTAGATTGATTTTGTGTATGACTTGGTCGATGTCACAAGTGATGGTTGAATGCATGATACCTTTTTTGTTTGAAGGCTCAAAGCTACAAGAACATAATAATTAATATTTAAAAGTTGTATTTTCCTATATGAGCTCCCTCGTGGAGACTTTATGAGCTCCTTTGTGGAGATGTTCATTATGAGCTCCCTCGTAGAAACATCATCATACATGATCTTGGTGTATTTGATGTTATTGTTAAATATCTCTCAAATTTATTGTGTTTGTTTTATGTTAGCATTGTCTGGGACAAATTATTTTGGTATAGGGCAACAATCTCTCTCTCTTTCTTATTCTTCTTCTTCTTCTTTCTTCAAAACACAACAACGTTATCGCTTCTTACGATTCCTGGCCATTACTGTTATGATTGCTTCTCTGTTATGCCTTGTATACTGTTTTATGTTTTGCCACATCAACTCTTCTCATTAGTAGTATTGTCATACGTTTGATTTTCAGTTGTTACATATATAGAGGACAGCTTTAAACTAATTGCAACTTGATACACTTACCATGTTATGATTTTGAAAGGGGCAGGATATCTTCTTCACGAATCTGTCATTTATTAACTAAATACTTAGATACTTGTTGTGGCTTTTGTGATGTAATATTACACTTATCCGGTCAACATACCGACAATATCCACCCGCTCGATGCGCAAAGCCGCGTCTTTTAATTTGCATCTTTTTTCGTAGTCACTACATCTTTGGCTGTCGTTCCAGTCTTGAAGCATTAGAGTCACATCAAAGAGAGTAGCATCGTGCTCGTGATCCTCAGTAGAAAGACAAGGTTTGCCCCCAGCTACCAGAATAGCCCGTGAAAGCTTTTCTCGATGCACTGCAGTTAGGAGGCGTGATATGCCGGGAATGTCCACAGGTGATTCCTGGGTTCTATCTGTTGTATACAATACAGCCATTGACATATTTGTTATTTAAGTATTCTGGAAACCACTAGTACGCTTGTTGATAAATAATTAATTTCTTGTTGTTAATTTTTTAACTTTTCATTATCAAGACAGAATTAAAAGTTGAAAATATTATCTGAATGTAAACATTATTATAACATCATTGTATTTATCCAGAACAGCCTCAAGAGCCAACTTTGTCCTTTTAAAGCGTCTTGCCTTGCTTATTACCCTAGCATTGTCAGGGAAAAGGATCATTGTAGATACATCATTTCTTGTCCAATGTCGTTAGCACAGAGCAGAATCTTACAGGTGAGTTGAGAATATATCGCGAGTTCAAAACTTATCACCTTGGCACTCGTATTAATGATATGTGACGCTGAACGATGCAAAAGGGTTTTCTCCTACAATGCAAAAATTTCATCCATTTTATGTGCAGCAAGCAGAAAAGCTAAGGCACAGGGATGAATTCACATAACCCGTTGCTTATACAAGTGCTAATACTTTAATTTGGTGAGATTGAAGCACATAGATCGTAGTGAGATACTTCTTTTTAAGACATGCAACAATGAACCAGGAACCACCATGCACTTCTTTTTAAAGCACTGTAAATGATATCTTAAGAAGTATCGACCTCACCAATGAAGAATTCCCTGTCGATTGGTGAAAACCCCGCTTCCTCCAGTGATAGTGCTAAAAGTATGACACAGTTCATCCCTTGTCTGCCGCGCATCATCCAATCTGATAGAATTGATGTTGCCTTTCTAACAGTTTCGAGCATTTCATCACTCTCCTTGATATTTTCCGCAGCGTCTTGGAGTCCAAGTTTGGCGAGAAGAGTCCGCACGTTATGGGCAAGGTAACCCTGGCTGTAATCTTTAGTGGCATCACGCAGATTCCACATTATGTGCTCGACTTTGTCGTCTGCCAAGCGTGTTTGTTTGTGCCGGTAATCTGTCCAGAGACATGAGGAGAAAGGAAGAGAAAAAAATCACTCTTTAGAATCGAAGATCAATTGTTAAAGGCATAATTTCTTGAAAGAGTGCCCTATGAACACCAAAATTTCAGATTTAAAATTGTAGTGGCCCGAACGAGCAATGAGTAAAGAGTTAACCATTCAAATACATTATCACAACAGCGAAATCTTATCAGTTTTGTTTAGAGGGAAAGCGGAAATGACGCTGATCTACAGTTTTTCGATAAAATCAGTCAGCCATACCCTCTTAAGGAACACCATTTTTACAAAAGTACTACATGGTGTTCAAAGGAGAATAGATATCTCACCGTTTATGTATTCCGCGACCGGAGAAAGTCCATGTGTTTTCAACGCCGCCATAAGCAAGGCCTTTTGGTGATAGCCATTTGAACTGTTCTGTTTCCATTCACAGAGTTTGTCGTAGAGAGATTCTGCTGTGGGAGCTCCACCAGTGTCTTCTCTTGATGAACCGGCATTCACAAGCATTCCTTCTGTGTTGGATCCACCTGACTCTTTGCCTGATGCAAAGTCTTTCCACAAGTGTCCTGTTGTCGAGGCTTCTGCTGCGCATTTCCCTGAATTATCTCGTTTCCTCAACATGTCTGCAGTCAGAGCTTCGTCTGTGCCTCTTCCTGATGTATAGTTCTCCATCAGATTTTCTGTTGTTGAGGCTTCGGCTATGTCTTTGCCCGATGGATCGTTCTCCAATAACTCTTCACACATTCTGGAAATGTCTTCAAAAAAGGATCCTTCGCCAGGAAAGTGGACGATCTTCCAGAGTTCGAGGTAAGATACTAACACACTATCTGCAGAAATGCCAAAACATCAAATGCTACCTAATAATGACAATTAACCTGTGTTGTTGTCGTCGTTGTTGTTGTTTTTTGCGTTGTATTAACAATTATGAACATTTCAACAGAAATTTGCACTTCATCTATAGTACTAAAATAAAGAATTGCTATAGTTCTTCTCAATGTACAGTACATTTCCAGAAGCTTAAAGTTACGGGTTAATATCAATGAATAATTTGACTTCAAAAGAAATTACGCAAACTTCATAAGAAATTGCTTAATGTCAATCAAAACAGCACTGCAAACAAAGGTGAAAAAGTTTATACAATTGTCTGACGGGTTACGTCTTCTTGTCCTTTACTAGAATAAACATGATAAGGAATCATATAATCAGACATATAAAAAAGGAATGAATAATTAAGTAAAAGTCAGGAGGACCGAATAATATATCTTATACATCTTTGACGAAGAAGAAGTTTTAGAATGCTAATAAGTGTACATAGTGTATTTGCAGACTAAAGATTATCACGATGTAGTACAGCAGGCACATTCTATGCTACAGTGTTTTTTAAACTAAAAGTATTGACTTTCGTACTAGAATTTCAACAGCACTTCCCCCTAACTAGTTATACTTATGTCCAAAATTATTGAAAAATGGGGAAGAATAAAACTCATTATTTTCATGTTAGAAAGAGAGAACAAAACAATTTCAGGGCACTGTTTCATGGAGAATAAAAATTGATTATGAAGTTGGTTTCTATCATAAGTCTATGGCAACCTGTGTGTTAAGAAAATTTAAAATCGATTTCATCTTTTGCTAAAACAGGGCCCAGTTTTTTTGTGAATGTTACTCTAATTTGCAAGTGGATGTGAGATTTGTACTTAAATAATTAACGTAGATAGTAAATAGTATCAGCGGGTAAGCAATTGACATTTCAGTTTCAAACCGCCATTGAAAAAAAGGTCATGAAAATGAGGTCAATGGATGACCAGGAAAAAGTGGCTGCATGTGTGCATTTTAGCAATCACTGCAAGCTGTTCAACAGAAAAAAAAAAAAAAAAAAAACACTGACAGACACTTGACGTTACCTTTGAAGAACTCTCGGTCTACTGGAGTGCACTCGGCATGTTCAGCCGCCAGGGAGAGGAGGACCAAAGGTGCACAGCTGTGCCGTTCCTGGCTCCATTGATACAAAGATCCTATCGCTGCCCTGTAGTAGCTCAGTTTGTCTTTCGTCTTGTTAGGTTTACATGGAGACGATATTGTACGCCCAAGAATCCGGAGCTCCTTCATTAAAATATCCACTTTCTCTACGTCGTTGATTTCCCATATCAAAACTCTGATTGTATTTAGTGAGATCTCCATGCCATAATTATCACTGGAACCTATCATACAGATAAGGAAATGTTGTTAAAGTGTCATTGTACTGAGGTCCATTGTGATCGTGAACCTCTTTCAGCTATTCCTAACTGTAGAAGAAGGGCTTATGTGTTTGCACCTCTAAGTTTGACTACTAATAACAACTGTATTATAGTATTAATTAATTGCATGACCATGACGACGGGATGCCACACTTAACGCTACTTTGACTCAAATATACACATAGGTCTCGTCAACCCGGAATATTGAAGGTATCAGAAAATTTCAATATATAATCTATGTCTTCAAAATTAATGTTTTTTTTTTAAATTATTATTGTTCATATGCTTTCAGAATTTCGGGTGAGCCATTTTTTCATGTACAGTCGTCATAGTACATAGTAACGGTATTGGCACCGTGAAAATGCATAAAAGGAAAAATCCGCACAACTTATATTGTTGTTTTCGTCCACCTGTGATACTGACTAGGGTAAACTGCATGCAGGAACAGTAAATAATCTTTCTGTGTTCTAAAAGTATGACATAAAGGAAAGTCAAGGAGGTTTCAGTGTAATCTAGCTGCATTCGACGTAATTCAAGTCATTATTTCATTGTTTGATTGCCCGTCAATAGATGGCGTAATTCTAAGGATCTGCTTGTCCCTTCGGACTCTATAGTAGCGGTCATATTTCTTATTTGACTTTTTAACATCATGAATGTGTTTTTGATATTATGCCTCTACATCATATGGGAAATTGCACATTCGACGCTTATAAAGCTTCTCAAAGAAACACTTTTGAAAATGATGCCCTTTGGAGTTTTTTCCAAAATAAATCTTGCAGTTTTGATTAGTTTTTAATAAGATGAATACATAGATTGTCATGAAATGACATATTGTATATTTGTCACGTGATACGCTGTAATTTGTCTCACTTTATTAGTGTTTATCATGTAGTTCATGTAAGAAATTGATGTTATCGCAATGGAAGAAAAAGAAATGCAACTTTAAAGACACAAGCGTGCATGGGATGACCAAATAAGGAGTGGTCTTTGCGATGAACAATGAAAGTAAAAGACAGTGATTTGGAATTAAATGTTTTGAGGATGAGTAAACCCTGTGTGACGTCAAAATACAAGGAAAGGGTTTCCTAATAGTATGCCTCATACTATCTGGAATGTAGACGCCATTCACGACGTCAAACACAAGTTCCTAGCTAGGTCACAGCAGGACTCCCCCATTTCAAAGAAATCATGGTTTCCGTGGACAGGAAGTGATGACGTCAAGCGGAGGCTTGACCAATGCAAAAGAAGATACTCAGGGAAGTTTTGACAGGCAGAAAACTCCAGCCAATAAGAAAAGGGGGCAGGACTTCTGTAAAAACTTTCTAGGAAGTCACTTCATTGAATTTATTTTACATGGAGACCTATGGTCCAACCACCAAATGTATAAATATGCAATGTTTAGGCGCAAAATTCAGATGCCATATAAATTGCGGAACACTCAGGACCAGGATACGTTACTTCGAGATTGCGAAGTTAGAGAGTAGCAGAGTCTTATTGGAATCAGTGTGAGTCAGGGATTGGTGCATTTCGGCTTGGAAAGCCTGACCGTCCAGAAGAGAATCTAGGAGGATTCGAGTTTAAACACCAATAACTGTTTTAAGTACATGACCATCTTATTTGAAGTTGTTTGTGCCTCGTAAGTTTCATATAATTCCCGATATACATGTAGTATTGTATGTGTGAATTATGATGGTTAAGCTTAATGTCAAACCGAATTTTAATTGCACAATGGGAGAAATGAATACCCAGAGCAACGCTTACTCAATGTTGAAAGATAATGATGCATTGTGACACATTATTAGGAAAATTATGTGTGGCTAATCAGTGGTAATAAGATGGAATATGAATGTATTTTGTTTAAGTTGTATGAATAGAATCAAGGATAACAAAAGACCACAAAATTATGAGGGAAATATCATGTTATCAAATTAACAGGGTGTTTAGGGTTCCAGCGAGGACCAAGTTTAGGGTTCCAGAGAGGAACAAGATTTTGAATGAATGGTCTGCTAACAATCTGCTGCATTTGGAGAAAGTCATCCTTTGACTATATAGAAAAGATCCCAGTCGCAGGGAGGACTTTTGTTCCCCAAATTCAGAGGAAAGTTCCCTGTGACATAGATGCAGGTAGTTATCCTTGATTAAGGGGGTGTCATCATCACCTTATTGCCTACAAATTACTGTAAAACACTTTTATTTATCAAACAGATTAACTTGATGCATTTTGAGCTGTTTCAGTGGTAGCCCCAGAAAAAGAAATACATTAAAATGACACAATCATTCAAGTTTGCGTGATATTAATGACTAGTTTCTACCAAGATCTAGTATCACAAGAACATAATAAGACAAAAAAAGGTAGTTAAGCAGACGGGGGGGGGGGGGGGGGTAGAGGGTGAAGGGGTAAGGGGAGAGGAGGGGGTAGGGGAAGGGAGGGATGGATTTGACAGAATAGATCAACATAAACCAGCAGAGCTTGTATGGGATGAACACTTACCATTGACTTGTGTGCATTGCGTGCATTCTCTATAAGGCTCACACGGGTAAATAATTCCCCATAGAGACGTGTGTTACAATTTAAATTTCAAAAAATTCTGTAAAATAGCTGGGAGAAATGAGGTGTTTCATCTTCACTAACCTCAATAAATGAGCTATATCCTGTCATCCATCAATTTTCAATGCAGGTTCTTCGGCTCAAACTCTGTCCAAGGGTCCGCAAAGCCAGACTATAACGAGTTCTTGTCACTCAAAAAAATCACCTATTTTCCGTACACACACCCAATGAAATAAGATCCCTTCAAAATTCTATAGAGAAAAGCTTTCATCTACAAACCAAAATGCAGTTTGTAGAGGAATTCATACTCAATATCTGCAGCTATTCAGTTTTATGCCAAACTGCATTAATATTATTTTGATTATTTTTTTTTCTTCATTTATTTTGGTATCTTTGGTACGAATTTGTTAAGGGGTCTGGGACATTCCATTTTATTTACAGGTGTGAGCCTTATATATAGATCTGATCTACTATGTGTGGCCGCCTGATCCTTGAATCGCGCCACATCTATCGACGGGCAATAAAAGAGTGATTTTTTGGTTAAAAATACGTCTCATGCTAGACCAGCTTCATGGTGGAAAAGGAGGCTTCGCAATATATTGCATCATGCACGTCCTGATTATTGTCCTGTTGATCATTAAACAATTCTGTAGATATATTTTAATTCAAATGGCACCAAAGTTTATCTATAGCTAGCAGAGTGAATGATTAGGAAAGTCGTGCCGTTAAAGATAATAAAAAGTTTTGGTACCTCAAAAGTGTCCTTGAATTTCCTTGTCTTAGTTTGTGTTTCAGGTTAAAGTACCTTTCATATAACTAACACTGTGAGACTTACTCGCCCCAAAGTGCTCTCATGTCTTAGTAATCATGCAATTAACTGCGACCAGCAGCCCCATACGCATAGCGACCAGTAGTCCCATACGCATAGCGTAATCGGGCTTCGCATTGTAGCATTCAGGATCAGGACAGATTTAGTATCGCAGGGTAAATGTCAACTTAAAATCCCATAAATTCTTCAATTTGAAGACTTACCAATTAAGTTGAAGTATTGAAAACAGGCTTCGGGCAACGTTTGGTTCTGCCTATAGTCCCTTTCTGTTCGAATTGATGACTGAATGTGACTCGGTCGACAGGACCTCAGGAGAGCTACATACAGTACACTGAATACTACAGCCAGTGCATGCGAACACATCGCATGCACACAAATTTCAAATCCTTGAACGGATAAGATGTTTGTGTGCGCATGCGCTGGTCATGGTATCCAGTGTATGTAGCTCTCCCAAGGTCCTCTCGACCGAGTCACATTCAGTCATCAATTCGAACAGAAAGGGACTATTGGCAGAACCAAACGTTGTTCGAAGCCTGTTTTCAATACTTCAACTTAATTGGTAAGTCTTCAAATCGAAGAAATTTTTGGATTTTAAGTTGACATTTACCCGCGATACTAATTCTGTCACGATCCTGAATGCTACAATGCGAAGCCCCATTACGCTATGCGTATTGGGCTGCTGGTCGCAGTTAGCTATGCGTACAATGGGCTGCACGCTGCTGTTCGCAGTCAGTGGTTTCGTACAATATTTATCGACGCTGTACAGCGTCGGCTCTGGTACGAAACCATTATTGCATGATTACTAAGACATGAGAGCACTTTGGGGCGAGTAATTCTCACAGACAACGTACTTTAACCTGAAACACAAACCAAGACAAGGAAATTCAGGGAAGCTTTTAAGGTACCAAAACTTTTTATTATCTTTATTAAGTGTCTGCTATGAAGCTAATAATAAGCGCATGGCCAAAAGGACAGCGCTACTCGATATCATCATATTTTGATATATTATTTTGAATCTTACACTAAAAAAATCCGAGTCAGAACCGACCCGGAACCGGGTCCGTTGGGGTCACACCCCGTTCCGAGTAAAAAATGACTTGGAATTTGGTCATGAAAACCCGGAATGGGGTCACCCTGACTCAATTCATGACTCTGAATAGGGTCACATCTGACCCCATTCCTTGTCATTTCTGACCCGGATCGGGGTGTGACCCTAATCGACCCTTTCCGGGTCAGTTCTGATCCGGATGTTTAAAGAATGTATTAAGAAATACAAAAATGGAAATTGAAATTTGTCACGGAAAAGAAGAAACAAGCAGGAAATGAGAAGTATAAGTATACTGACGTCCGATATGATGAACAGCGTCCTCTAGCCCATTTGCCTTTAAAACTGCCAAAAGTAGATCCTTCTGATATTCTGATGAGCTGTCACTCTCTTTCCACTGACAAAGCTCACTGTACGGGTCGTTCCCTGAAAGAGTTTCGTCTTCGTCTTCGTGTCTTACATGACCGTTCTGCAGTATGCTGCACACTTCAGATATTTTCGACACGTAATCCTCTGTAGATTTGTAGTGTGCCAGCTTCCATAACTCTACGTAAGATACGGAGCCTTCGTCTAAAAATTGGGAAAGGATTAATAACTGGTTTGACTTATTTTGTTACATTATATATACATATATACAATACGACCTACTTATTATTCTTCTGGTGAGAGATGTGGTCGTTTAGTTCATTAATTCATGAATTTACAGATGTATGTATATAATACACACACATGTATACATATATTGTTCGGTACAATTCATTTGGAATCGATATTTCAAAACTTTGTTATTCTTTTTGCAAATAATATTGTCATTTACATGAGTTTTATCGAGAAAATGGTGCGGTCAGGTAGGATGAAGAGCTGTAGTCCTAATTTCCCAGGTTGACCTGGCTACTAAATAGTTTGTTTGCATTTCCAAATCTCTATATCTATCCTTTAACAGCGCAGCGGTACCATTAGATACCAATATAATTAGTGACTTCACTTATATACCAGCAGGCCGATTTTCATGTTATGAAGATTACCTCTGAAGAAGGTCCGGTCGATGGGCCTACACTTGGCCCCTTCCACGGCGAAATTCAATAAGACCGAAGGATTCGCCAGGGTGTATTCTTCATGCCACTTGTCCAGGGACTCAATTGCATAAACGTAGAAGTTTGTACTTTCCATTTCGTAACTACCAGGCTGATTGTTAAGAGGTCGTTTTATCTTGAGGCTCTTCAGAATCTCTGTTATTTTCCGTTTGTCGTTAATCTCCCATATCAGTCGCTGGATCGCATTCTTCGGAATCCTCTGGCTAGCATCTTTCCGAAACTCTTGAATAATGTACCACGAGGCGTGAATAGACCAAAACAGGCAAAAATAGGCATGCGACATTTAATGTTAGATACTTTCTGTTTTCAAATAAGTTATATTCTATATCTATATCAAAGTGAAAGTAATCACAATTATTTTGATCGAATATTTTGTTTACAACTTAGGTAAAAGATGTATATCTCAATATTGATTGCAAAAAAGGGGGAGAATTCTGTGGGCACTAATGGCTTACACCAACTAACTGTTGAAATTCGCAGCTGAATGTATTCATGAACCTTTGACTATCATTTTTATTCGCTCATATCAAACATACTAATTCCAACTGTTAAAGGGATGGCATAGTATTGGTAGAGATGAGGATTGAGCTTTTAAGTTTTTCCGAGATTTCAAGAAACCATTTGTGAAATAGTACAGAGCATACCATTCTAGAGGAATTTAAAGTTGTTTTTTTTTTATTTCCATCATCACAAGTTTATTTGACAGTGTGATGAAAATCAGTTTCAGAATGGCTGAGAAATCAGCAAACAAAGTAAAACAAAGTGATCGTAATAAAAGGTGAGACGTAATAAAAGTTGGGTCCCACCTTTTATAAGGATTGCTCTATTTTGGGTATCTCAGCCATTTCAAAACTGATTTTCGTCAAACAAACGTTGATTTCCTCTTGGAATTATATGTTCTTTCTTATTTCATATGAAATAAAGAGGTCTCTCATTATCTCACCCAAAAATGTCAGAAACCTGAAGTTAGGACTTCACCCAAAACTATACGATCCCTTTAAAAACACTCGAATAGTACCAATACATAGAGGTGGAACATACAAAATCAGTAGTTTTACACCAATATCAATACTGCTTATCTTTTATCAAGAATTGTAAAAAACAACAACAATAGTACATGGACAATTGTATACTTATGAATAAAAACAAATTGCAATCTTCCCAACAGTCTGGTTTTAGGCCAACACATTCTACAGCACGTGTATAACAGATATAGTATTTCATTTGTTGCAAAATATGGATAAAGGGCATCCTATACAGGGGCAATTTTCTTGAATCTAAAAGTAAAGTCGCTTAAGCACTGTCATTTCTAACATAATACATATAATACAAAAATATATGGTTACGGTATACAACAACAACGTTAAGAAAATTAAGTAAAGACGTTAAGAGAGAACTTTTAGGAACTATGTATCGTGTTGAAAAATCTATTTGCAATTGGCTTTTCTGATTTTTTTAAGAGATTACAAGAAGTATGAGGCAACGTAAACACTGTTATAACTTAGCGGTGACGCTTACCAGGGGCCGGCTGCATATAAAGTTTGAACTAAATTTAATTGCAATTTGAGTGTGAAGTTGCGTTCCTTACAAAAGGAAAATCGCGTATGATCCTAGCCTGTTTATATGGGCAAAATAAAATCGTCTTGTATTTTCCTTCTTTTCCTTATTTACCTTCCAACCTTTTCACTTCATCCTCCAGGTTGCATTTCCTAAGACACTGGAAGAGGTAATCCAGTTGAATCGGTCCTTTGTGTTCATCGTTACACAACTCGTCGAATATTTCTTCAGGTGTCTCATATAGTCCGGTCAATGCTTCAGAATTGTCGAGAGCTATTTCTCCTTTTGTAAGCAGCCGCATTGCTCTGGCAAGGGCCTGTTGTTCTCTTTGTTCTTTTCTTTGCGAAATCATGAACCAAAGTTCAACAAAGGAGACCAGGTTACCTACAAATCGAGAGAAACAAACACGCACTTATTTGTTTTGTTTTGGCTGTTCACAGTCTATGCAAACCATTACATGGTTTTTGGATACAATTCAATGTTAAAAACATAAATACAATAACCACAAGCTCAATATAAGGTAATCAAGTTTGTCAAGGTAAACATTTTTACGACGCAAATCGTGATACTTTAGGAAAACAAAGAAAGAACAGGTAGAACTAGGCTCTACATTATGTTGCAACGTATACCATGTATACCTAGTGCATTTTAATTGTTACAGACAAATAGACTTTATTGGTGGTGGTGAGTGGAATTCTATACAATCTCCATGGTAACGGTGACGATAAACGATTTCACATCTTAAAAGAAAGAATAAATCGAATTAAGCTTAGCATCAAAGAAGAGAGAGAGACGAAGAGGGACAGAGACGGAGACGGAGAGAGGGGCGATATGAAATGCAATGCATTTCTAATACAACTATAGAAAAGCACTCTGAGAGCGCACACCTCCGCCAAGCAGCTAATGTCCACCAATGATCTTGTTCTTCCATAGAGATCAGTAATTTCCATCCAGATTATGCATGATGGAAATCACCCGATTTCCCAATATAGAAGCCCTTTGTTACGTCATTAACTTCCAGCGCACGCGCCTCGCCGTAGCTAGCCTTTAAACAAGGCGACTCGCTCTGCGTGCCCCCGTATAGTTTACCCCACAAACCTGTTGGCCGGCAAGTGGAGCGAGCCGCCTTTATCCACTCGTTCAGGGATGTGTACGCAGAAAATGCACACGGCACCAAGGCAAGCCGCGCGCGCTTGCTAACAAATTTATATTCTTTGACAAATTTGCGTACAAATTTGTTAGCAAGCGCGCGCGGCTTGCCTTGGTGCCGTGTGTATTTTCTGCGTCAAATTTGTACGCAAATTTGTCAAAGAATATAAAGCAACAACAACGACAAAAGTACACATCCCTGAACGAGTGGCTAAAGGCGGCTCGCTCCACTCGCCGGCCAACAGGTTTGTGGGGTAAACGCGCTACACGGGGGCACGCAGAGCGAGTCGCCTTGTTTAAAGGCTACGCCGTAGCAGAAACTAGAGCTTGCACCTTAGTTCGTGTATATGCAAATACATGTGTACCTCTAAAACAAACATTGCAGCATGGAAGCTCAATTTGCTCATGTGCACATTGGTACAAGATATCACCTGTCTTTTTCAGTTTGTTGGGCACTTTACTCTCTTTTAAAGCATATTGCATAAGCTTGCCCGACTTAACAATATTTATGAAATCAACATTCAAACAAAGGATAAACTTGCGTATAAACCAGTTACCAGAACGGTCATTAGCTGACACTTCTACAGGCATCCTTGTCATTGTTTTGCACTGAATTCATTAACAACCTTTTTCTGTTAAACATCATGTATAAGGATTATATGAATACGTAGGCCCTATTCTCTTTTTTTTTGCGAACGTGCCATGAATTCCATGAATTGTTACGTCGTGTAAGCTATATAGCATAGTATGCTGCTTTAAAAACGAGTGCCTCATCAGCTTGTCGAACCAGATGCTGCTGTTTCTTCAGGCTATATTGGAACCTTTTTACATCGAGGGATTAACAAATGGTGAGTATAGTGTATTATTAATCCTTCGAGAGTTATTGTAGTTCCTTACATCGGAGTTATTAAATGCATCCAATCAGGATTCATTCCATTAAATATCAGTGAACATGCTGAAGCTATATAAACACACAGACCGATGCACATACATGAATATACACATACGAGAAAGAGAGAGAGAGAGAGATAAAGGGAAATGATTGTTATGTATTGTAGACATACCTTTTCGCCTTCGAATTTTCCAGCAGTAAACCCAACATGCTCCAATTATCGTGACCACTAAAATGACGGACAGAGTCAAAGAAACTGCAACGGCTGTGAAAATTGGAACATGATATCAAAAGCTGCATATCAAGAAAAGAAAATTCATTCAAATTGCTTTCCCCTATTGATTCAAACTGTCAACAAAATAAGTGTATTTTTATCAGCGCTCACTTGACAGTTTTACGGTATTAAATGTTGACTCTTACAATCATAGAAGCACAAACACACACGCATCATACTTTTCAAATTAGTCTTAGAGTGTGAATTTTCCGTCGCAAAGTCAGCATCAATGAATTAAACATCTGTGAGCAATGCTATCGAAGCGTAAAATTTAATGGAGATAATTTTATTCTGAAAAGATGGAAGTTTACATGTCGTACATTAAACTATAAAGAAATCAGCCATGTCTACTTTAAATATCATTTGAAATTCAGTGAAACAAACGATGTGATATTAGATGTACCAGATATAATAGACCTATCATTGATCAAGCTCGTGATTTTGAATCAGTATGGAAAAATATCATGATGATAATGATTATACATCAAAATCAAAGCATTCGACTAGGTGCATGTAAACAGTGATGTACAGACAAGTGTACATGCTCGTACAGTATACAAATAGTTAATATCATATCGTAGCTTCGTCAACGATTCAAATACAAATGTGACATCCTTACTGTTATTCTCAGTATTCTTTCGTTGTTTTACATAACACAGAACTCACTTTTCTATTATAAGTATATAGGCCAGCTCAATAGGCGTGTCGTTTTTCTCTTGATCGCGTGTTAGACCATCCCATTATATACGTTGTACTTACCGGTGTAGTTGCCCCGTGCAGGTTTTGTATTAATTTCGTTTCTGTCCGTCTGGTTTCCTGTTGCCGTGGGAGTGAACACGCCCTGTGTCGTTCTCGTGCCAAATGGTAGTCCGCTCACTGTGCATGTGACTGGATCGGTTCCTACCAACAGTACTATAGTAATCACCTGGGTTAAGAGTCCTTCCGAATTATTAGAAATACTTTTTTGAATCATGGTTGCCATGTTTGAGGTATCGCTGAATGCAAAGCTGATGTTTGGATAGTACCATTTCACAGTGCATGTGAGAGATACTGTCGTATTGATGTCCTCTCTAATTTCGCAAGTTTGCACAGATCCATTTGTACTTGTCGGCACACAGGTATCAATTTCCGGGAATGGTTCTTGGGGTGTGGCTGCAAATAGATCACAGACATGAACACCTCAAACAGTGGAGAGATTTTATAACAGTAGCAAAATGAAATAGTAGCTAGTATATAAACATCTCGCCTCGAATAAAAAAAAAATGTCTTCAGACAATATATGTATATACTTATATGTATATCTATAAGTATATACATATATTGCCTGAAGACATTTTACATAATACATATATATATATATATATATATATATATATATATATATATTTATTTAACTGTCCTTGCACCGCCTTGCAATGTTTTGACTCAGTCCATTGCTGGTACTATGTATATATATGTGTATATATATATATATATATATATGAGATACATAGTACCAGCTGCAATGGACTGAGTGGTGCAAGGCGGTGCAAGGACAGTTAAATATTATAATATATATATATATATATATATATATATATATATATTCATTTATTTATCTATTTATAATATTACACATATATGTTCTTATAGATTATACAAATGAACCATTGTACATGGCACCACGATTTGGTTCACTACACACTTACAAGTAAGCTTAAGTCAGGACCTCGCACATACACACAGTTACACCTATTTTAAGTCTCATCAAAATGCATGTGCTTGACAATTGGAATCTTTTTTAAAATTCCCTGTGCAAAGCACAATCATGTTTCACAACGCCTTTACGCTCTACCTAACCTCATAATTCCAGGAAAACTCGTGTTACTATTTAAAAATCGTTATGAATATGATATTTCTGCAACGGACACTACCATGACTACACTAAAGTGAAACGGGAGTGAAGAAAATTAGTTTATTTAGCATATGTTATATATTAAATGAAAAAAAAAATATGTGTTCCAAGTAATTAACTACGTGTAGCACAATGTCCGGAAAACAACGAAAGAATTATGACTATCTGAGTGTTTATGGTTATCATAAAAAAAGACCAAACAGGTATTCGGGGATAACAATGGCAATTTTCTTTGTGTGTGTGTGTGTGTGTGTGAATGCAACTTTTCACCTTGCATTCAGCCTCGAGTTGGTACCTATAATATGAAGACACCTTCGTAAAGGAATGATGTGCTAAAGTCTTATTGAATAGCCACAGTGCATGTAAAGGGAGGGGTTTTGTGCAACATTCGTCCAGGACGGTAGCTCCTGATTTATTTGTTTCATGCCTAAATCATTTGGCACCAGGGGCGTCGATCCGTTTTCACGATGTGAGGGAGGGGAGCAAAACTTGCTTTGGAAATTTGTTCGTGCGAAGGAGCGGAGCGACCGAGCGGGGCGGTGGTATCCCCCCCCCCCCACACACACACACACTCACACATGAGGGAGATTTTGCGTTTTCAGGACCTGAAATTTCGTTGTGGTGCACATTTTTTGTGATTTCTTGTTTGTTTTTGCATTTTTCTCTTCTTCTTTTTTTTTTGGGGGGGGGGGGGGTGCAATATCCCGAAATTTGTATCGGAAGAGTGTAGTTATTAAAGTCTGTTATCTATGGAGGGAGACCAAGAGGGGGAAGAATGCGGGAAGAGGTACCGATCACCCATCAACTGTTGAGGAAGCTTTTGCATCTTCATGATTGTAATTCAACGATCTGGTCCAAAACTTTGGTGAAATATGTAACGTAATGTAGCCATGTTCCATGGATGGAGGGGAGGCTGATATTTAAAAGCAGGTGGGGGTGGAAGGGGGTGTCCACAAACTTCTATACGGGGGAGCTTTCGCATTTTAAGAATTGAAGTGAAAATATCTCGTATAGTTATACATGATGGAATATTTGGAAAATTGTCAATCAAAAAAGGTTCCAAATCTATGAATAAGAACTGAGTGGGGGGGGGGGGGGGGGGGATAATAAACTGAAAGAGGATATCCACCTTCCACATGAGCAAACCTTTGACTTCGTTTGAATTGAAGTGACAGCTCTGGTGTACACTTTTTAATGAAATATTCGGCAATTTGTCAATCTCCCAAACCGTGCAGGATGCTTGCCCTACATAACAACAATTAAGTGAATTCCTGCCTATGGAGCTTAATGGAAAGGAGTAGGTGAATCAAAATATAAACGCTTCGTTACTAGGCTGTAGGAAAAACAAAAACAAATTTAATACATAACAGAAACAGTCGACTTAAAGTCATCAATCTGGTGTACACTTTGGGTTAATGTTTGGACAGTTTTCTATCAAAAAAGCAAGAAAATTTTCTACATCTCGGGAATTATGGGAGGTGGGAGAAAAATGATATGTTTGCCCCTCCCCCCCGCCCCCCCCCCCACCCCCCCCCAACAAGGATCGACGCGCCCAGTTTGGCACCGAAAACAGTCCTAATTCAAGAAATGTCAAATCATTGACGTACTGACAATAGTGTCGATAAGGTTCTTAAAATAGGAAAAACTCGGGTCCAAATCACGTCCAGCGTTTAAATCCGTTGATCTTATGTCTCCTTTACCCATTGCGTATAAAGAAGTGGATTCATGTAATTCTAGAACGAGGATGGGAAATGCATCATTAGCAAATAAGTCATTTGTGATCGTTATCGTAAAGATACGGAAAAGGACTCACCAACAACATCGACGAACGTCGAGTTGACGAAACGTCTACCGGTTGCCCGATCTGACACAGCACAAAAGTACCATCCTCTATCTTCTATCCTTGTAGATTTAATGACAAGAGAGAAGTCATCGGATATATTGTATCCACCCTGTTCGTACCCCGGACCTTTCAGCTGGCTTATTTCATGAGACAGGTCGAGTAAAACCATCAACTTTGAGTCGGCGTGGGTATCCCCCTTCAGCCAATTGATTGCACATGCCGGCTCCTCATACTGACACCTGAGGATTGCCCTGTCACCATACTGAAGCAGACGTCTACCGTCGGTGATGACAGGTGGATCTGAGTAGGGAAAGTATTCACATACGTGTAAGACGTTTGGAGTTTTTCCTTATGAAGGAACTATACAGATATGAATTTATGTGATCCTATGTTAATTCCTATCTTGTCTTTCCTGAAAAGGAAAACAAATGTGTATAAATGTGTGTAAATGAGATATAAATGTATCGAACCACTTTGTCTTTAGAATGTAGTTCAAATAAATGGCGTGTTTTACTGGACAACTTTTAACTGAACTCTCCAAGAACGGCTGAGTTTACGGTAGTAACGTATCTGGAGAAGGTTTTCAAGCAAACCTGTTTAGAAGGACAAAAATTACCGAATTCGGGGTAGCCTCGGGAGGACATGCGGAAAGCATTGTTGTTTCTTGTCTGCTATAAAGCGCGCTGCACGCTATACGACTCACGACTACAAACCTTACGACTTTCTTACGACCTGGCAACGCACATTATACGATCAGACTACGCAACTAGGCTAACAACAGTTCTGGCTTCAGCACATTTATTTTTATTAATGAGCACGAAACGACGACCGGTCGTTGAAATTCAGCGTGTCAAATCGCTACGATTGGCGCTAAGGCCCAGTCGTACGACTGAAAGTGGTAAGGCTGGTGACGTCACACTATGGTCTTAAAGCACAAGTTCACCTTCATAGACATGTGGGTTGAGTGAATGCAGCAATTAGTGGAACACATCAGTGAGAGTTTGAAGAAAATTGGACAATCCGTTCAAAAGTTATGAATCTTTAAAGTTTCTGCTTACTAAACATGCTAAAAGCTGGATGAGAAGACTACTATGGCTTGTGATGTTAACATGAGTACAACGATACAAAGGAAGATTAAAGAAAATTCAACATATTTGTACTTTTCTCGCATAACAAAAGAACACTCGACTTCTCTCTTTCAGAAGGCAAGGGGTATAATATCACCCTTATCATACGTCAGTAACTAGTTGAAGAAATGTGCACTTTATTCAGAAAGTAAAGTTTTGTGAAATTCTCTTTTTATTTTCCTTATATCGTTGTACGCATGTGACATCATACACTGTGGTAGTCTTCTCATCCATCAGTGACTGCGCAGATCTGAAAAAAAAAGTCATAACTTTTGAACGGACGGTCTAATTTTCCCCAAACTTTCACTGATGTGTTCTAATACTATTGTTGCCTTCACTCAATCCACATGTCTATGAAGTTGGACTTGTCCTTAAAGGTCTTACGACCGGTCGGTCGCATAGTGTGCAGCGGGCTTAAAGACGCAACACAATCGATAGCCTCCGAATAGCCTTCGGAAAACCTTGAGGTAACTTTTACACTAGACTGTCCGCAGTAACTGCTAGAGGACATCCGGATGAACTGTCTAACCGGAGATGCCGTATGACGTCACCTCGGCTGAAAGTCTTGTTGCGACCAGCGTGTGCATTCTAATGCTCCGGGTCAAAGGGTGTCCACCGCAACGTTTCGGCTGTAAACTATGTTGAAGATTTTATGACTTATAATACACTTTCTTCATTGACTATTTTGATGTCCTTTGGGTACCAAGAAAATACATACGTTTACACATAAACGTATAAGAGTTCTTCATACGTCTATTGGCGCTTTCAGACAAACCGAGTTATCGTATATTCATACGACGTATGGATATACGACGTTTCGATATGAGAGCATTCAGACACAGCATCCCACATCCTGTTATACGATAATCGTATCGGAGCATTTAGACCAAAGAACAAGCGATATTTCTTGAGTAGACGTGATTCTCTTCCATGCGCAGTACGTAATTTACGCAGGCTTTGCGCATAGTGTTTATTCTCTGCCTTGGATTCATCCAGTGGTTCGCTAGTTCGCGCCAGATCATTATTACGTCACAATCGATCTGTCAACCGCCCGTTATAAGTCCGCATCGCGGATACGTGAGCTGCGAATAAGCGCCGCCTACTCATACTACTATGGATATGAGAGCATTCAGACACAAATATACGTCGTATGGATATAGGATAAAGATTTGAAATGATGCTAGAACCATCGTTTCGATATACGACGTATTTGATAGGACGTGTCAATATGAGATCATTCAGACGCAAAACGTGCTATATCAATACGTCGTTTATCCATATGTCGTATATCCATACAGGACTCTCTAGTCTGAAAAGGGGTTTGTAGATTATTTACGTACGTACTATCAGACACACATGCACAGAATTCGTATGTATGCTATTGCAGTACCAATGATGTGATATGCGTTGATAGAATACAACACATTTCCGCTTATTGGTAACGAACAGGCCAGAGACAGCTGATTTCACTAGACAATGCTAGAATTGTTTTGTAACGTAAGCAAATAAGGTCTTTGCGCAGTATCTGCTATATGATGACGCAGGTGTATCGCTTGCCTCAGGTATGTAACCTTGTAATCCTCCCCAGAGTGTCTGTTAATATTGTTAATACGGGGGATAACACTCCGTTTTAAATAGACCACAAAACTCTGAATACCCTCCGGAGGACTCCAGAGGCGGCCGCACAGAAACGTTGTTAGCGCTAACAGCGCACTAACAGCACTGGTAGCGACGATTTGGCCGCACAGAAGCGTGCTGTTCGGCAAATTCACTAACAGCGCTGTTAGCCTAACATCGCGAGGCCACACAGAAGCTAACAACAGTGGCGCTGTTTTTAAAATTCACTAACCGTGCCAGGGGCACCAATAGTGACAATGTTAGTGAATAATTTCTTGCGTGTGCTGTATCTTCAGTTGTCTCCTGTTTTATACCATGTAGACATACTTCAAAATAGATCGATCTAGACCTAATTAAGAATGTGGCGGGTAATGTGCGACTAAGATTTTGCTGATGACGACACGAGGAGACCAAGCAGGTATATGATCCTTTTTTTATTATCATTACAAAGCATTAAACCCATAAAAGACAAGTTCAGCTTCACAGATATGTGGGTTTTGTGAATGCAGCAATATTAGTAGAACACATCAGTGAGAGTTAGAGGAAAATCGGACAATCCGTTCTAATAAACTTGAACTTGAACTTGAATTTTTGAAATTTCTGCTCAGTCACGACTGGATGAGAAAGCTACTACAGCTTGTAATGTCACACGTGTACAACGTGAAATTCTCTTTATATTTTCCTTGTATCGTTCTATGCATATCATATACCGTAGCAGTCTTCTCATCCAGCAGTGACTTCAAAAACTTCAAAAATTCATAACTTTTGAAACGATTTTCTGATTTACCATCATCAATGTGTGATATTGCCTCATTCACTCAATCCACATATGTAGGTCGACTTGTCCTTTAATAGTGAAATAGGCTACATACCGATTAAAGGGGCTGCACAGTACTGGTTGAGGCGGGGATTCATGTTTTTTACATCTCTAAGTGAGAAAATGAGAAACTTTTTATGAAATATGAAAGAGCATGGATTTTAAAGAAGGATTCAATGTTTATTTGATGAAAATTGGTCTTCAAATGGCTGATATATCAAAAAAAAAGTGATGATAATAAAAGACTACAGGCCACGTCTTTTATTAGGATTTCTTTGTTTCACCTTGTTTTCGGATATCTCAGCCATTTCAAAACCAATTTTCGTCAAATAAACTTTTGATACCCAATTAGAAATGCATGCTCTTTGACATCTCATAGAGTGGTTTCTGAATATCTTGCAAAACGTTAAAAGCTAAATCCTCACCTCGACCAGAACTGTACACACCCTTTAAAGCCAATGATGATGAACTTATCATTACAACTATTGTGTAACTATAGAAATGCCGCTTTGGTGACCGGTTGCCTCCGCCATTATGCATGGTTCTCCAAATAGGTCTAGAGTACGTCTTGACAAAGTAAGTAAGTCAATTCTTGTACTGATTTGTCTATTATACTCTCCTTTTTTATACATACTGTTCATCACTTTGTTTTCATTTGTTATTGCATCTAGAGAAAGGAAATACGGAAAGAAAACCAAACCACACCAAACCAAATCAAACTCTTTTCGCTTTATTCTGCGCCCTTATGATCAATTCAAATACAGCTCTGCAGGGCCGGGGGAAACGGGGGGAGGGCCCCCCCTTTTTCTTGCACCCGTATAGGACTATATAAGAGTAGGGCCGACATTGGGTGTCACCACTTTGGGCCCCGGAAACCCCGGAAGTAAAAAGAAAAAAAAAAAGTAATGAAACCTTTGAGCGCGGGAAGGCCTTTGTTTTTGTCCTGAAGACCTTTTTTTTTTTTTTTCTTTCCTTTTCTTTTTGTTTTGTTTTGTTTTGTTTTGTTTTGTTTTTTGCTTGTCAGCCGAAGAAACCCGGAAATGAAATGAGAAAGATGTGCTGAAGACCTATTTATCATTATTATTATTATTATTATTATCATTGTTATTATTATTATTATCATTATTATTATTATTATTATTGCTTGTCAGCTGAAGAAACTCGGAAGTGGCACCCGTTGTTGCGCTGAAGTCCTCTTTGTTTTTTTTTTTGTCAGCTCGTAAAAACCCAGAATTGGGCCCCTCCCCCCCCCCCACCTACTTTTGAAAACGTGGCGCCAGCCATGCTCTAAAGAAGGCGACAATGAACGAATGATATCGAACTGTTTAAAAATATACATGTCACTCACGAAGACAACAATGCACTGCCGCTGCATCAACAAGTTCCATCAATCTATGAATAGATCATTACGCACAAATCGCATAGATTTTGCCTAACTCTATGGCTTAACCCTTTAAAGCCCAAGCTATTTTGACCCCTCGCAGGCCCAAGGGGGGGGCACATTGTGCCCCCCCCCCATATAACTTTTTTATTACTTGATATATCATCGTCATATTTGGCACATGGGTAGAGTAACTCATACTCTACATGACCGTTTATTTGAATTTTCACTTCACAAGGTCACCCATGGAGGGCGCTATTTACCAAAATATAAAGAAATACATAGGAAAATGATTTTTCTGTATAATTTCTTTATCCCCATTATATATGTCTTATTATTGACCGATTCGGGTTCGTTGAGGGCAGCAGACAATTTGTGGCACTGGGCGCAGCCATGAGCTCATTTTGAGGTGTCTTAGCCGAACCCCCTCCTCTCCCCCATCCCCCGGGCAACATGTTTATCGCGCACTTGTAACAAAGGTTCGCGCACTATTGCAAGCATTTGCGCACTCAGTACGAGACGCCTATTGGCTAAAACAACCATGCATCAGTTTTTCATTCCGTGCTCGGAAGGGGGTGGGGTAGAGGAGGAGGGGGGGGGGAGGGGTCGGCTAAGACACCGCGTAATGGCGCTGCCCATGCCAAAAATACACATAGCGCGTCACAGAATCGGTCAATAGACCAATCATTTTCATATTTGCCACAAATGATAAGCAAGTGGAATTTTATTATTTGTTGTGGTTGAAATTTCTCAAGGTCACCACGTGGGGCCGCTATTCATATCAACATAGTGATACATTATGAGACCTGAGATGAAATGTTTGGGACGGGTACATGTATAGTTATGACATTTCATATTTGCATAATACTGGAATTTTGAGATTGCAAATTGATAATATGATAAACTAATGATATTAGAGGCATAACTTGGTCGAATGAATCAAAATAACTCAAAATAAAAGGGCAATATTTAGAAAATATTATTGTTTTCAATTATCTCTATTATATCTATTGTTTTATGCCTTTGTCACATAAAAACAATGTAAATAATAAGGACAACTTTCCAGGACCATAATTACTTCAAATTTTGCTCCTTCAACAAATTTCAGCCAAGAAACACCCATTTCATAAACTGTAATGCTGTTAAATGAAATGGGAACAGAAAAAAGATGCAAAATCTGACTGACATGGTTGTCAGTTTATGGTTGCCATGGCAACCAGCAACATCAAATGTAGCTAAATTATTTATCAAAATGTTCGCAATAAGATTTTAGGAAAAGTCATCAAATTTGGCTGAAATCGGATTATGGGCGAAGGAGTGGCAAATGAAAATCTGGTAGGGGAGCACAATAAGCTCCCCCCCCCCCCCCTTGGGCTTTATAGGGTTAAATCCACTGACAGCAGGGATGCCAAGTTCAAACAAATTTTATGAGTGAGATTTTCATGACTCGGCATCTCGGGCGAGCGAATGTGCGCGCAAGCAAGGGTGTAGGAGGGGTCCCTCCCCCCCCCCCCCGTAGGGAGCTATTTCAATTTTTAGCTCTTAATGGTGCGATGAGGTGCACATTTAAGTGACTATTTTTTTTTTACTTATCTTGAAAGACAAAAGGAAAATATACCTTCAATTTGAGCTTTGCTCATTATTATGAGCCCAAATTGCAGACTTTGCCCGATGTGTGAGAAAAATGGGTGCCATGCGTGAGATCGTGAGACGACCCCTAAATGCTTGACTCTCACTCAGAATGTGTGAGACTTGGTAGCTCTGTGACAGCACCCTAACAGCCTGGTGATATATGGAAAACACTGAAGAGTTTAATGCCAGAAAAATATGATTCTATGAAAATACTTAGAATAGAACTTAATAACGATGATGTATATGATTAAAAAAAGAAATTGCTGACTGTATCAATTCTCATATAGAAATCGGACGTGAAGGTCAAAATAGTATTGTGCCTCTATTGGTCAATATGAAAAATTTAGAAGACACTCTTTAAATTGTGATGTAAATTTTTGTTTTGAGAGCTCAGTTAGTAAACATCAAATTCTTGGAATTATAAATGATTTGGAAGAAAAGAAAGCTAGTGGGCCAGATAACATACCTGTTACGTTCTGGAAAATAATTGCAAATCAAATTGTACAACCTCTTACATAATATATTATGTCATAAATCTATCTTTGGAATAGGGAATTGTACCTATGCAATGGAAAAAGTCTCGTGTTACTCCCGTGTATAAATCAGGCAAAAAATGTGATATGAACAATTATAGACCAATATCTTTCTTGTCCGTAATAGCAAAAATTTTTGAAAAAATAGTACTTGATCAGCTTTACACTTATTTGGACCAGAATAAAAGTGTAAGTTGTCATCAATCCGGTTTCAGACCAAAACATTCCACCTTGACATCGCTATTGAATGTCACGGAAGACTGGCTGGATAGCTTAGACAAATGTGAACTAGTTGGAGTGGTGACACTCGACCTAAAGAAAGCCTTTGACACAGTCGATCATTCCCTTCTTTTGACTTGCTTGAATAAGCTACGGCTTGCTGGTCAGGACGGCTCGGTCCTAAAATGGTTCCGCAGCTACTTAGTAATAGGGATGCAATATACTTGTGTAAATGGGGTTCTGGGCTCAGTCCAGCTCGCAGATGATGCAATGCGGAATACCACAGGGGTCTAACCTCGGTCCACTGTTATTTGTGTTATACGTAAATGATCTACTCAGTGTGTGAATACATGTAAAGTATCATTATATGCAGATGACACATGTCTTTATCATGCCAGCGCAAATCCAAAAACATTGACAGAATCATTAAATGCAGATTTATTATCTATTGATTCATGGTTGAAATGGAACAGACTTGCTCTGAATGTGAAAAAAATGTGAATTTCTTTTGATTGGAACTAAGAAACGAATTAAGTCAACTGTTACTCCAGGTGTATGTATTCAGAATATTCCTCTCAAACGCGTTACGCACTGCAAGTATCTCGGAGTTATTATTGATGAACATTTAAATTGGAATAAACATATTGATTATTTAAGAAAGAACACAGCAAAAGATATATATTTATTAAAAGGATTAGGACCGTATGTCACAAAACAAACTGCATTGACATTCTATAAATCTGTAATACAAAGTAAGTTTGATTATTGTAGTATAATATGGGGGAATGCTGGGAAAGGGTACTTGGAAAATTTACAACGAATGCAAAATAGGGCACTCAGGATGGTTCTCAATGTAACATCTAGTCGAGATATCTATGAATGTTTGAATGTTGATAATCTTTCAGTACGAAGAGATAAACGTGTATTGTATTATTATTATGTATAAGATTGTCTATGAAATGATGCCTGGTGAGTTTATGAAATATTTTGTATTTAAAGAATTTTATTATGGATTGAGGAATACATGTCAGAATTTAGAAATAGCAAGACCGCGTACAAATTAAAAAAAGCAGAGTTTATCAAATAGAGGAGTTATGAGGTGGAATCAACTTCTTGAACATATCAAAAATAAGACATTTGCTGTATTCAAGGTTATTGTCTAGGTGTAAGGATGAAATATAGTTAATTATGAAACATATTTGATGGATAAAGATATATATTTTTGAATATTCAGTATTATGTTATGAATGGACGGGGGGATGGGAGAGGGTAAACGTTTGGCGATTTTTGGTACTTTCTTGTATTATGTTTGTTATTTTAATCAACGTATTGTATTTATGTTTTACTTGTTTGATATGTTTGTTATTGTACAATGTATGATGATGTATAGATTATGTGATTTTATCGGGCACGGACCAGCTGAAGAACAGCCATTGGCTGAAGCAGGTTCCGTGCGAAAATAAAATAAGAATTGAATTGAACAGCGCACGTGTCTAACAGCGCTTTAACAGCGCTTTCTGTGCGGTTATTTTGCTGTTAGTGGCTGATTTGTTAGTGACTTGTTAGCGCTAACAAATCTCCCACTAACAGCGTTTGTTGCGTCGCCCCCGGCTCGGGGGCGACGCAACAATCTTTGACGGAGCTGGCATCAAAGATCGTCACCCCGTCAAAGATTGTCGTCTGGCGACTATCTTTGATGAGGGCTGGCGGCAAAGATTGTCGCCCGCCCTTGAAGCACATTTTGCTGGGAAATATCGTTCTTGACATAGTCATTGAAATACCAACACATAACTTACATGGCTGCATCCATGCAAACATGCCATGTGATGTAAAAAGTCACGGTGAGGTTTCAAGGAAGTGTGTATGTGCGTTTGTGCGTGTGTGTGTGTGTGTGTGAGTAGCCGGGTTCACACGTACAAATTAGCGGGATGACGATCGCGATGCTCATCCCGAGTTTTTTTGCGAGCGTCCACACGTACCAAATTAGCGGGATAGCGATCGCGATCGGTATCCCGCTAATTTGGCGAGCGTCCACACGTACCGAATTATCCCGCTAATTGCCGATAGAGATAACAACAAAGCCTGCAAACTGGGTCACACAGCGCCCTTCTCTATCACCACCTGTGCGCACTTACCTTTGTCCATTGTCTTTTACGCGTCATTGGTGTGGTTCGCGCGCTGTTGTTATTGTTCTCCAAAGAGGTGAAGGACCTCCTCGCAGAGGCCTCGTTGTTGTGATGTGCGCATTGCATGATGGGATGTAAAAACTCGAGATTCTAATCCCGACCGTTCACACGTACCAGCGCGGGGCCAATTATCCCGCTAATTGGCGAACCAGCGCAAGATTTCTTGGGATTAGCATCGCGATGCTTATCCCGCTAATTTTCGGGTTTTTTTCTGTCCACACGTGCAAAAAACTCGGGATGACGATCGCGATGCAAATCTCGAGATTTGTATCCCGCTAATTGATGTACGTGTGAACCCGGCTAGTGTGTGTGTGCGCGCGCGCGCGTGTGTGTGTTTGTGATGGAGCGCTGCGCGTGTTGTGGGAATTGTGTCGCTTGAATGTTTCGTTCTTATTATCTCCTGCGTGCTTACGTAGACACACGAACGCTCGTACACAACACACATACGTAGGGCCTACGTAGCCCACGAACACCGAACCCCTCAGATACTCACGCAGGCACAAAACTGCGCCCACAAACACGCATCATCACACACCAATTTATATACACATACGCCACTATATACCCACATACACACGTACGCATACAGGCACACGTATACACACAGACAAACAAACCACTACCACTATACAACCACCACACATGTACAGTTTCTACATAATATTGTATTATTATACTCCAAACACTCACACACACACACACACACACACAGCTATACGCAAACGTAGACACAAGTCACTTATTGTACGCACCTACAAATCATACACAGCACTACCATGCAGCTCCCAACACACACACACACACACACACATACGCATAACTTACCAGTCATACCCATCCCACCAAAGCATAACACTGGAGCAACCACCCCGAGCCGGGGACGACAATCTTTAACGGGCGACAATCTTTGTCGCAACATTTGTTTTTTTGTTTTTTGTTTTTTTTTTGCCATCATAAATTGTCGCCATCGAGGTCAAAAATTGGGAACTGCACAAGCGTCAAAGATTGTCGCTAGACGACAATCTTTGACGGGGTGACAATCTTTGACGCCAATTCCGTCAAAGATTGTTGCCCCGAGCCGGGGGCGACAATCTTTGACGGGGCGACAATCCTTGTCGCAGCAAGCGTTTCTGTGCGGCCGGTACAGATCGAGAACATAGCTAACATCTTGTAGGCAACCAGCAGTCCAGGCAACTACCCTGTGAAGGATAACGCCGAAATACCCTATAGAGGATAAAACGGGAGAACCGCGCCAGCTCGCCGAACCTGGCTCAGTGCCAAGCGAATCGCCTTCACGTGTAAAGTCTATGGGAACCGACAAAACCGCTTCGACATTCGTGTGTTTAAACACACACGGTATATTTTGCTCCCCGCGGATTGCGCTCCTTTTCCCTCAGAGTGAAGATTATTAGTCTTTCCTTTCATAGACCCTTTTGCAGGATAATCCGCGGGGAGCAAAATTCACACGCTCTCTGTCATAGCACAACATGTTCGAAAATTTTGTCCACTTAGTCTCATTCAATCCGGTCTGAATTTTGTCAGGCTATCGCTACTGAAACAGAGAAAAACGCGCACACACCGCGTGCCTCCGTGCTGTTAGCCCACGTGGAATGGTTATCGTATTGCTCTCTGGCTCGCGTTGCTTGCTTGGTTGCCGCTGTTCGCTGCTGTACGAAGGAACCTCACTCATCTCACATTTGATGTAATGTACATGTAATCACAACTGTAAATTTTGGAAATGAATTATGTAGAATGAAATCGATGCTTACATCTTTATAGTATGAACTTCAGGGGACATTAAAAGATGCTATCAACGCAGTTTATCAGAAAAATCAAATGTGAACTGATCACGTCCCTGCGTCGTTGGGAAAGTGCTGTGACATTGCAAAGGCAGTCTCGCTCGGCAGAGTGTCTGCTTTGGAAAGTTACGTACACATACCAGCCAGGGTTCTTCGGTGGGCTGGGGGAGTGATGTTGTTTTTTTAGTGGGGTTTCCTCGATACCAGTCAGCTGCCACTGAGACCTTACATTAGCATGGTACAGTCTATCCCTGTGCACTAACTAGGCATATTCAATTCTCTTTCCACCTCCCTGAATTATGGAATATACGCTGCCATGACTGCATCGATAACATTTTATGAAGACTAAGATGGCGTTTTGTGTTATATCTACTTGGGACTGTGAGAGAATCATAAAATACAGCTGTAGTTCCAGTTGAGGAGATGTGTGATACCATCGTCTTTACAGTTCGGCAAGTGTACCGGCCACGGGCAGGTAGGAGAACGAAATCCATTCAGTTGCCAAAACTGGGTTTTGAAATTGCGTTCGATCGTCTATAGAAGATGTTCTTACTCTTATATTATAGATGCGTATAATATACTAATATCCACACTGCAGATGATACAAGATGTGACTATTAAATACAGATTTAATAATTGATACATCATGAAATGATTTGAAAAGAAAAAAAAAATAGTTATACGTTCTTCTCAAGAAGCAAGTCACAACTGTATCTTGATAACATATAAGATACTCGAATTCAACACTTTCTGAATGATGCCAGTTTTCGTTTTGTTTTTGCTTTTGATGTTGTTGACACTCTTGTGTTTGCTGTGGGTGCTTGTGCTTGTGTGCGTACATGAGTGTAGGGGAACTGTGTATTTTGTTTATTTTTTGTGTTTATATCATCCTGCAACGACCTGTACTTAGTGTAGGCCTAGTTTAAATTAGTTTGGATTTGTGCAAATTGTTGCAATCCATCTTAGCGCGAGTTACTTTACAATACTTGGTGGATGTGAAGACTGTGTGTGGTATCTCCCCGGCTGGTATGTGACGCTGCGACTTGTCCGGCCTGCATGTGGGTGTACAGGGCCACCCAGCTCATGGCGAGCGTGCAGCGCTCGCACGAGCCAGCAAAATCCGCAGAATTTCTAGTCATAAATCGGAACGACCGGCAATGAGAATAGAGATAACGATCGTAACGCTTCGTTGAGCCGCTGAATAGCCCTGAGAGGGTATTTCAGGTTTATCCCTCACAGGGTACTTGCTTGGACTGACCAGAACGAGATTTAAGATTTATACAACGGAGTGTATTACCCCGTCTTAACAATCTACATAACTTGAGGCAGCCTCCGGGGAACCTAGGAGTGATCTTACACTGGACGGCCCAGGGTATAATCAGGGTAGCCTCTGGAAACTCCCCGGTAAGATGTCTACTTAAACACTCTCGGGGTATACCTTATCCGTAGAAGCCAGATAACGCCACCTTGATGAGACCAAGCTTACTTGTCGAACGATAATACCTATAACCATGCAGTTCTGGTTGGGCAAAAATGTCGTTGCGACTTGTGTGCGGCCTGGGTGTTTCAAGTCAAGCGGTATCCAAAGTCGTGTTTGGGCTTTAAATATTGTTGCTGATTTTACAAATGATACACTCTTTTCTCACAATATCCCCGTGTATGCCATTGTTGTGCCGATAACAGGGTTTACGTCAATGATACACATTTTCCGCGTATCAGGAACAAACTGACCAGGGACGGCTTATTTAATTACGATCGTATAGTAACACCTCGAAATATGTTCGATTCGCGTCTGTTAAAATTGGAAATAAGACATAACACGATGGACAGCCTAGTGGACAGAACCTCGAGATAACTTGTACCCTAGACCGTCTAGACTATAGACTCGGATTAGCCTCCTAAGGACACTGGAATGAGCTGTATGTGAAGACGCTCTAGAGGTAAATCTTACACATATATAGGCCCAGATGATGTCACCTCCTCCGGAAGTCATGTGACTACATAAACTGTGTGTGCGCTACGCCACTGAACGAGAGGCTTGAAAGGTATTTATTCTTTCTCTAGTTTTTCTCTACTCTTGTCTCTACTTGTACAAATGTGCACTGTACACACAGGATTGGTACGATACATGCGTCCATTTCCCGCGTACTTGTAGCGAACTGGCCAAGCACAGCTTTTCGTAGTTTGATGCAACGACCCTTAGAAGGTCATGCCTGATAAGACGGTGTACTCATTGTTCAACACATGTTTAGAAAATTATCTGTAAAATATTACCATGTGTTTCGCTTCCAGATAGCGATCGGAGTAAAGTATGTTTTCCAGGCGTTCTCCATAGTGTACCTTGAGTTCTGTGGTCTATTAAGACAGGCCGGGTTAAACAGACCACAGAGCTTTTGTGGTCACAGATCTTTTGTGGTAACTTTTGCCATAGACCGTCAAGGATTGAATAAGGCGTGTAAGGGTACCCTTTAGGAGGACACCCGGGTACACTGTGTCAAAACGCTTTCGAGGTAAATCTTACTCAGAGAAGCCACATGACGTCACTTTGACGCTATCAGCAAGTGCACTGTTTGCTACATGTCGAACGATAATACCGTGGCGTTATGGTTGGCATCACCAATGTTGCTTATTTCATGATAATAATAAATTTCATGATAAATAGATAGACTCCTTCAAATCATCACTGAAAACTCATCTGTTCTCTCATGCCATGTAATTTGTATTGATTTAATATATGCAATCTGTATATATGTTAAGTTCGTTCTATAAGTTATAACTTACAATGTTCATTTTATGTATTTTGTATCTTGCATTGCGTTTCATCGTATCTCAATTTGTATATATTCCATAATTGAATCTATTTTCCATTTTTTCTTCAGCGCTTAGAAACATTGTAATAAGCGCTTTATAAATGATATTTATTATCATTATTATTATTATTATTATTATATACATTCTTCATTAGTGATAAGTATTCTCTCCTTTAGAAACGCGGAGAATATGATACCTTTACAAGAAGGCCGTATTTTGCAAAAGTACAAAAGAAAACAATACCTGATATCTATAGAATGTTGCTCTGTGCTTCGTCCCCGGAGAATGCCCAGAGAAAATCTTTACCAGTTGTAGTAAAGTCTGTTAGAACATGGTACTATTCAATGCGTGTACTCTACAAATGGACTGGCTTATAAGTAATTAGTTGTATGCTGTACCGGTATGCAATGACGTTAGTAATTCTTCTTTGATCAAAGATAAGAGAAATGACTGGACGTCCTCTCCCAGCCTTAGGAATGGCACTAATACTTCAAGATGGTACAAACAACGTTCCGATACATATAATTCTATACCCACCTGTTTTATCGCCTGCAGTCGTCGCCGGTACAAACACTCCATGTGTTGCTCTGGTGGCTTCAAATGGTGGCCCGCTACCTATGCATGTAACCAGATCGGTTCTTACCAGGGAGGCGCCACACGATACCTTCTTGGTTCCTACCAATAGTTCTATCGTAATAACCTGGGTGAATAGTCCTTCCAAATCAATAGAAATACTTTTTCGAATCGTGTTTGTCACGTTTGAGGCATCACTGAATGACAAGCTGATGTTAGGATAGTACCGCTTCACGGTGCATGTGAGAGATACCGTTGTATTGTTGTCCTCACTGATTTCGCAAGTTTGCACAGATCCATTTGTACTAATTGGCACACAGGTATCGATTTCCGGAAATGGTTCTTGGGGTGTGGCTGCAAATAGAACACACACGTGAACACCTCAGTCAATTGTGAGGTTACATCATTTCAAACTGTAGCAAAAGGAGAAGGTAGCATGTGAACATCCTGTTTCGAAAAGAAAATGATATGATTTCAAAAGAATAAATGTGTTGGTGTGTAAGATCATAATAATAATTAAAAAAAACCAAATATATGCGCCATCGCTGTTTTGATCACTAAAGGTACGATAATGTCACGGCAGCAAAATGATATGATATCGAAAGGTAAGAAGAGGTAAATGAGGTCCCTTTGTAAATACTTACCAAGTAAAGACTTACCAACAACGTCAACGAACGTCGAGTTGATAAGAAGTCTGCCTGTTGCCAGATCGGACACAGCACAAAAGTACCACCCTCTGTCTTCTACTCTTGTAGATTTGATGACAAGAGAGTAGTCTTCGGAAATGTTGTACCAATCCTTGTCGTACCCAGGACCTTCTCTCTTGCCTGCGTCATAGAACAGGTCGAGTGCAACCAGTGGCTCTGCATCGTCGTAGGTATCCCCCTTCCGCCAGGACACTCCATAAACCGCCTCTTCATAATGACACCCAAGGGTCGCCCTGTCACCATACTGAAGAACACGTCTAGCATCGGTGATAACTGGCAGATCTGGGTAGGTGTTATTATTAACGTGTGCCCTACGTTAGACTTAGAGTTTGTCATTGAGATTAAGCTTATTTGTGGCTCATATCATATAGATGATGACTGGCGGGGGAGGGAACATACCGAATGTTAAACCCGAAGGATTTGAAATGCTATTGGGGGAGGTTATAAGTCCATAAGTCCCGAGACGAAGTCGAGGGACTTATAGCCTCCGGAAATAGCATTTCAAACCCTGAGGGTGGAACGTTTGGTACGTGTTCCCGACAACAAAAGTCATCATCTGTTATATCATATGGGTTAGTCAAATACGTCAACGTCATAAACTGTTAACCACCAGCACAACGCACTCGATCGCTCGTGGATCGCTCGCGCAGAGCCAAAGACGCTTAACTGACGCAGAGCCAAATTCACTGTACGCGTATGCGCCCGCGGTCGTAGGCCTTCTGTCATTTGTTACGTGAAAATGTTTTCCCATGGGAGAACATTACAGGAATGTTCGCCCATGGGCGAACATAACGAATGTACCTCCATCACGTGACTGTATTTAGCCTATCACTAACCACTATTAACCCATTTATATGCATATATCTGTCCCTGTCCTGGTACTTTAACACATCTTGACTTTCGTGGACATAAAAAACAAATAAATACAGGTGTTTACGTTTTTTTTTACCAAAATCACGATTTAAGATGTATTTATAGTCTGTAATGCGAGTGATCGATCACGACCGAAACGTAAGCTGTGTCTCACCTATACATACCTTTATATAGCATTATACTCTCCTCACTTGTCACTCGTATGTAAATGTGTGAATATGCCTATAGATTCTGCCAAACATTGTAAACGTAAACTTCAGTCACTTTCCCAAAATGTTTTACTGTACAAACATGATTCTCGAAAAAACTTGCAAGGAAAACATTCGCAAGCAACTGGTGTAAGGGTGCTGGTGACATTTGATCAGCAATCATTAATTTTGATATCTGAAGAGAACATCCATGATCGCAATCGAGTCTCAAACAGAGCGGTAACTTTTATGAAAACATGCAGAACACTTTGATAAAGGATACAGTACTTGTTGACATCAAGTAAATCGTCAAAATAGAATGTAAAGGAACTATTGTCATCATTACTCATGATTGATTAAGTTCTAACTCCATTTGCATTACCAAGAAAATGCAGAACATCAACAAAATGATGCCTGTATGTTCTTGATATGCACATTTACCTGTAATAGCTTTTTTATTGTCACGGTATTGTTGTAACCAGTTATTGTATATCTAATTAGTCTTTATAAGCATTGTTTATTATCACTATCAATACTCCTTGGTGTGGTATGTTGCAAATAAAATGCACTAGTACACAAAGAACACATTTAGTGTGCATTGAAAAAGAATAAAGTGTTTCTTTTGAAATAGATGCTCAAAAAACAACAACAGCAACACAATGATATGTTTTTATATCAGCGTTTATAGAAACTTACCGAATACTATCACATCTGAATGATTCATATACAGGGAGCCGGTCTCGTAATCAGACACCTCACAGAAGTATCTACCAGAGTATTCCGACCGGGCGATATAAAAGATGAGGGAATAATTTGAGGCGACTGCAAACCTCCAATCTTCAAACCCTGGACCGCTGATGTCCCCTTTGTTCTTAGAGATATCCAGTATCACAACAGTGGTGGCGTTTTCGATTGTTTCTCCTTTCTTCCAGTGGACTGCGGATATCTTCCGGGTCACCGTGCACGGCACCGATCCGGGCAAGCCTTGTCGTAGTCTCACTTCTGATTCAGTGGTAACCACGGATCCGTTGACCGGAAATACCACTGGACAAAATTGATGAATGTCCCGTAATTCAAGATGGATAAATTCAATCACATCGAATAAACACATAAGACAAAGGTCACACTTGATGAATTGTGCTTATCAACTATTGAGAAAAACAAATTGATTTGACTTGAATTGTCAACAGCCCATCTCCCTTCTTTGATCATAAGTCATAATAATATATACAAGATATTTGCATTCCTCCATAGAAGCCGGCAAAATCGTGTCTCTACACATGTCTACACACATGTAATTGTGTGTGCGTGGTTCAGATCGGAATTTGTTCTATGAAAGAAGCCGATATCATTATGTTTCATTGAAATGTGAAGTTGTTTCATGTCATTGAGATACTGTGGTGCTAACAGGGAAAAAATATTGCAATTCAAATTAACTACAAAATTAGTACTTACAGTCAGTCCGCAGCACGTATGCTAATGAGCCTATCCGGCAAGATTTATTCAGCACTCTCGTTGACGATCTTTGCGTTCGAAAGGTGTCTCGTCGTGCGAGATTTTGCGAGACTTTGATAGGGCTATGGTTTTCATAGTGTAGCGACTTGTACATACATTTGTCATGGCTACAAGTCACGGTAAATTGTTCTCCAAACTTTGATCTTTATTTTTATACTAAATTTGCGTATAATATCGGATCTTATCATGACTATATAATCAGTTGAATTTGCGTAAATTTTACCTGCTTTTCACGGAAGATTTTGTCGTCTAAAGTTCTTTTTTGGTTCCTGACCGGATTAAGAAACTGTTGTTTCTGATTTTGGCTTTTTCGTAGAGAGGAAACTTAGATGCTCATCATATGTTGGAGTCAAGGAGACGCAAGCGTGATTTATACTAGTTTTTCCGTTTTGAAATGTCTGTAAAATTCACTCCTAAGCCGGAAGTATGCTCCGCACAAAGTGTATAGTGGCGCGAAAGAGCTCTCTCATTGGACAGTGCTTGCATTCAGCACTTGAACTACACGCGTGCCAAGAAACAGCAAGTGGCATGAAACCGTTATGTAGCAGCGTAATGACGTAATGCAAGCGCTGAATGCAAGGCTTCTGTCCAATGAGAGAGCTTACTCTTGAGATTACACGCTTTCAAGCTGATCAGCACTGACATCGATGTATACTTTACTGGTTCCTGACCGGATTAAGCAACAAATTGTCAAGATATTTACATGGGTACAAAGATTAGGAGATGGACTACCAAATAAAGCATTTTCATTGAGACGCAAGGTGAATTTGATATTTTTTTGACGTCTTGAACGTGTACTGCACGAATTACTTTTTTCATCATTTTTCAAGCTCGAATTACGCTATGACATTTTTCATTTACAATAATTTGAGTAACATTTGACGATAGTTTACATATTTTCCTTGAATTTGATACCACATTTGTGAACATAAGGTGTGTTTTTGTTGCCGAAAGCCCAAGGACAAAATCCCCTTACGCAGTTCCTTACGTATGCAAGCCTAGAGCGGGCTTGCATACGAGTTGAATAAATACGAGCGAATTATCGGGTGCTGCGGACTGACTGCTTATATCTAATGACTTATAAATGCATAGCTACATCGTACATCTCTATCGTCTCTCAGGTATTCTTTGTTGTTTTTTCGAGATAATCGAAGGTGTACCAACCCGAGACAAGCTCTTAAGCACACACACGCACACAAACACACACACACACACACACACACACCAATTATCCCGGGTGTTCATACTACCAGATAATCGTGGCTAGAATGGATGAATGAGTATAGAGCATGTTACAGTATAGTTATTACAGTCGAGTTCATAAGAGTAATCAAGTTCTACATCTATCATCTTGAACGCATTACTAATAGTATCTCTTTATGGGCTTCAACAAGTTTTTAGACCCTTTCAAATGTAAAGTCTGATATTGCTCAACAGTATTATATTTTGACTCTTCGAATGAAATGAAATCAGGGCTGTATGCATGGCATGCTGATTTTTTTTTTTTTTTTTTTACCTGATTACGATAGGAAGTACCTCGGCTGAAAAGCCCTCAAAAGCCGTGGGTTATTAGTGTTTGTTAGGTCATTTTGTTGCTGCTGTTGTTGTTTATGTTGGGCTTTTCCTGTTGTTACTGTTTCTTTTTTCTTTTATCACGCCGGCACGGTGAGTTTAGGGAGGAAAAGGAAAGAAAAAAAAACCTGAACCTACATTTTTTTTTTCTTTTGACGTGTACACATACAGGTCAAAGTTTCCCATTGTGTATAGGTTGGAATTCCTCTTTAAAGCTATTGCTGAAGTTTTCGAAGTCTCTTTAAAGGCACTGCCAAAGTTTTCGAAAAAACGTGTTTTCGATTTTTCGCACTGGATGGTATTGAAAGTATTGAATTGTATATTATATCATAATATTGTAAATATATATTGTATTGAAAGCGAGCAGAATTTATGTGATATATATATATATATATATATATATATATATATATATTTATTTATAGCTTGGTAATAAACGACATACGTTGATCACTAGCTACGTCCGCGAATGTTATTTCCCGCACAAATATATATATATATATATATATATATATATATATATATATATATGTGTGTATATGATATATATTTGATACGTGTATATGATATAAACTAGTTTAGTTGGCTCACCTGAGGATAGGGAGACTGCAACCAGCAGGGGTACTAGCACTCCTGTCCAGTGGATTCGAGGCATATTGATTTGAAGTTGTATTCTGATCTCCAGGCAATGTTAAGAGATAGTTCATTGAAAGAACACTTATACCCATATCAATACTTATGCAGTTCTGTATTTCACTTCGACTATGCTTAGATCTTTGCTGGTTCAAGAGGAACTGGCATTAATATTGTCCTGGAAGCTGGGGTGGTATTCTGTAAGGGCGATCCTTATTTCGATCCTAGGAGCGCGCGTAGGACAGAAAATAGGATACCCTTAGGACAGGCAAAATCAGTATTATGTACGCCTGTCCTAAGCCTATCCTAGGACAATCATTTATGAATAGTGAATATTAATGAGAAAAGACAGGACACGCCCGACGCAGTTAACTATAGGCCAATCATCTGCCTAATTTTACGCAATGCGCGCCCAAGACCGATTGCTCAAACATGCGCTTCACATATAGTTCTACTGTACGAAGAGTTATAGATGTATTACTTGTCAGTCTGGAATTTTAATTGCTAAAACTTTAGCAGGCACTTAGCACACCATGTAAATGTAGGCCTTACGAGTGCAAATAATTTTGCAAAAATTAGCTCAATTAGATCGATTAAGAACTCCTACTTCACAGTATGCAGCGTTGATAGTAAAAATTGTTGCGGATACCGCTTCGTGACAGTCGCACTATTTTTCTTTTGTAGTCATGTACCTCTTCTTCCTTTTCTTTCATGTTCTCGTAAATTGCGTGATCTTTGAAGTATTGATGAATAAAAAATAAATGAAACGATAGACTGCGATGCAAACCTACACTTTAATTGCAGGTGATAGGCCTAAGTATCAACGATTATAAACGAAATGATAATTTCGGATAATTATGTTACATTTTAGCGACACAAAGCGTTAATGGTGCAATCCCGCTGACTCTGCGCTAAGTTTGTTCCACTCATATTTTTTTCTTTTCAATCATTTTTTGTTTTTCTTTTCTTTTCAATTGCTCGATTCTTGAATTTTATATATGAAGAGTTTGTTTGCAAAAACCGATAGGTCCATTTTTGAAGATTTTGAAGTACGGTCTCTGTCATAAAGTACAAAATAATACCTTTTAAATGACATATTGATCACTACATATAAAGGTACATTTTTGAAGTTATGATCAAAAGAAGCAAAAATTTTCTTATTATTCTCTTTATTTTTCTTGACCTTTAATCGCAAATATCTCCATTTGACAAATATGGACTTATCGGTTTTGGCAAACAAACTCTTCATATATATATATTTATAAACCTCACGGCGCAAAGACTCTTAAGACACGTTTTCAGGGACGCAAAGGTAAGCTCAGAAACGCAGTTTTGATATAGCAGAATGCAGCTTCTATAGTTGCAACAATATTTTCTTCTTATTCCTTTTTTCTTCAAATCAGTAATATCCTTGAAATAAAAAAAAAAAGAAACGCAAAAGAAAGTGCAAAAGTGTTGCAAACTCACACTTTGTAAAGTGATAGGCATCCACGATATTGTCATAAAACAAAAGATCATTTCGCAGAATATAAGTGATATTTTCAGCGGTGCAAAGCTAAGCTAAACGCAGCGTTGTAGTGCGATGCCGCTCCGTTAGTTGTACCAATATTTCCTTCCCTTTTTCTTTGCTTATTCGTTATAGATAATGTGATCCTTGAAATAAAAAAGATAAACGCAAAAGAGAGTATAAAAAACAATGCGCACCCACACTTTATTAATAGTATTCACTACATTGTCATTAAAAAAAATGTAATTTCGGAGACTTGAAGACACACTTTCAGCGGCAAAAAGTTACAGCGTTGATAGTGCGATGTCGCTCCCATTAGATCCATCGGTATTTTCTCCTTTTTTTCTCTCTCTTCTAAATTGCGTGATTCTTGAAATTAAAACAAAAGAGCAAAGAAAGGATAAAATGGAATGCAAACCTAAACTTTAGTTACATGATAAAATTCATCGACAATCCTGTCGTAAGAAGAAAAGGTATTTCCCGACGCCTTAACTCATTTCACAAATGCAGCGTTGATATAAGTGCAATGCAGCTTCGCGAGTTTCATTATTTTTCTGTTGCCTCTTCTTCATTTCCTTCCCCTGTTACGTCTTCATATGGCGTGTTCTTGAAACAAAAAAGAAAAATAAACAAAAGGATAAAAGGCGATGCAACCATGGACTTTAGTTGCGTGAAAAGTATCAACAATGCATAAACTTCGTGTCATTGTCTGTGACATTCTTGAGATATTGAGAAATAAATGCACTCCCAGTACTGAAAATTTTACTTTTTTCCAAACAACCACCGCCGCAAGGGACTTCGCGCTTCGCGCCCCTTCGCGCACATTTCTCAATATTTTCGCCAGTCACCCCTTTGGAACTTGGTGTGCCCCCCCCCCCCCCCCCCCACCCCGGCATGAAATCCTCGATCCGCCACTGGCACTGCGTCCGCATGACGTTCGGGCCGACGTTGAGCATAATAATAGTGATGATGATAATAATGATGATAATAATCATAATGATACAATATCAACAATAATTACTGGTTTCTTGTATAGCGCACAGGTCAACCTTTCAGTACTCATGGCGCTTTAAAAAAAAAAGATAGATAGGCCCTATATAATTATGTTTAAACATGACAATAGAGAAGAAAATGACTAACACCAAACAAAGTAATAAACACATACCAGATAAAGAATTATTGTTTCGAATATTCTATAGACTGCAGTTTTACAATCCTCACTGTGAGTGGATCAGAAAACTCTGTTATACGATTCATGTTATTTTCTTGTTCATGAACATACAAAATAAGAGACAGCAGGTCGTCAGTGCAATCGCCCGACATAAAGCGCCCGAGAAAGATTGCCTAGAGGCTATTTTTAATTTTGCTCCTAAAGTTGATCCTACTTGAGCTTACAGAATACATCTGTACCACTTATCTTAAGATCTCATTTACATCTAATTACATCTAATTAACATATCAAGTTACGCCCCTATCCTAAGCTGGGAGAGAAATCCTGACGTCACTATCCTATTTCTCCTCCTACGCGCGGTGTTACAGAATACCAATCGAGTATTTAGGAGCGAGAGCTGTCCTAGGATCCTTACAGAATACCACCCCTGGGCCTTATAGATAAGTGTATCTTTATATGAAGAGCTTGCTTCCAAAAGGCCCTAAATCCATCGTTTTCAGTGGATTTAGCGCCTTTTGGAAGCAAGCTCTTCATATAGATAGGATGAAAATATCATAAAATAGATGACAGTATTTAGTTAGGTCCATAAAACAGAACAAAACAGAGACTACAATGATTGACCCGATGTTCATACAATTAGAGCCGTATGTGAAGATTTTCCCTACCATGTGACGTGTACATAACTCTTAACTACACGAACTATATACAATGTTCTCATTCAAAACCGACAGTGCTAGATCAAACACACGGCATGCATCGCATATTCATTTTATGACATACCTATTCTATGCTCTTTCGAGGTTTCCCTGGCAGGATCTCTGGATAATCGGTCAGTAGATTTCACATCAAGCCACCAATTTTCAAGATGAATTCGAACGAGTAACGACACAGTTCTAACATAGGTCATACTGACAAGCGTTTTAGATTATTACGTCTTCTCTACGCAGTTACAATTAGCACCATTTCTCCTTGATCGTAAAGCCACAACGCGCGTAATGTATATGACAGTCAGATCAGAAGGCATGTCGAATATGTTCCTGTCACATGACATGGATATACTGTACAACCCGTTTTTTTTTTTCGTTTTTTTTTTTAGATCTGCATACACACATGGCGTCTGTAGTATTTTGATTGATTTTGATAAAATGCACATTATAATGACACAATGAAAAACTGATTGTTTTTACAACTCTTTTGAACTGTTTGTATTTTTTTTCACAATAATTCTTTTTCCCCCTCACCAACAACTTTCATCGAGTTTTAAACTTTCGCCGATGTGTCTATGTTGATATCTGTATACAGTATATGGCAGTCTTATACCTGTATACAATATTTTTTATGCTTGTACTGTTTGGGGTGTTAATTCCTGCATGTAATTCTACCATGTATTCGTACACAGGGCTCCCGTGGGAAACGTTATTTTGAGTAGATGAGGGGACAATCATTTTTGAATAAACAGAATATGCAAACAAATGAATAAATGAGTACATTTTGGCGATTAGTTGATTTGGAGTAAATGTATGTCACATATTTTTCGATTCAAATCCATTATTGGCCCTCTCCCTATTTTCATTATCGTCTTCATCTCATTGTCTTGGTGTTTGTGGCAACATGTTTTGTCAGTAGATAGATTATAGGAAAAGTCAAGTGAGGATTTATTTTCCTTCTTGGTTGCAATGCCACGACCTCGTGATGTGTGCAGGGGCGGATCCAGGAATTCCGTAAAGAGGGGGCGCGTTTACAAAATTAAAGGGGAGGCGCACGCACCCCTCCCCCCATTTTTTTCTTTTTATTTCTTTTGTTTCAACAAAAAATAAAGGGGGGGGGGGCGTGCGCCGGTTGCGGTCCTCCCTGGATCCGCCCCTGGTGTGTTTCATGACTTAGGCCTCCGAACGTCGCGTCTTAACACATAAATTCCAAGGCAAATTTACTTAAGCGATTTTACATTCATAATCTAATGTTGTTGAGGACTTGATTTGTCTAGGAGAGATTTGCTGGGTATGGAGTGAAAGATAACTTGTTCAACAACAACAATAATAATAATAATAACAACAACAACAACAAGAGTCTTCCTGCACCTTCTTTTGCTCTGTTTCACAACATGCAAGAAGATGAGTCCATAGTGTCAGGACCATATATCTAAAATATAAGAGATGTTACCCCACTTCAATGAGGGATGAGTGATTACACGCACGTGATAGTGAAAGGGGAAGTATGCAAGCCTAGATTAGGAAGGATATATATGACAGAGGTGGCGGAACGTTTTCAAAAGTGGAGGGGCTGTGCACGGGCTTATGTACCCCCCCCCCCCCCCCCCCCGTCCTTTGAAACCTTCGGCAAGTCGAGGGTGCTGTGATTTCTTTTTCTTACATTTTTCCATTTTTTTTAGTCCACTTTTCTTTGTATAAGCCCCACAAAGTTTTTTTGTTTTAATGATTCCATATTCTCGTTTTTACAAGGACACCAGAAACATAGCAAAACATGACAGTGTCTTAATTGTAGAATACAACGAAATAGAATAAGAGAATCAATACAAGTGAAATTTGAGAAATCCACCTCTATGTATCTATGTATAAATTTCCTACAAATGATATTCCTGATGTTTTTTCTGCATATGTTCAAAAGAAACTGCTCTGTCCATCCCACCCGCTAACGTGACGCTTATCATGTTCCACGTACCCGAACAGGTTTTGTGGAAAAAAAAAACTTAGCGATTATGTATGCAGAGCCTTTATACTGAAACGACCTCCCTAAAACTCGCAGGTTGTTTAGCATTATCATCCTTTTTATGCAAATTAAAACAGTATTTACTGAATCTGCACATCATACAAGTTAACTGAAATTCTTTTCTATCTTGCCTATAAATTTTATGCCGTAATGCTTGGTTGTTGTCATGCAGATTAGTCGAGCTTAATTGCTTGCGCTCTTTAATTCCTTTTAGTCAGCATTCTTCCTACTCTAAAGATTTCGGGGCGAGGTAACAGCTGGCTTTGTTGTGCTCATTTCATTGCAACTGGCTTGTAGATCATTCTTGAATTGTTAGTATATTTTTCCCTTTCCAGACTGTTCAAAGGACCCAAATAATATAGCTTTTCTAATTATTCAATTCGCGGTATTACACTATATTATTGTCAGCATCGCCATAATAGCTTTTGATCCATCTGCAGCATGTGGTTTATTTTTTTTCCTTATCTGTATTTGAGAAGGATCTGCTTTATCCCCTAGTTTTTAGTCTGTTTTTTTTTTCTGTATTTTGGTCCTATGTTGTATTCGTATTCCTCATCTCGATCTTTACACTCGGTTCAATGTGGGACCTACGCTTAACAAGCTTGGGTGGTAGAAGGCTTAATGGTGCACCACGTATTGTTTTTAGGGTGTATGTTTAGCCCTCAAAAGGGCTCACCCAGTCCCTGGAACTGGGTAGGCCCTTTTCAGGGCCAAATACATACCCTAGAAAGAATACATGGTGCACCGTTAAGCCTTCTACCACCCACGTTCTACTGCCACGGAAGCCTTCAAAGATTTCAGCTTAACAGGCTTGCTTTTAAGCAGGTTCCATTATATTTCTTTAGCATTTAAAGTTAAATCCAGACTTGACCATCATGTTCTTTATGTTTGTATTTTTTTTAATCCTGTTACGTATAATTTTAATTTGTTATGTTTTATATAGTTTTTTTTTCATTGAGAAATATTAAAAAAATTGCATTTGATCTTGGAATTGAAATTGAAATATTTAAGTAATATAAATCCTGGATCGTTAGCATTCTACAGAACTAAAAAGTGCAGTAAAAAGTACTCTTTTTAATTCCTACACATGACCGCTATACATTACACAGAAAATCAACGATGACATGTCATCTTGACTCACAAGCGGTATAAAGAACAAGAAATATTCATGGATTCAACCTGATTTAATTCCACATCGTTTACAAATGTTTTGCCACATTGAAAACCATAAATTTATTTTTCCTTCAGTATAGACAAATTAAGTGACAATTCATCAGACTGTATACATTTGAATCTGATCTTTAATTCGGCAACAGTTGTATTCAGAAGAACGTGAGGGTTTCCATCCGAGTGGAAAATTCTAGTGTCATCAGCAAAGAGCAATAACTAGAACACAGAAGATGAATTGCGAAAATCATTCATAAACTACAGAGGACTTAGGAGAGATCCTTGGGGTACCCACTAGTAATAGGCAATGTATTATGGAATTAGGTTATTCATACATTATGAACAAAATGAGTTCTTTCAAACAGGGTACTTTTCCAAGGCCTTTCTACGAATCATATAGTTTAGTAATTTGTATCACAGTATTTCATGATTTGTCGTGTCAAATGCCTTGGAATAGTCCACAAAGATACCAACTGCGACACTGTGTGGCACTATAGCATCGATCGCTTTGGTTATTTCCGGTTTTAAGGGGTGTTTCCGGTACGTCCGGAAATATAAACTCAACTGTCACGCATGCATTGTCTCACTGGAAACCCTCCCCCCTTCATTTTTTTTTTTAAAGTTCAAAAAAAAAAATGTCTGGATTGTATGTGCTGTTTAAATGAGGTTTGCATTTATTCGTAACCAACCTGTATCGTCGCTTGTTTACAAGGGTGCATGTGTGCATGTGCACTTTTAATGTACTGTATGTGTAAGTTTTCCACTGTTATTTCATTCGAATTGTCAAATTAGTGCAATGATACTAGCGATCTGCAATGGCAGAAGATGCAACTTTCTGAAAACGGTTTTAAAATGCCTTGTCGTCAGTGTTTTGTTGTTGTTGTTGTTGTTGTTGTTTTTGTGTGTTTTTCTTTTTTCTTTCCCTTTCAGGGTTTGTCCATATGAGTGTGAAACCCACAATATTGCACTCAGTCAACAGGACGCAGATTAGGCCCAATCAACGACATTTAATGGTGGGAGTGGCCAGCACCTATACTGAAAAAAAAAACATTGCAAGGCAAGGTAAGTGATAACAACGTCAATTCAACGAACATACTGCATTTGGATGAGCTTCCTGAACATTGTTTTGCTTAGTGCATGTAATAACATACGAACTACAAAATTTGCGCATCATTTGCCGATACATGAGCAATCTTGAGAACAAGTATAAAAAGGTATATAACTACAGATACTAACGTCAGCTTCACAAAGTTTCAGTGTCTAATGGAACATTTATACACATGTATTCTATTTTTATCATATCTATGGTCCGTTTATATGAAATACACACAGTCAAGGCAATACCTGTGTTGTAATACACCGGTTAATCAATATAGTCAAAAATAAAGACGGTGACGTCCGTAATAAGCCAGTTCGTAGGTCTACTTTGCGCATGAGCAGAAAAAAGGTCACTGGTACAAAAACGCAGGATGGTTTTTAAATTCACGGAGATAAGCATCTGTCATATAATGATTATTCATGCAATCCTTGTACATGATACTTGCCATTACATCCACCTGACTGCAAACCTGGTATTTGGCATTACGAATATAAACATGTTTGAATGCATTCAATACAAAACAAAGAAATGGATGCTTCCCCCGAGGGTTGTTTGACGGACCAATCTGGTCACCTGGTCTCGCTGTGTAAGATCATTTTTTGTTTAACACAAATTCCATAAATTGTTGCGCCGGGCAAACTCATAATTATATATAACTTTTGGATGTAAAGATTATATATATATATATATATATATATATATATATATATATATATATGTTTTTGACGGTCTCTTGCTAGCCCTTAGCAAACAGAATACGCGTTACATCTTATCACTACGGAAACGTGGAACTCAAAACATCGGTTCAATAGGTTACTTCACAAAAAGTATTAGAAAAAGAAATAAAAAGAAAAATAATTATGGAGAGTTTTCATACATAAATAAATCAAATCATTTTTTTTTTCAATGAATGCCTCCAAACTCTACAGAGTGTGAATCATAATCTTAACTCCAACTCATCCAATGTCATCCTCACCATGATGACGCTTGATGTTATTAAGGCTTCGTATACTATTTCAAACCAAGACAGTTAACACGCAGATTCAGAAGAAATCGACGAGATAAATTGTACAATTGCATGTCCATCCAATTTGTTTAAAAAAAGAAGTGACGAACTCTCTTCTATTCACATCTAGTTTGCAAGGGAGGAGGAGGAGGTTGGATGAAGAAAGCAACATTGTGTATAATCTGTTGATAAATGATTCAAATGCAGGATCTACAAAAATACATTATTCACCGCTCATTCAAAAATAACGAGGAGTAAGCACATTATCTCTATGCGATCACAGTGAGTATAAGCATCGGTACACAAAACATACGATGAATGTTTGGAATAGCAATATCGAAGCGGTATCAATGGAAGAATATACCTGAAGATTTGAGCATTGATATACCTCTCAGCTAAGGTCTCTATCGAAATTAAAAGTGTGTACTCCTGTGCTAATAACAATATGGCAATTAATAAAAGTTTTCCTGTTCAATTCCATACTTTTGTCATTCCAATTCATTAATGTGCATTCGAATTCACACAGCGCACGCACGCGAAAATGTTCGGGCATTAACATTCAGAATCCGAGCAATCAATTTTAATTGTTGCAGTTTTATTTCGTTTCACGTCAAGTGAAATTCACGCTTTGGCGTTCAATTTCCAATTGCGAGCATTGCATTTCCTACTCAAATGCTGCTCGTGCATTCAAATTCACGAAATAGTCATGACATATTTTTGTGATAGTCCCGATGTGCTTGTTTGGAGCGTTCAATTTCATTTTCAGGCGATCAAGTTCTTACTTCGATTTAACGAAGAAAATGGAGTAGGCTTTTTTTTTAAGAAAGGGAAAAGGGCATACACAACCAATGAAGGCTTGCATGTAGTTTAAAGATTGTGCATTGTTCTCTGTTCATGTATTCTTTGTTTTTCATCTCAATTAACTTCAAATTGTAAGGTCCAATCAGCAGTGCATCCAAACAACACAACGACAATCTAATCATATCAACTTCTCGATGATACTGCATGCTGACAACGCCCCAGCACTGACCACATAATGACAATGCATCAATTTAGAGACAAACTGACACACAATTATCTCACGTAGCCCAGCAAAAGTAAACCAATAAGACAGCAATAAACACCAAACAAGACGTATACAAATTCATGTTATCAGTTTCAATGTAGTTGAAATTGCTTTTTTTCCCCCGAAGGTGTCAACCAACCTTCAATATCATGCTCGTTTGTAGGCCTACACCACTGGCGTAGCCAGGGGGGGGGGGGGGGGGGGGCGATGGGGGCGGTCGCCCCCCCTAAGATTTGGACCGAGGATTTGGGAGGCGGAAAAAAAAAATGCGTGTATACTGTATGCATGCACATGAAGCGGGTCTCCTTTGCAACCTTTCATCAAATAAGATATTCTTTTTGAATATTTCACTCAAAGTGTGCACCAGATCGTTGAATTTCAATTCAAAATATGCAAAATCTCTCGTGCTTGGGAGGGGGATACCCCCTCCCAAACCCTCCCCCTCTATGCCTCTTTCCCTAGCTAAGTACACTTTTTAGATTTACAAAAAAAAAAAATCTGAATAGTTCTGAGTGCACAAGACTTTTCACTAATATTCCGAAAACTGAAGGTTCCCTCATGTATAAGGGGAATTTCCCCTTGTAATCGACCCTTTCCTCCCTCAGCCCCCCCCCCCCCATCAGTTTTTTTTTTTTTGATTACCCAAATGTTGATTCCATCAAATATGCGTATTATGTGTATACGAGATATCTCAATTTCAACCTTAAAAAGATAAAAGCTCCATCGGAAGGGAAGAGTGGAGATAACACTCGCCAACGCCTTCTCCCTGCTCGCCCCCCCCCCCCCACCCCACCCCCGCCATGCAAAGAAGTAGACTGTGGCTATACCAAGATCGCTTTATTTCAATTCTAAAAACGCAAAAGCTCCGCGAGTGGGAGGGGGAATCCCCCTTCCCCTAAGTTCTACCTCACTAGACTTAATACATACGCACAGATGGTGCACATTCGGAATAAGAGCTAAATTCCGTGATTTTAACACTTCGATGAAAAAGTGTTGCACCAAAAATTTGCACCAGATCGCTGAATTTCAGGTCTGAAAACGCAAAATTACCTTCGTGTGGGAGGGGATAGATGCCCCTATCTACACCCTCGTGTGCATGCTTTTTCTGTTTGATTGCTGAGCAGACAGCGTTCATGATATTCAGTGTAAGAATTAATACAAGAAGACTAGTGTGTTTGAATTATACTGTTTTATAGGCAAATTGTTCAATAATAATCTACACTAAAATATACTGCAACATTAAACAAGTGGGAATGTTTCAACTCGTTAAAACACGCAAAAACATGCATCAAATTGCACCATTTGCAACATCAAAATGCAAAAAGTTCTCACCGCAGGAGGGGGGACACCCCCTCCCACACCCTCCCCTACCCGTTCGCGCTCGCGCGCTCCGCTCGCTCGGGTTCAGTCGAGTTCGTGATATACAGTGAAAAGAATTAATACAAGAAGTGTATCTAAATTATATCATTTTATAGGCAAATGATATTGTTCAATAATAATCTACAATAAAATATACTGCTACCTTAAACAAGTGGGACTGTTTCACGTCGATAAAACGCGCAAAAACATGCATCAAATTGCACCATTTGCAAAATCAAAATGCAGAAAGTTCTTACCGTGGGAGGGGGGACACCCCCCTCCCACACCCTCCCCTCCCCCCCCCCCCCCTCGTTCGCTCCGCTCGCTCGGGTTCAGTCGCGTTCATGATATTCAGTGAAAAGAATTAATACAAGAAGTGTATTGGATTTATACCATTTTATAGGCAAATTGTTCAATAATAATCTACACTAAAATATACTGCAATCTTAAACAAGTGGGACTGTTTCACGTCGTTAAAGCACGCAAAAACATGCATCAAATTGCACCATTTGCAAAATCAAAATGCAAAAAGTTCTCACCGTGGGAGGGGGGAAACCCCCCTCCCACACCCTCCCCTACCCCCTCGCTCGCTCCGCTCGCTCGGGTTCAGTCGCGTTCATGATATTCAGTGAAAAGAATTAATACAAGAAGTGTATCTAAATTATACCATTTTATAGGCAAATTGTTCAATAATAATCTACACTAAAATATACTGCTACCTTAAACAAGTGGGACTGTTTCACGTCGATAAAACGCGCAAAAACATGCATCAAATTGCACCATTTGCAACATCAAAATGCAAAAAGTTCTTATCTCCCACACCCTCCCCTCCCTCGATCCGCTCGCTCGGGTTCAGTCGCGTTCATGATATTCAGTGAAAAGAATTAATACAAGAAGTGTATCTAAATTATACCATTTTATGGGCAAATTGTTCAACAATAATCTACACTAAAATAAACTGCTACCTTGAACAAGTGGGAATGTTTCACGTCGATAAAACGCGCAAAAACATGCATCAAATTGCACCATTTGCAACATCAAAATGCAAAAAGTTCTTATTGTGGGAGGGGGGACATCCCCCTCCCAAACCCTCCCCTCCCCCCTCGCTCGATCCGCTCGCTCGGGTTCAGTCGCGTTCATGATATTCAGTGAACAGAATTAATACAAGAAGTGTATTTAAATTATACCATGTTATAGGCAAATTGTTCAATAATAATCTACACTAAAATATACTGCTACCTTAAACAAGTGGGACTGTTTCACGTCGATAAAACGCGCAAAAACATGCATCAAATTGCACCATTTGCAACATCAAAATGCAAAAAGTTCTTATTGTGGGAGGGGGACACCCCCCTCCCACACCCTCCCCTCCCCCCACGTTCGCTCCGCTCGCCCAGGTCCAGTCGCGTTCATGATATTCAGTGAAAAGAATTAATACAAGAAGTGTATCTAAATTATACCCTTTTATAGGCAAATTGTTCAATAATAATATACATCAAAATAAACTGCTACCATAAACAAGTGGGACTGTTTCACGTCGATAAAACGCGCTAAAACATGCATCAAATTGCACCAATTACAACATCCAAATGCAAAAAAGTTCTTACCGTGGGAGGGGGGAACACCCCCCTCCCACACCCTCCCCCCCCCCCCCCCCTCGCTCGCTCCGCTCGCTCGGGCTCGGTCGCTTCGCTCCCTCGCAGACTAACCGCCCCCCCTAAGATGAAATCCTGGCTACGCCGTTGGCCTACACAGTGCCTAATGTTTGTTGTTTGTTTGTTTCATTTTCCACTTTAGAAGATGGCTGGATAGCCCATATTCAGATGCAAAAGCTGGTTTTCCATGAGGTTCAGTTGGATGTGAGGACGGACCACTTCACCGGGTTAAACACGATGCTCTTTGCGATGAATAAATGGAGTGGGATCTTTTACGTGCATGAGTTGGACTCTCTCACACAGACCTCCATTTTATGTCCTATCCGAGGGACATCGATTGTGCCTGTATATTACTTTTCGTGTAGCCCGAGTTCAAATTTTTCAATGAACAGGTGGACCTCTACTGCAAACCAACATATTCAAAGCTAAATGAAAAAGACACGCATACACGGCCCAAAACTAAATGAATTCAGAACTATTTTCAAATTGAATGCAGTTATTTTGAACACGGTTGCCTATATTCACGAATTTGAATGATCGACGAGATTCCGTCGCCAGCTTGACATGAATTTGAATGCTTATTGCTGAAATGCGTGCTCCTTTCTTAAATTTGAATGCTCCGATAGTGAATTTGAATGCTCCAAAAGTGAATTCAAAGGACTGGATTTTGAATTTGATTGCTGATTCAGTGCTGCGAGCGTATGGCAAGCCAAATTACTTTTTTAAAAAGACTTTCTGATATCACGAATTCCCTTTCGTGATATCAAAAATTCGAATTTCTGATATCACAAATTCTATTTTTTATATCACAAATACCCATTGGTTTATCACGTAAAACCAATTTTTGATATCACGAAATCGAATTAGTGATATCACAAATTCAATTCGTGATATCAGGAATTCAATTCGAGATATCACGAATTCACATTCTTGATATCAAGAAATACATTTTGTGATATCACTAATTCCAATTTGTGATATCCTTAATTTACATGGAATTTCAGCACATATCTTTCGCAAAGAAATAATTTGATTTCGAGCATTAGTTTTGCGCTGAAATTGAACCGTAAATTCTAGCGTTGGTTGAGGGCAGAAATACACAGGGAATTCGAGCTTTAGTTCAGTGCAGAAAACCAACGGGAATTTGAGCGTTAGATGAGCGCAGAAATACACACGGAATTCGAGCATTAGTTTTGCGCTGAAATTCAACTCTGAATTCGAGCGTTAGTTGAGAGCAGAAATACACAAGGAATTCGAGCATTAGTTTTGCGCTGAAATTCAGCTGTGAATTCGAGCGTTGGTTGAGCGCAGAAATACACAGGGAATTCGAGCATTAGTTTTGCGCTAAAATTCAACTGTGAATTCGAGCGTTAGTTGAGCGTAGAAATACACAGGGAATTCGAGCATTAGTCCTTCGCTGAAATTCAACTGTGAATTTGAGCGTTAGTTGAGCGCAGAAATACACTGTGAATTCGAGCATTAGTTTAGCGCAGATTTTCCTATGGAAATTCAGATGTTATCTTTACATAGTATATAACGATAGTTTAAAAAAAAAAACCTAAATGAAGAGTTTTGGCAACTCGTCTTCACTTAAAGTGATTAATAATTGGTTTTAAAAGAATCGATAGAAATAAATCGTTTAGCAACATATCTAAAATGCAATTATTGATGTGTTGTCAATTACTTCAAAGTCATTATTATATTCTTATTTTTCTCCATTTCTCGCCACTGATTTGGCAGAGGCTGGTTGACTTAAACTTTTGTTTGCGTTTCTTTTTACTCTGTCACGTAAAAGATACTCACTCCCGACCTCCCCCTGTTACTCCTCCGAGTTAATAAGAGAAATTCCTCATTGCGCAGATTAACAAAATTGAAGTCTTTTGTACCACTGCTTTTTTCTTACTACAAATTCTAACTGTTTGTTTGCCATGCATACTGCTGCATAAACTCCTCATAAGATCTGGATATCTTCACTCTTCTTGCTCTGGTCCGAAGACTTTTGGGCTTGTGCCTTCCAGTTTTGTTCTCCCCGGTTTTGGTTCTTGAATAAACTTGCCTATAATAAATTACACTTCAAATCATTTTAAAAAATCATAAACATATTGGGGCAGGCAAACTGAACACCCAACTCTTTGGTCTTAATGGATACACCCCTTTGTTCTGGAGGACTGATTTTGAGGAGAAAATGTCTTTAGGAGAAACACGTTTCTTTATGTGACCACCAGCCGACACCAGTGGTGGACATTTGGCAAGTTTACGACTCCCTCTCGCACCCTGCATGACTCACAGTCTCTCTATCTTATTCTCCGCTGCTGACATACACAGACCAGAGGGGTGATTGCCCTCGGTCGGTCCTCCGCAATACAAACACATGGCATGCTTTTATAACACACATACACATACAACCACACATAATTATCATCGATTTGGTGGAAGAGTCTTACTGTAAAGGGGATTACCACATGAAAAATGAATCATAATTAACAATAATGTAGTAATAGATGACAATTTGAGGACCAAAACGATGAATTAAATGTAGGCCCTAGGTGAACATAGTATCATTGAATTCATGATAACATGTTGCAAAACAATTGATTTGTATCAATAATTCCTCGAATATACCTTGATGATCATTTAGGGAATGATGGATGTGTAAATCTCTCATATATAGTTATTTGTATTTTGAACATTGTTCTAAAAAAAAAATTATCAGTAGTATACATTCCATCTAAATATCAGCTCAAAATTAATGTTCCAATTCCCTGTGTATTTCTGCGCTAAAAAAAAAAACAAACGCTCGAATTCACAGCTGAATTCCAGTGCAAAACTAGCGCTCGAACTCCCCGTGTATTTCAGCGCTCAACTAACGCTCGAATTCACCAGTTGAATTTCAGCGCAAAAATAATGCTCGAATTCACTTTGTATTTCTGCGCTCAACTAACGCTCGAATTCACAGGGATTTACTGCACTGAACTTATGTTCGAATTCCCCGTGTATTTCTGCGCTCAACTAACGCTCGAATTCACAGTTGAATTTCAGCGCAAAACTAACGCTCGAATTCCCTGTGTATTTCTGCGCTCAACTAACGCTCGAATTCACAGTTGAATTTCAGCGCAAAACTAACGCTCGAATTCCCCGTGTATTTCTGCGCTCAACTAACGCTCGAATTCCCTGTGAATTACTGATATCACATATTCGAATTTGTGATATCAATAATTCAATTCGTGATATTCAAAAATGGAATTTGTAATATCAGAAATTCGCATTTGTGATATCACAAATAAGAATTCTTGATATCACAAATTCAAATTAGTGATATCACAAATTTATTTCGTGATATCACAAATTCGAATTTGTGATATCAAAAAATCATTTTGTGATGTCACGAACTACCATTGGTTTTTCACGTGAAACCTATTTTTGATATCAAGAATTCGAATTTCTGATATCACAAATTCATTTAGTGATATCTCAAATTGAATTTTAGATATCACAAATTCGAATTTCTGATATCACAAATTGAATGTGTGATATCAAGAATGGATTTTGTGATATCACAAATTCGATTTCTATCATGTGCTACACTTACGGGAATTTGTGATATCACAAATTTAATTCTTGATATCACAAATTGAATTCTTGATATCAAAAATTGAATTCTTGATATCAAAAATTTGATTTTTTGATATCACAAAATGGAATTCGTGATATCAGAAATTAACTTTAAATGTAAAAAAGGCTTGCCATACGAGCGTGGAATGCATGAAATCGAATGCTCGGAATAGGAACTTGAATGACAAAAGTATGAAATTGACCGGGAAAACCTATAATATTCCTCTACTCATAATGAACATTGGTAACAAAATTTGGTTTGAGATGATAGACTGTTAGTAGTGACTGGCAAAAAAATAAATAAAAATGGGTGTGATGATTGTTTTGACATACATCAAGAGGCTACGGGTTGGAATGAGGTCAATTCTTGGCTAGAATTGAACATGCATGTTATACAACCACAAGCTCACATAATCATTCAAGATATAGGCTGCGTTTATTAACTTTCCCCTGTTTAAACGGCTTTCGATGGCCCTTTCGATAGCCCTTTCGAAAGCCCTTTCCATAGCCCTTTCGAGAGCCCTTTTCAAAGCCCTGACTGCCTGTACTATTAATGTGCCGCTTGTTTTCTAAGAAGGGACGGCGAAAAGCAATTGCCATCATAAAGACATATCTTCCTTTGAGAGTGACGAGTCATGATGCAATGCCACATGAATCAATTGTCTTCCTGTCTGTGAGGCAGCTCCAGTTTAGCACATACTTCAAATATTTCTGAGTGGCGGCATGAGACTTTGGCTGCGTTTATCAACTTTCCCCTGTTTAAACGGCTTTCGATAGCCCTTTCTAAAGCCCTTTAGAAACGGCTTTTAAAATAGTTGCGTTTATCAACTCTCTTCGCGAACACGATTTTTTAACTGGCCTGTCACTGCACAGCTGCATTGCGCTATTCGACCAAAGGAGAAGTACAAGTACTGAAGTACAAGACTACAAAGCTGTTTCAAAACACCTTTGCGTTTATCAACTTCCAAAAAGCTTTTACAAACAGGTTTCTGAAAATTTGTTTAGGAAACCTGTTTGGAAAGCCACAAATTTGGGGCTTTCGAAAAGGCTTTCCTAAAGGGCTTTCAAAACAGCTTTGCGTTTATCAACTCGTAAAAATTCCTTGAAAGCTGTTTGGATAACCTGTTTCTGCCGAGGAAAGGAGTTGATAAACGCACACATAGCGCTTTCTATAGCTCAGTCGGCAGAGCACCGGTCTAGCAATCCGGAAGTCTCGGGTTCGAATCCCGATGGATCCCATTTGCTTTGCTCAATTTTCCACTAGTAAATAATATTCATTCAGGTCAGTTTTTCTGTTTGTGTTTTGTCCAAACTCAAAAAGCCCCATCACTTCGGTGGTTCCTCGCATTTATCCCCAAGTTGAATTATTCTTCGGGTTTATGCCAGTTTCAAGTACGTGTGTGTCACACACAAACACACTGCTATAGCTTCTGACCATTCGAGCATTGAGAATTTAGGGTTCCTGGGACGAACACTGAACTAGAGTTTTCTATAGCTCAGTCGGTATAGAGCACGGGGCTAGCAATCCGGAGGTCTCGGGTTCGAATCCCAGAGGGATTCCCATTTTCTTTGCTAAATTGTCCACTGATAAGATATAGAAATGTCAAATGCGAATGACAAACCGTGTCCTTTATAGAGTGCAAACAGTTATCTTAATACTTGATATCAGGTGTTAATTTGAATAACAATATGAATGATATACATATTATAACAACATATTACAACACATTAAGAATTCGAAAGCAATACACATAAGTTCTTCTTTAACTGGCAAAAATAACACAATGAATCATTCTGGAGGGAAACAAAGAAGCATAGCTTTTATAGTAAAATTTACACATACGTATAAAAAAACGGCTTAAAGAGGTAGGAGAAATGAATATAACAGTGATTACAATATTTAAATTTCTTGCAGTAACAATATCATACAGTTCTATAAATACACTGAAATAAATGTTTTGTATTTGAGATTGCTATAATGTGTCTACCACAACATATATGGAAATGAAAATGATCAGAATATATCTATATATAAACATCGTGAGAGATGAATGGATTCCCTTCCATTTTGTCTGTGGCAGCCAAAGAAAGTTCATGAGCTGTCAATGCTGTCATTAAGGAACTTTCGCAATCACGACGCGACCGCTAGTTGAGCGTACCGTGTGCAGGATTTGCTTCTGCTCATGCTTAAATCCGAAAAAAAAAAAAACACTTCCCGTCCTGGGGAAAACGAGAACGATAGGTAGGTTAAGCAGTCGGCCAATAAGCCAATCTTTTCCGGACGAACTGCTCCGTCCACACAGAAAAGCGAACTTGAGAAATGGGGACGGGAGTCCGAGTGCGTGGACGTCACAGCTGATTGCTTCCGCGGCTTATCTGTCTTCCCACCGTGTAGCGACAATAGAGGGCTCACACCTGTAAATATATGACTGTCCCAGACCCCTTCACAAATTCGTACCAAAGATACCAAAATAAATGAAGAAAAAAATTAATTAAAAATCAATGATGTAGCTTGGCAAAAAACTGAATAGCTGTAGATATTGAGTATGAATTCCTCTACAAACAGCATTTTGGTTGGAAGATGAAAGCTTTTCTGATGGAATTTGAGGGGACTATATTTCATTGGGTACGTGTACGGAAAATAGCTGATTTTTTGAGTGACAAGAACTCGTAGTCTGGCTTTGCGGACCCCTGGACAGAATTAGAGCAGAACAACCCACCCTGGCAATCTGATGGATGAAAGGTAATATCTCACTTATTCAGGTTAGTGAAGATGAAACACCTCATTTCTCTCAGCAATTTTACAGAATTTTTTGAAATTTGAATTTTAACACACGTCTCTATGGGGAATTATTTACCCGTGTGAGCCCTATAGAGAATGCACCCAATACATGCAAGTCTATGGAGAGTATTCATCCCATACAAGCTCTGCTGGTTTATGTTGATCTTGTATTGTGTCAGATATCTCTTCCTCCCTCCCCCTTCTCCTCCCTACTCACCCCCCCCCCCCTCCCTCTACCTCTCTCCTCTACTCCCCCCCCCAACTCTATCTAGCTACAATTTCTTTTCTTAATATTATGTTCTTGTGGTACTAGATCTTAGTAAATAGCAGTCATCAGTGTCACACAACTTTGAATGACTGTGTTAATCTTGTATTGTGTATCTTGTATTGTGTCAGATCTCTTCCTCCCTCCCCTTCCCCTCCCTACCCCCTCTCTCTACCTCCCTCCTCTACTCCCCCCCCCCCTCAACTCTGCCTTGCTACTATTTCTTTTCTTAATATTATGTTCTTGTCACTAGATCTTAGTACATAGCAGTCAGTCATCAGTATCACAAAACTTTGAATGACTGTGTTATTTTAATGTATTTCTTTGTTTTGGCTACCACTGAAACAGCTCAAAATACATAAAATTAGTCTGTTTGACAAAACAAAGTCTTATCAAGTACTTTGTAGGCTATAAGGTGATGATGACACACCCACAATCAAGGATAACTGCCTGGATCTATGTATTCATCTTATGAAGAACTGATCAAAACTGCAAGATTTATTTTAAAAAAAAAACCCTAAAGGGCATGATTTTCTAAAAGTGTCCCTTTGAGAAGCTTTATAATCCTTGAAAGTGTAATTTCTCATATGATGTAGGGGCCAATATCATAAAAAACACATTTATGATGTTTAAAAGTCAAATAAGAAATATGACCTCCACTATAGGGCTCACACCTGTAAATAAAATGGACTGTCCCAGACCCCTTCACAAATTCGTACCAAAGATACCAAAATAAATGAAGAAAAAAATTAATTAAAAATCAATGATGTAGCTTGGCAAAAAACTGAATAGCTGTAGATATTGAGTATGAATTCCTCTACAAACTGCATTTTGGTTGGAAGATGAAAGCTTTTCTGATGGAATTTGAGGGGACTATACAAATTGTATTTCATTGGGTACGCGTACGGAAAATAGCTGATTTTTTGAGTGACAAGAACTCGTAGTCTGGCTTTGCGGACCCCTGGACAGAATTAGAGCAGAACAACCCACCCTGGCAATCTGATGGATGAAAGGTAATATCTCACTTATTCAGGTTAGTGAAGATGAAAGACCTCATTTCTCCCAGCTATTTTACAGAATTTTTTTGAAATTTGCATTTTAACACACGTCTCTATGGGGAATTATTTACCCTTGTGAGCCCTAGAGAGTTTTCGCAAGCACGACGCGGCCGGGAGTTGAGCGTGTGCAAAATTTGCTACTGCGCATGATCAAAGCCGAGAAACGTCCCGTCTTGGCGAAAACCAGTACGGTATTCAGCCAAAATAGCGTTCGATTCTGATGCTGGGCAGCGAGTGAGCCAGCCAGCTAGCCAACCAATCAGCGATCTTGTCCATACGCTCTCGTCCTGTACAGGTAAGCAAAACTGCTAATAGGTATGGGGACGGTAGCCCGAGTACGGGGAGTGTCACAGCTGATTGCTTCCGCGTATTGTCGGTCTTCCCGTTGTGTAGCGAAAACTCCCTAGTTCCCTATCAACGAGGCCCTTTAGTGGTCGTGACTTGTGTCCCGCTTCCTATGGCAAAATGAGCAGGACCGAAGTTCCTACTGTAGGCCCTCCACCTCCATCTTGCCTCATGCATCCTCCGCCAATGACCCGTCAAACAGTTCAGGAATCTGTTCGGGATAGTTTTGGCCACCAGGAGAGCGGATGAGCTGCCAACTTTCAAAATTAAAATCTGGAAAAATGATATCATTAATTAAATAATATATACAAATGTATTAAACTCATTGATGTCTTCTTGTTTTGACAGTGTATATTATTTTTCATACATATGTATGGCAACAAGATTATTCAGTATCTAGCAATTATTAGATTTTCTTTAATTACAGAGTCTCCATATTTCACACACACACACACACACACACACACACAACCCTTCATCACGAAGCCATCAGAAATTCGCAGAAAAAGTTAATGGCATAATTTGAAAGACCAGACAATTAAATGACATGTAAGATGTTCCTATAAAAATGCAATACAGACAACTTCAAAAATGATGACAGGGACTGTTTAAGGTGGATGCAGCAAATAGAATACTACTTTTGGATTAATAGACATGATTTTGATAGAAATTTCATTATGTAAAAAAAAAACCAGATAATGTCAGTGCATGAATTGTAAAATCAAGAAATTTGATGAAAATAGATAAAGAAATCTATGAAATGATATTCCACTTATACATCCAAAAATCAGTACTAATATTAATCCGTGAGATATAGGTTATCTGGGATATGCCTTTCTTGTATTCTGTTAAGGTTGTTTTTTGTTCAAATTAGATGGTATGCCTATGATATTACGAAGTGAAGTGTGGATAGTCGTGTCATCACCACTAGTTGAGAAGCTGAATAGACCGTGACATACCATTAATGTACAGGCCCGAAGCAGTCATATGAGTAACACACTATACGTGTAACAACGAGGTTTTGAGACTGAGAAGATTGAAAAATCTTTTACCATGCTATGCAATCGGTGTATACCGTATTACGCGTTCCACTTGAAGGAAAGCTGTGAATATTCTGTCAAACATAGCCTGGTTGGTTAGTATGTCAGCTTCCGTGTCGAAATTGTAATGGTATTATCAGATTGTTGGCTTGTAGAAAAAAAAAATATGTGAATGGCTACTCTCTAAAAAATCGAGTGAAAATATTCAAATATTCACTCTTAAAGGGGTGAATACAAAAAAGAGTGAATTTAGAGTGAAATTGGAATGAATTTTGAGTGAAAATGTTCATTTTCACTCGTTGTAGAGTGACCTTAGGGATCACTCCAAAATCTTCGAGTTATCCCTGAGGTCACTTCAAAATGAGTGAAAATGAACATTTTCACTCAAAATTCACTCCACTTTCACTCTAAATTCACTCTTTTTTTCGTATTCACTCCTTTAGGAGTGAATACTTTTACTCGATTTTTTTTAGAGAGTAAATAATGATAAGAAAAACCATAGAGTCCATTACAGAAAATGTTAGAAAAACTTAAAGAGAAGAAGTAACGTCATTAATATTTTAGATATTTCAGTTCTAGCAGAGTTGTGTATACAAATTGTCTTAAAAATATAATTATTTCTATTAGTTTGCAAGGGGTCTCCAAAGATGGTAGTGAACTCAAATTAGTCAAATTGGGACTTGGGCCCTTCTATAATACTTGAGTATCAATCATATATGTTATTGTATATACATATCTGAGCTTTCAGTTCTTTAGTCATATGTTAGTGGGCCATTAGTGTTGTATATACACACATGGACAGAACAAAACACACTGGGCCTTAATATTTCTTGCATTACCTCTTAAAAAGATTCGGTCAATTGGGGAACATTCAGCATCTTCCATTGCCAAGTCCAGTAAGACCAAACGATTCGCGGGGAAATCTCTTAGATTCCATGATTCCAGACAGTCTATTGCATCAGACTTGAAATTGATCCTGTTCGTTCCGCAGTTTCCAAGTTGATCAAAACTAATTTGAGATATTTCTTCGAGGTTTTCCAAAACCTCCCTTATTTTTGGTGGGTCGGCGATCTCCTGTATTGATGTATTCAATATGTGGGAGGGAATCGTCTTGCTATCATTTCGGAATTCTGTATGAAAAAAGCATAACGGAGACAACCACATGAATAACATAATTGAAAAGAAAAAAAGAAGAAGAAGAGGAAAAAGAGACTTTGCAATCGCTTCTGAGAAACCTTATATTTTTGTCTTCACAAGCGCACGCAATTTACTATAACTGATAAAGGTAAAGATACAAAGGTGCAAGAAATATTGTATAAGATAATATACTGAATAATCTGCGATTCAGCAAGGGTATCTTGAGGTTCTCTATTGAAGTATTGATACAACAACGTTTTTGTATATATCATTTGTATATAATATATATATATATATATATATATATATATATATATATATATAGCAATAATAAAGTCACAACAGAGGAATGCAGGGAATGCATTAATAGCCAATCTTGATTTGATGAATAATCCGAATTTTCGAGGAACCTTCCTCTTCTTCAGGGATGACAGTGCGAATATTCACAATGATTATTAAAAGTCTTTTAATAATCATTGTGAATATTTGCACTGTCATCCCTGAAGAAGAGGAAGGTTCCTCGAAAATTCGGATTATTCATTAAATCAAGATTGGCTATTAATGCATTCCCTGCATTCCTCTGTTGTGACTTTATTATTGCTATTTCTAGTACTGCCAATACGCGGAACAACTACAATATATATATATATATATGTGTGTGTGTGTGCGTGAATGTATATATATATATATATATATATATATATATATATATATATATATATTACGTGACATTAGGTCAGCATGCCACCAATGCAAGTCCTGAAAAAGGAAACTGCGACCAACCCTGCGAAAATTAACATTAACATAATATGGAAGGTCCCCTAATACTGTCACAAAATATTGCAATAGCCAATACGCACGTAAGTATATCCCTATTTACGTTTTAATATTTTCACTTCATCGTGTAGACCGTGCTGCCCCAGACACTTGAAGAGGTCTTCAAGCTGATTCTGTCCTTGGTATTCAGTCTTCCAATCACGCAACTCAGAATATAACACATTAGCTTTCGGTGGTGTACTCATCCCCATTCCTGCTTCAGGATTTATCCCTCTGAGTGCCTTGATTGCTTTTAAAAGGGAATCGGTTTGTAGTCCTTTCTTTGAGGCCAAATACCACAGTTCTACAAAAGAGACCGGGTGACGTTCTGTTAAGGAAAGAAATGTAATAAAGTCCTTTTCTTTATTCATGTTTTCAATAAAAGATTATACATTGACTTTCCGTGAGTGCATTCACTGTTACTGAAACAGAAAAGATAGTTTCCCATGACATGCATGAGCTTTTCTCTAAAGCAAGATCGGTTTTACACATAATCAAAATGGAATAAATGATGATTATCATTCACATGCATTATATTTTGATTACAGCTTGTGTTAGATTGTCTAACACCTCTCTGTTCTAATACAGGAAGGTGTTATGTGAAGCAAAAAGAAAACCAGGAATAATTAGGAATCTCTCCTTCTTACCCATTATGTCCCATGTCGCCTTATCACAAGTGTTAAGAAATTACTTTGACAATATACAGCACTTCTGCTTAGTTATACATGATTATTCAAATACAACATGCTTAGCCAGGAGCAATTCGCTGTCCACTTCCATTTTTTGTCGGCAGCAACTAGTGTGGGCAATGAATATAAGAACCGAGAAGAAAACTAGTCAGATTTTTACTTCTTCATAATCACAGTAAAATGCTACTAAACATGTGGGAACACGCATTTGTAGGATGAAACATTCAAGTGTTAAACCTGGTGAACAATATCAAAGAAATGTGCTCAAGATGGTCGATGGTTATTCGTTTACTTTTTATGAAAGACTATTACATGTAGGCCAAGCTTCTCCCTTTTTTAGTCCGTTGATATTGATAAGGGGAGGTTTCAAGAAAAACTTAAAGTACGTAGATTACCATCAAGTTCCATACAGAACTGCAACATTTCCCTTAAAATGCAGCTTAAAATGATTACAATTAGGAACTTCTTCTTTTGTCTTCATATCCAAATTCAATGGAAGAGCGGCTTGGAGCATGGAAAATCAAAGCCGGTGGAATGCAAGCATTCAATATGATGTGATAGAACCTACACGCATAAATTTCCAAGAATTGCGAAGAGATTCCATTCCTACTTGGATTCAAAACGATGTTGAATGGATATTGATAACTATTAAACGAAATATATCCAATATAATTCTCAAAGGTTTGGTAAAACCAATAAGGAAGATATGTCTTTATGATATACCTTTATAGTAATTTCATCCCTACTTCTGGGATACGAGAGGCACATACTGGTAAAAACGGGACAGCAATTGCGCTAAGGTTGCCGAAGTGAAAATCAAAATTGGAAATATCTAGACACTAAAGATGATATCCTATCAGTTTTCTTTGTCGGAGTTAATTAGAAAAGTAACATTATGGGCCTTCCGGGGGAAGTTCACATTCGGCAATCCTTATCAAAACTTCACACTCGGGTTTTTTTTTCTTATTCTTCTTCACTCCATCTAGAAATGAGGGCTGAGTGGAAATAAATATTTTTTCTTATTATCATCAAAGATCTTAAAAAAAACAATTGTTTCGATTTTCACTTTTTTTTTTAATATTCTTGTTTGTTTGGTGGGAACTTCTATATTTGTTTACAGAAAATAATTGGTCAATTTCCTTTTCTTTCTGAATAAAAAAAAAATCGAACACTTTTCCGCACTTTTCTAATTATCTGACTTGCTCTAAAGAGAAGCTTTATATTTTCTTTATTTTGTTCAGCTTCTATAAGGTAATAGCAAGCCCAGTGCGTATTCAGATCATCATTTACTTTTATCGGTTTATTATGCAAATAAATATTTATTATTTTTATACCTATTCGGTGAGCAGTTTAAGTTTTGTTTCACCTACCTACTCCTATATTCTGTCAATGTTTAGGTGGACAAAATGAAGTATAACTTCACTTATCCTGTATACAATTCAATTACAAATTATATCTAAGCGAAGACTACGTTTGAATTTTGATTCAGAAGTGATGTTTAGGGGTCACCAAATAGCTTCTTTATAAGCAAGAAGCAGCTGGATGTAAGGCATTACGCGCAGACCTCAAGTTGGTGCTCCTTTCCACTCAATTCCACCAAGATCCGGAAAATTGATACTTATGGGATTTCACAAGCATTAGTCGTTACCTATGAAAAACCCTTGGTCAATCGGGCTGCACTTTGCACGTTCAGCAGCCAGGCACAGGGAGACCAGTGGATTGCGTGTGTGATTGCCGCTGCGACTCCATCGTTGCAAGAATTCAACGGCATCACCGTTGGAGCTCATCCCGTGTCCCTCCTTCAAGGGTTCCACATCTCCGTTATCCTTGAGCGCTTGCATTAAGGCGTCTTCTTTGTTTGTATCACCATGGACCCTAGTAGGTTCCATGGTATTACTGATGCCCCTTATGCCCCGTATCAATCTTCTTATAGTACCGTTTGAAATCCTGACATCCTTAGTGCAAAAGTCTTTGATAAAAGAAAAAGAAGAAAGAAACACCGTTCGTTATAATCACTGATAATAATTGCAAGCATTTTGTGAGCACTGTTTCCGTGTCATAATAAAGGGATACTTTTAAGATTTTTTGAGGTTATCTTTGAAGAACCCGGTTCACAATACAACTACCAAAACAATATTTTCAAATAAATTGTGAAAACCGTACCTAAATAAGTATATGACTGTGACCGTGCTGACCGAGGGAGAAAGTATACATGGATAAACCAGATCATCCTGCCTATTTTATGCAATGTGGCACGTGACGTGTATGACATGTATGTACAGAGTTGCAAACTTATGATCCCGAGGGCAAATACCTTTACTAGTTGACTAGGGCAGGAATCCAAAGAATGTCAATATACGTAATTCAAATCTCTACACAACGTAAATAATAACGTCGTCACTCATGTAATAATTCCGTTTAATCAGTCAACAATATCCTCCACAAAGCAGATTGAACATTTAGACGAGCTACTTCGCGGTAGCTATAGCTTCGGGTTCATTTCATTGTTAGCGGGTATACTTGCAACAATCAATCCCACTGATTTATTCAACCTTCCTAAATAAGTAATCTGCTATGTCAGTCGTTGTATTTGTCCATTGTTGAACAGTACCTGAATTGCGTTGTATAAAGTAAACTTTTGTAACACAACGGATTTTTTTTTCTCTCTTTTTTTTTTGCGTCGTATAAAAAATGGAATTATTACCCCACGCACTTATTTACGTGGTGTCAGGAATATAATTGCAAAATTGCTTAATTTCTTAGTGGTGCACCACTAATCCCGCTGAACAGCAGCTTGGAATTAGGTCATGTATAATTCATATAAATTCGGCACAACTTGTTTACATTGTGAAGCAGCTATTCTTCCCTGGAGTGAAAATGGAATTATTGTACACGGCGTGTACTGTACTGTTTTTGACGGATTCCTGCTTTCGATGCAACAAAAACCAGTCGGCAACTGGTACTGGCACCAGCTGATTCCAGTTAAGGCATCTGGGTTCAATCTGGAAATTGGAATGTATGACTAGAATCAACTGGTATGAACTGATATCCATTCAACTGGTATTCGTCCAACTGGAATCAACTGGTGCCAGTTGGAATCAACTGATATCAACTGGAATTAACTGGAATCAACTGGGATCCAGTTGACAAAATTAATTTTTGTTGAATTGATTGATGTATGGGTGTTTACCAGAACATGTGTATGTCAAGACATTGTTGATATAGACTAACTTATCATAATCATACAGCTAGTCTTAAAGCCTATACCTACAAGTACATTTAGGCATAGCATACATCCTAGACCTAGTTAGCTCCAGGGATATTTCATTCATTTCTTTAGGGCCATTTAGTTGTAATGCTTTAACCCTATAAAGCCCAAGCTATTTTGACCCCTTCCAGGCCCAAGGGGGGGGGGGCACATTGTGCCCCCCCCCCCCTATATAACTTCTTTATTATATGATGTATCACCGTCATATTTGGCACATGGGTAGAGCAACTCATACTCTACATGACCCAACATTTGAAATTTATCAAGGTCACCTATTGAGGGCGCTATTCTCCAAAATACAAAGAAATACATAGGAAATATGCTAAAATCATATTTTTTCTTTATATTTCTTTATCCCATGTGTATATGTTTTTACTTTACATCAATCATTTTTCACATTTGGCACAAAGGAAAAGCAAGTCAACCTTCATTATTTGTTATGGTTAAAATTTCTCAAGGTCAACATGTGGGGGCGCTATTCATTACAATATAAAGAAACATATGAAACCTATGATGTATTGCTTGGGATAGGTACAAATATTGGTATCACATCTAATATTTCCATAATATTGGAATTCTGAGTTTGCAGATTGATAATATTATCTACAAGTGATATTACAGGCAAAGCTCGTGTGATAATGTCACAAAATAAAAGGGTAGTCTTTGGATATATCTGTTGTTTGATGCCTACGTCATATAAAAATAAAGGAAATAATAAGAAGACCATTTCAGGGTAATATTCGACCATAGTTACTTCACATTTTGGTCCTTTAGCAAATTACAGCCAAGAAAACCCTCATTTCATTCATTATTATATTGTTGATTGAAATTTGAACAGAAAAACATGCAAAATCTGATGAACATGGTTGTCAGTTTACGGTTGCCATGGCAACCAGCAATATCAGACATAGCTAAAGTATATATCAAAATGTTCGCAATAAGATTTTAGGAAAAGTCACCAAATTTGGTTGAAATCGGGTAAAGTGTGTAGGAGTGGCGAACGAAAATTTGGTAGGGGGGCACAATGTGCCCCCCCCCCCCCTTGGGCTTTATAGGGTTAATACAACTGTTGAAAATTGAAATTTTTGACCAGTCCCTCAGAAATAAACGAACAAATCAACGAAGCTCCATAGACTCTGTGGAGAAACCAATTCATGCGATTACGCACATGACGTGTATGTCATGTACAGCATTGTGAACTTGAACCCCGAGGTCAAAATACCTCGGGGCAGGAACCCGTCAAGAACATCAATATACGTCTTGTAGTAATTCAATAACCTACACAACAAAAATAATGACAACGTAAAATATATCCGTTTAATCTATCAACGAAATCATCCACAACTGACAATGGAGATTTGAACATTTACAAGCTGCCTCGCGGTAGCTATTGCTTTACTAGTCATCTTGTGCTCCATGTATTAAACGAACAATCCCGTCTGTTATTTTAACTCCCCTAACCAATTCCCTATGTTAATCGATGAAAAGTGCTTTTGAATTAGTCGTAGAGTAGATCATTATCACACAACTAATTTATGCGACGTGTCATGAATGCAATTATGACACGACGTACTTATTAAAGGCGTGTTATTAATAGCATTACTACGAGAACTTCGGTATTGTTAGTGTAGCGACACTGATTAGGTGATCCGAGTATCCTTTCGATTACCTTCTGTATCAGTACGAATTCTTTAATCTTCTTCTTTATTTCTTTCTCCTCAAATCTTATACAGAGGTTAACTCAAAAAGATCTTCCATTATCAATTTCAAACTTATGTCATGTATCATCTCCTAGACGCTATACGTGCGCGTACGCGAGCGCTGAAATTTGCTCCAATCGAGCTCAAAATTGTGTTGCACACGTTTCAGGCAATTTGGAGCATTTGATTAAACAATAAATAAACCGACGGACGCGTACGGGTGCGCGCAAATACGCACGCGCAGCTTGTACGCAGTAGAATTTTTTTGATTTTTACATAGATTGGATGTATGATGTAATTAAAACATTCTACCAAGTTTCAAGTCAATCCGACCAAATATGACGTCATACGGACCCGTCACAGTTGACATTCTGTACATGCGTCAATGTCGAAAATATAATAATGTTGCAAATATGCAAGAGAGAGAGAGAGAGAGAGCTAATTTTAAATCCTTTTTAGCTCGTTAGCATAAACAATATGACCACCCATTTTCTTTAATATCCTAAAAACTGATGAGTTTAGATATCATTTTATGTATGGTCAATGCTGGAAAAAATATTAAACGGTATCAATTTTTCTCTATAAAAGAAAAAAGTGATGGTGAGTCTTCAAAATGACAATATCAAATATGTCTATGACATAAAAAAAAAGATAAAATGACAACATCGGATTTCAAGTTCACTTGAAGATATCTGACTTATCCTACACTGATTTTCACTGAGATTTCAGTATGTTGTAGCTTTTTTAGTGACGTGCCTCAGATTTTATTTTGGATAACGTCATCACTTCGAACAACATCGATTGAACGTATAACCTTGTCAAATTTGACCATTTTACGTGTTATCTCTAGGGGAGTGCGTTTTTTTTTTACTGGAATTGAAAATTGACATGTCTGTCTTCATCGAGCATTATCTCACCTATCCTTCCGTGAATTTCTCCCAGATTTTAATATGTTGTAGCTGAGACTTTGGGCTATCGAAACTACGTCTCCGCTATTCTTCTATTTGATGTTGGGATCACGAAAAACTTGGTTGCAATATTGAAACTAAGCTTCGTAGGGAGATATTGCGCAAAACACAATACGTATGGATGTGATGTGGCTCAATGGCTAGCTCGTCGGACTTCGGATTGAAGGATCGGGTGTTCGATGCTGGCGATTGCCAATTTTTTCCTTTGCTTTTTTTGTCCTTAAAATTTTCCTTTTTCTTTTGCAACGTCTTATTTCCATTCCGAACTTTATGTTTTCCGATTTTTTTTTTTGTTCAAATTATATATCTATATCATACCTTACCTTATTTCGTTATTTTTCTTTCTTTTTCAACTTTCCGTGCAAAAGCTCATGAACAAAAAGCCCTATCCCCCTCATATTTTGCTTATAATTATTCCATGTCACGAAAATCATTTCATAAAATAACTACTTCATCAGACACCATCTTAGCTTCGTAAATTAGAGTGAAAAGTCATTAATATTTCATCCTGTATCTTTTTTAGTGCAATAACATGTCCTATCACCCCCCATATTTTTGCACGTACGTATAGACCATGTTACAGGAAGTATTTCATAAAATTAGCACTTTATGCTGAGACGCCATCTTGGCTGTGCAAATGAGGTTGAAAGGTCACAAATTCTTCATTTTGTATCCTGGTTAGTAAATGCACTACCAAAGCCATATACTGTACATATATAGACCGTGTGACCTGGATCTTTCTATAAAAGGACTTTTTTCCTCAAACGCCATCTTGGCTGTGTAAAATAGGGTCAAGGGTAAAGAAATATCTCGTCCTGTATCTTGGTTATAATCCGTTGCGTATTGCCTCCATATTTTGCACACATTTAGATCATGTAAAGAGACCATTTCAGACGCCATCTTGGATGTGAATATGTGATTCAAAAATACAAAATCTTCACTTTGTATCTTTGTTAGTATGATATACCTTATCTATTTTAAAATCTGTAGGCATGATGACAGGTTCGATTACCTTTTTTTATGAGAATCTAAGGTTATTCGTCCCCAACTGCAGATGTAACGGATAGGGTCATCTGATACATGGGATCATCTTATTTGTCAGAATTGACAAATTTTCAAGTCTAGTTCTTTTTTAGTGATTATTTGATTGATTAGAAGAATTGATTTCCACTTTGCGTTCACAAGGAAAAAAAAACACAGACATAATTGAGTTACAATGATTGTAAAAAAAATACTTTGTCTTTTCGCATACCAAAAAAAAAAAAAAAAATCCAAACACATATTCTCAAAACATGCACATTTGCAACAATTGATAAAAAAAAAAAAAAAAAAGTGGAGGAGCCTAAATCAAGTACTTAGGCCCCCGAATAATCAACACAACATAATAAACCGTCAATTTTAAATACATAAGAACTTCAAAGTATATACAAGAATGGAATAAAAAACAACTGAAACCGATATTGAAGCTCCGCATAATGACAGAAAAATAGGACGAGAGGACACGAAACAGAAGGAAAAGGTGAAACAAGTTGAGATGAAAGAGAAAGAAAGGATTGAGAGAGATTTCAAACAGACTATCTTTGTAATGTTTAATAACCATTTTATTCCTAGATTGTCTCTTAAGATTAACCAAAGTAGATATTTCTTCTGTTATGAATTCTTATTAGTTTATATATTGTGTAGTAATCATTTTACAGAAGTTAAAGTATGGATGTACAATACACGACGTATACCGATTTTTGACGAATTCTTGTTTACGTAGATCTGTGCGTCTGTCGTTTATCTATTACCTACATGAATGATCCCAGCAAGAAAAGAGGAGGGGGGGGGGGGCGAGTTCAAGAGTGTTTTTCGTTGTTGGGCCAACGGTAACCGTTCGAAGGACATGGGTTTGGGGGACTTTTTTGGAATATTTTGATCAATTTTTAGAAGAAAGAAAACTGTCCTGGTGCCTGACAAGCAATAAGAGCAAAAGAGCATCGTTTGTTCAAAAGGTCAAAATAAATAAACAACAAAAAACCTATGCACAAAGTAAGGAATAGGGAATTACTAGGGAATAGAGTAGTTCATAATTGCCAAAATAAAACAGTAACAAAACAAAACCAAGAACACAAACAGCCCCAAATACCAGCAAACAAACGAATAAATAAACACACACACAAACACACCAACAAGCAAGGATTTTACAAAACCGTGCTTACCTTCGAGATGTTCTGCCGCCTCGGTCAGCCCATTTGCCTTTAAGATTGCCAGCAGAACATCCTTCTGATGTTCCCTGGAGCTTTCAACGTGTTCCTGCTGCTTCCACTGACATAGGGCAAGGTAGACGTCATTCGCCGTCAGAGGGGTTTCCCCGAGGTCATGTCCTACTTGGTCGTCTTGCAGCATGCCACACAGTGTACGTACTTTCATCAGGTAATCCTTTTCAGATCTGAAGTTTGCTAACTCCCAGAGCTCCACATAAGATATAGGGCCGTCATCTGTACAGACGCATAATGGAGGCAGCAAAAAATAATGGACGTTTTTTTTTTTTCTCGATGTGATTCTATTCTTTTATCTGAGCAAAATGAATATAAACATCAGGACAGTGCTTATTTGCGCCAAAGCAATGTGCAATTTGTTCAAAGCTCAAATTTAATTTGTAACTTCCGTGCGTATAGCTGACGAGTATTTACATTGCAGGCATTGCTTTCAGTAGATTACGTCATATTTTACACTCTTATTTGTAATGGACCTAAGCCTTCCTTGGTTTTGTAATTTACTTCAAGATAGCCGTAATTGTGTTGTTTGCTCTGATATCATCGCACTTATTTTTGCAGCTATACATTTTGTTGTTTTGAATTGTAATCTGATGATTTTTTTTCCTCCAATGTTAAGTATTGTACTTGGTTTTGTCATGAAATATGAAAATAATTGCAATTCCATTCCATTCAATTAAATAAAATCATCAATGGCATTTGTCAAATTAAAAAAAAAAAACGGAGATTCTAAGCTTTTATGTCAGTACATGTATTACGATTTTTGGACACTAACATGACTAAAGTGTCATATGTATTCATGTGTATGTGTGGACAATAACTTCGAGAGTTATAGATAATACTTGATAAAACTCATTTGTACATGCAATTACTATTAGGATACATCACGTTTTATTTCCTATGGAAACAGAGGGAGAGAGGGATCGGCAATACACTTTAAGAGCTTCAGAGTTTGGAATATAGTGTCCAAAGCACTTGATTGAATGCAAAATGATATGAGTACAGGAATTGACATTTGATTTTTGTCCTATTCATGAAAACAAAGAAGAACGCAATCATATTTCTATCCTTACCTTTGAAAAAATTCCGGTCAGTAGGGGAGCATTCAGTATCTTCCATTGCCAGGTTCAGTAAGACCAAAGGATTCATCTTGGAATTTTCTTGGTCCCAGGAGTTCAGACAGGCTATTGCATCCAAGTAAACGTTAGTCCCACGCATTTCGAAATGTTCAAACTGATCATTCATTTGTTGAGATATGACAATTTGTTTAGATGTGTAGAGGTTGTTCATAATCTCCTTAATTTTATTTGGATTGCCGATCTCCCATACAAATCTCTTAATCATATTGGTGGGAATCCACTTGGTAGCATTCTTTCGGAAAACTTTGGAAAAAAGAACAATGAAAAAAGAAGCACATGAATGAATAAACAAAGCAGGCAAGCAAAAAAAAAAGCAGAAATAAAAACAGTAAAATCATGTATTAACAAACCGTATACCTATGTCCGTACGCACAAGCAATTGCCGACATGATACATCTGGAGATACAAAGATGCAAGAAATTATTTTGAATTACACAGTATGCATGTACAGCGTCAGCGCAGCATCAAGCGTCAAATGTTATCTCAAACATATTACGATTTAGTGAGGATATTTTAAAGCCCTCTATTGGAGTCGTGATACACTAACGTCATTTCTGTCAGTATTACACGTGACATAATGAGGTAACAAACCAATCCTAAATAATAAGAAAAAAATAAAGCAAAAAATAAGAAGCTCCGCTAAATATTGTGGAAAAAATTCTGCAATTTCCAATCGCCAGGTATCTTTGTTTTTTACCTTTTAATCTTGCAACCTCTTTCTTTAGACCATGGTTCCTGAGACATTGGAAAAGGTCCCCTAGCTGGTTCTGTCCTTGGTATCCATCCTTCCACTCGCACAACAGAGAGTACATACATGTAGATTCTGATTTCGTATTCATTCCGGTTGCTGTTACAACATCCCCGGGGAGAATTTTTCCTGTGAGTTCCTTAATTGCTTTCACGAGGAAATCTGCTTGTTGATCGCCCTCTGATACCAAGTGCCACAATTCTACGAAGGACACCCTGAGACCTGCCGTTTAACAAAGAGAGGCAATACAGTAATTCATATTTTTTCTTTCATCTCTTTCCAATTAGAAACACGCATTGACTTCAAATGAGTGCATACGTAGAAGTTATATCACATTTTCTTTTTTTTTTTCCTCTGTGAGTTTTGCTAAATGGGCGACAACGATTTTGCGAAGAATCAAAATAGAATTAATATGTTTCTTCCGATTACTTATTATTAAGGTCCTGTAGAAAAGTCTGATTTTAGAGAGCAAGCGGTTAATAATTGACTAAAAAACGATCCGATCAGCAAGAATGAAGCAATGCATTTTTGAAGAAGTATCATGCAAGAATCACAATTATATCAATGTAGCTATCAGATAACTGTGTGAAGATCACTGTGTATGACATACTTCAACTCATACAAAACACAACATCTGTTGTTCATCAAAAGCTATGAATACAAACCAAATTATGCTAAATTTTCTAGAACAATATTGTCCTGAAAGATTAAATATACGCTCTTATATAAACCCTTCAAAAAAGTTTTGAAATCTGAGTTTGATCAATCATTTCTCATATTTTCTTAGAAATGATTGATTTGTGCTTATTACCACAGAAAGATCATTTAATTTTCTTTAAAATGGTACCATACTTGTTATGATTTTCGTTCACATGGAGGTGCAGTGCTTACAAATATGAGGTAAAGTCAGAATTTAAAAGCTGCAAAGTGGCCCAATTTTTGACGTCCCTAATGGAGTTGCCTCGTTATGAGTGAGTTCCCCATTGTTTCTTTGGTGTTCCTTTACTGTAGCATCAGCATTTTTATGGAGTGAAATATGTATGCGTTCAACCAAACAGATAAACAAACAAACAAACACACATACACTCAAACACACACACACACACACAAACGATCATGACTCAAACCATTTATCTCACAGAACCTCGCCATATTAACCACATCAAAGACATTTAAAGAAGTGAAATGGCATGGTCTTAACTTTATTGGATTTTTATCTTTATTTTGTCTTTATTTTGTCGTTAATTTGTCTTTACTTTATGTTTACTTTGTCTATATATTGTCAATGAACATGATCGGGGCTCAGTATCTGATGGACGACCCAAGTGCTTGCACCACCGCCAGGCACCATGTCCTAATGCTGTTGATTAGCTTCGTGATTCGCTGCTGAGGAATGGCGTTCCACTCGTCAACCAGTATCTGACGGAGTTTTGCCAATTTCGTTGCATTTGTGACCCACTTCCCCACAGCTCGGCCAAGTTGACCCCAAAGATGTTCTATGGGGTTGAGGTCGGAGCTGCATGCAGGCCAGTCCATTCTAATAATGCCCTCTTTCTCGAGAAAGCTGCGCACAAGTCTCGCTCTATGTGGTCTTGCGTTGCCATCTTTTTCAAGCATCTCAGCTTCAATTTGCCCTATGGCGCGGGCTTTTTGAACATTGCTTATACGTGGCGATTTACAACCATAAAACTTGATGAGCTATCAAAATTGCCTGGCATGGCACCACTGAAAACTTGAATGTGAAGTTAAGATGTCTATTAAAATTTGCGTTCATGGCTGATCAGTTGAGAAAAAAGACGTAACACAAAAGAACATGTTCTCTATTTACTCTTCACGACCATTCTCATTCATAAGGACCGTTATTGTTCATTTTGCAACTTTTCAATGCAGACCTTATCAGACGCTTTTGAGTACAGCTTCTTACCTGATAGCATAATCACAATGAGTAGGATATCATTTTAAAGAAAATTTAATAATCTTTTCATTGATATCAAGCATGTATTGTATAGTGCTTACAAACTGGAGAAATTTACAACTGAAGTCAGATTTCCAAACTTCTTTTGAAGGGTTCATAAGAGTTCACGTTAAAGAAATTTACAGGTTTGATGTAAATTGGGATACAATTCTAATGGATTCTAATGGCTCTTTAGGTAAACCGCTTTCCAAGATGCAATGCTCCTGGCATAAATCTTTATCACAATATCAACCAATCCAACAATAAAAACATACATTACTCCTCTCAGTGTATTATGCTTACAATCATCTTACAATCTTTTACAAGATCCTATTCGAGACGTTTTGTTTTCAGGAATGTTTCTATATAAAGCTTTTGAAAACACTCATTTCTGAAGTGAACATCTTCCATGTTTTCTGCAGATATGTTTAAGGCATAGTTGCCACTTTTTAGCTAGGATCACCTTTGCATTTTTAAGAGAGATCAAAAGACTTTCCTTGTATGACTTCCAAAATTTGATAGACAACTGTCCTTATCATCACAGATGTTTTTATCGACATAATCAATTACTAAGATACTAAGAACTATCACACACATTGCCACTCAATGGAAACACTATAATCAAATAATGAATGGTGTAACTTACCTCTTTGACGGAAATATTTCCAATAAACAAAATACACTGCAACTGCCACGATTGAAGAGATTACAGTCACGGACACCCCAGCTGCCACAGCAATAGAACAGAATCATTAATAATATACTGCTCTACTGACTGTTCCTTGTACACTTACTCTTATTATCAGATGAAAATTCAAAAGTGTGCATTAATTAACCGCCCCAAAGACACAAACACACACATAAAACACAAAAGTGGGGCACCCCTTCATCTGCTGTGAACAAACTTGAATTTATATTCACTATTCTAACAGTTCTAACTCTTTATTAGCTCTTATTTGCTCTTTCCCTTGAGAATGTCTTTTAAATTCTTCATTGTCGTCCCCTTCTGCCCCCTTCCTTTTTCTAAGGTCTCCCAGGATGGCATTTTGTCCATTTTAAGAAATTGAGATCTTCCCACCCGAGGGATACTATTTGCCAGTGTTGGTTAAAAACTGACTATTTTATCATACGTGGTTCAGGATTGAACCATTATGAGCAGATGAGATGATTAGATTTTGGATGAGATCTATCAAAGGTCAAAAGTCAATGAACTTTGTCTTAATATGTTATCTTTACCGTTTTATCCCGTTATCGAACCTCAAGAACCCCTGTGTGGATTTTCATGAAACTTGGTACTCGTGTGCACAATAAGAAGCATATGAACCAGTGAGATTTCGGGCGAAATTTTCTCTAAGGTAAAAGTTCAAAGGTCAATGAACTTTATCTATATGTATTTTATCTATTTGATAATAATAATAATAATGATAATAATAACAATAATAATATCAATTTGTAAAGCGCAAAAACTATAGACATATATTCTTCTGCGCTGCAAAAGCTTCTGTTGTGCTTGATGATAATGAACAGTTAAATGAAAAGATGTGTTTTGAGCCGTGATTTCAAGACTGCTACGGTTGGGGATAACACATAATGCCAAGAACCTCTTGCATTGATTTTCATCAAACTTGGTACAACGATGAACAATGAGAAGTATCTGAGCCAATGAAATTTCGTGCCATATTTGCTGAAGGTCAAAGGTCAAAGGTCATTCAATTTTGTCTGAATATTGGCTTTTTACCTTGTTAACGCGATATCTTAAGAACTCCTTGGTAAATATCAATCAAACTTGGTGCAGGGGTGCATCATGACGAGTAGTTGTCTGGTTTCCAGACCCTCTACTCGTACTAGTTTGGATATTCAGGATATTGACGCCCTCAACGTCGAAACTGGTATAGTTTAAGGTGGTTTTGTCCTACAGTTGCCTTCGGCAAAGGAGGCGACTTCATCGCCGGGCAGCGAATTCGTGGCTGCGGAGTCCAGTTGGCAAAGGGTCTGGAAACCAGACTAGACGAGTAGATGAACTGAGTAGATCTAGGATGAGATTCACTCGAGGTCAGAGGTCAAAGGCCAATCTAAGATTGCGTAATGATGTTGAACTTTGGTAGAAATATTTCTATTCAGATGGAGGAATTAAAGATCAATGACCATGGTCTCAAGATACTAAAAGCATTCATGTACATTGAAGGAATGATGTATACTTTTGAAAGTATGTAACTTAAGAAATGCATGTAGCTTTTTCACTGTACGGAATATATTACTGCTACAGTGAGATGACTGACTCCAGAGATGTCAAGTTCCAAAAGAAAAAAATATGAGTGATGTTTTAATAACTTAACGCCTCGGCGCGCATGCGCGCGCATACGCGCGAGCGAGGGTTTGGGACCCCCCCCCCCCCCCCCCGTAGGGAGCATTTTCAATTCTTAGCTGAAACTATTTTTCTTATTATTTTGAAAGACAAAAGGGAAATATACCTTCAATTGCAACTATCGCTTTAACCCTTTGAGCTACATCCAATATTCCCTAGCCATGTCTTTTGTTAGTCACATTAATATCACAGAAACATGCAAGTTACGCTAAGTCGAGGGAAGGTTTATTCCAATGTCTTTTATTAAACATTTCGGTAATTTAGCAATGATTGGCAGACGAGGTCATCTGAGGAATATTGGTTTGAAAGGATTTTTTTTTTTTGTGGGCGTTCCCAAGTAATCTGTAGAAAATTAGAAGAAAAAAAAAATCGTTGAAACTATATGAAATGTTTCTAGATATTCGTTTCACCGCAAAAGTGATTTTGAGGGTATCATAAATCAACACAAATCAACATGCATTTGGATTTCAGAGGCACTTTAAGCTTCAATTCTGTGACAGAGCAGACTTTCACTTTAAGCAAATGGACAACAAATAATACAGCGTAGAGAACGACAAGGATAGATCCACTGTCTCTTTGTCAAAAGTTACTCTTTCAAAGGGACAGCTTGTAAATGTTCTTACCTCTTTGATACCAACATCGGTACCATTTGTCGTAGGTTATTTTACTTTTTTTCAATTCAATTTAATTCATTATTTTCATTCTTCTTTTTCCAACAAAGCATAACACATAATAAATCTGGAATTACATCATAAACAAAGTCTAAACATTCGGCTTTGCAAAAGATAAATGATACAGATAAACTAACGAATGCATACAAAATTATGTTTCAGTTGAGAAAAAAAAAGAATTGAGAGGTGCACTAAAAAGCAAGCTTGTATATTGTAAACCACTCAAAAAACAAACAAACTTATGAATTACTTATTTACAAACGCTTATCACAGATAAGATTTACGACAGATCGGTAAAAAACAGGAGAAACAAAAAAAAACATGACACGACTTGACAGAATAGATGGAAAGAATAGAAGGAGAGAAATGAAAAAAGTGAAAAAAAGTGAATGCCTACACGCCGAACTGGGGAAATGGAACAGGGGTTGATTGAGGTTGTGTTTTAGAGAGCAGGTACTGCACGCAGCTGTGCAAAGATTGTGATGGCTACTTCCTTACGTAATAATGAATTCAGTAATTGATTGATTGGTTGATGGATGATGAACCCTGAGGTTGATGAGATCTAACTAATAAGGAAAAAACATCAGAGAGAATTTAACAGAAAGATTTCCAACTTGCGCTTAAAAGAATGCAAAGATGGGGAAGTTTTTTATCTCACAGCTTAATGAATTCCAAAATCTAGGACCGGTGTATATAAATGTATTCTGAGCTAATAAAGTTCTCAGGAGGGGTAAATGAAACTCATTAAATTTCCTAGTGGGATAGTTATGAAACAAAACAAAATAAAATTTTCCTTGGGAACATTGAATTGAAAATACTGGGAAGTGCATTTACATTGTAATTAAACTAAAAATGACCAAGTTGAAAAAGGTACAAATCTTTGATTTTCACAATCTTAGATTTTATAAATAATGGCTCTGAATGGGAACGTGACAGGACGCCACAAATAATACGAAGTGCCTTTTTTTTTGCAGTAACAGTAATTTATCTAGTAAAGTTTGATCGGCACTATCCCATGCTAGGATTCCATAATAAAGATAAGGTGAAATTAGAGAAAAATACATTGTCAACAAAGAGGACAATGGAATATGAAACTTGTCATCAGGAAAAAGTATAAATGAGAGTAAGTCAGATGATCTGTAAAAGCCACTAATATAAATAAAAAAGTAAAGGTTCTAATTAGCAACCCTGTGGGACGCCACATTTAATAAATTCAGAATTTGAGTCGTTCTCGTTCAGAGATACGTATTGTTTTCGATTTTGTAGGTAACTCCTGAACCACTCCAAGGCCTTCCTCCGTATTCCATGAGACAGTTTGTAAAGTAATATTTTATGATTTATTGTATCGAAGGCCTCAGAGAAGTCCAGGAAGATACCAATAAGATAAGAATGATTATCACCAGTATGCGCGGCGTGGTCAATAAACTTCAAAAAGGCATGAATGGTGCTGTGCTTCTCACGAAACCCAAATTGAGAATTTGTAAAGGCGGACTAACGACCTTCTCGTTCAAGTTTTACCCGGCATTGGCTTACAAAAGAAGAGAAAAAAAAATGTGAAAACAATTCACGCGTCATGTTACATAACAAGTAGAAAAATTAAAAAAAAAAGTGAAAACAGTTCACCTGCAATGTTGCATAACAAGGAGGGGTATACACAGGGGTATTCAGGACGGATCAGAATGCAGATTGCAATTATAGCTGATCTGAAGGAAAGTAGCTGAGGTAACTGCCCTCGATAGGTGGTGGGGCAGTTATAAAGATGAATAAAAGAGAACATACACGTAATGATCCTCTCGTCGTATTCTAGCTCGGGTTGAAACAGATACATATTATCTTTTAAAGAATCCATGGGCATTGTGAAAACGAAAACCACTGATAACACTATGAGTATTGGGAAAACGACAAGTTGAATCCAAATGGGGACACGCATTTACATACAAAGAATATTATCATATGAGTCTAATAGTGTGCGAATACCTTAACTTTCGCTAAGGTTAAAAGATATTTATGGACGTACCAACTCTCTCAGCCAAACCCTTGGCTACGTCACTGGATGTTGTGAAGAACTCCTGAATATGTAAAATATACTCACCGGCACCACTATTGTTTTCATCCGTCTGGTTTCCTGACATCCTGGTGAGTGCCAACACACCCAGTGTTGTTGTGGTGGTTCCGAATGGTAGTCCGCTAGCTGTGCATTTAACCGGATCAGATTCTACTAACAGCTCTATCGTAACCACCTGGGTCAGTAGCCCTTTTGTATCAGTAGAAATGGTTCTCTGAATCACCCTGGCTTGGTTTGAGATATCGTTGAATGACAAGCTGATGTCTGGATAGTACCCTCTCACAGTGCATTTGAGAGATATTGTTTTATTGCTATCCGCACTGATGTTACAAGTTCGCATCGATACATTTGAGCTGATCGGCACACAGGTATCAATTTCAGGAAAGGGCTCTTGGGGTGTGGCTGCAAAATTAGTAGAACACGTGCATGGACACCTCAGTCAGTGGGAAGTTTATAACAGATTTAGCATGTAAATATCCATCCTTCAGAACGATATATTTGAAATTTAATGCCACAAGAAACCATGACATGCCTAGGCATCGCGGTTTGGTTCACTTCACGTATATAAGATAAAGTAAGGGCAGCCAAACCATGCAGCAATGAAAAGTACGAAGAGAATAATGATGTCCTTTTCTTTTTTTTTTATCTCGCTGGGTCATCGCACTGATACACACCAATACATACACATACACCACGTGTACACGCGTACAGACAAAGCAGACAATGTCAATATAATTATATATCATATCAAAATGCATGTGCGTTTTCATCAAATCCCTTTCAAGTTCCTATCCTGCACATCTTTCGTGGAAATTGTGCTCTCAGGTTTGGCATTTTGTCAAAGCACACGAACTTAATCCAAATACATTATTTGAGTAAAACTTTTGCCACTATTAAAAAAAAAAATGGTAAGCATCACATTTTTTTTTCAACGAACACTACAGTAAAATTGATAGTTGAACGGGGTTCATAAATACTTGAATTTGACCTGATGCATATTGATGCGAAATTGTAATAAAAATGCTAAAAACCAATATGTGCACACATACACACACACACACACACACACACACACACACAAAATCAGTACTTAAAAGACAAAGTCCTCAATTAAAAAAAAATACAATCAAAACAACGGGAAAGATATGGCTATATCTAAGTGTCATTCTGTTCTTACGTGTTGACAGGTGGCAGTGACAATTCTTATGCGTTTGTTTCATCTGACTGTTTTCGTTAAAGTCGAATGGGACTCAGCTTTGATTTTGCGTGTCTTTCAGGCTCAAGGTAGGTTCCTATGACGGCAACTATAAATGACTATAAGTTGGGAAAACGCGATGGATGGCCTATAGCTAAAACCTTGTTGCAGGTTCAGTGTTTTGAGAGAGTCTTAGTAGTCAAAAGCTGTGAAAAAAATTGGCCTGAAGACGGCTTTTCCTGGTTTATCGATTTCATTCTTAAAGTCCGCATTTGGCACCCAAAACAGTCTTAATGTAAGAGATTTGAAAACATGGACGGACGTATTGATTGGATGATTTTTTTTTTTCAAAATTGTCGGGTCCAAATTGCGTCTATAGCGGATCTGTTGACCCACCATGTTTCGTCACTGCGTGTAAGTGGTATCATGTAATTCCCGGAAAATGATGGTATCCTTGTTGTAAATACATCGTTTTCATATCAGTCGTTTCCAAAGATCATCACAATAATAAACACAAAAGAACGGACTTACCTACAACGTCAACATACGTCGAGTTGACGATACGTCTTCCGGTTGCTCGATCTGAAACAACACAAAAGTACCTCCCTCTATCCTGTATCCTTGTTGAGTTGATGACGAGGGAGTAGTCTTCCGATATGTTGTACCAACCTTGGTCGTACCCAGGACCTTCTCGGTAACTTATCTCATGGTAGAGGTTAAGTTCGATCAGCTGCTCTGCATCTGCACAGGTATCTCCTCTCATCCAGTAGATTGCACAAGCCGGCTTCTCATATTGACACGTCATGTTCTCCCTTTTACCATACTGAAGAACACGTCTATCATCGGTGATGACAGGTGGATCTGAGTACGTAAAATACTCCCGTGTGTCTTTAAGACATAATATGAAAGGTGAGATCCTAGTGCTCTTTGAGTATTCCTGACTTCTTTACGTTAATCTATCCCTATATTTTATCACATCTTGATTTTCATGGAAACAACGACAATAACAAAAGTAAATTTAAGAGTAAATCATTTTATAGGCTATTTGGTCGTGATTAAGGTATTGCATTAAAAAAGCGGAGCGAGATAACTATGATTATGAGTATCAAACTATACGTGCTTACGTCATTTACCTTTTTGATAATATGTTTGACGGCGCCTAATTGTCAAAACCTCCCTGAAAGTTGTTTCCACACCTATATTCTGCGCAGGAAGTTATTTGATAGACGCACCCTCAGACAGGGTTATAGTCTATGCTTTTGATGTTCTGCAAACGGAGGAACCTATTGATTGTTACTATTAAATTTCGAAGTTTATTAAAATAACGGAACGCAATGTCGTAGGTCGTTCTTCTTTGGTCAAAGATAAGAGAACTAGCTGGACATGATTCTGTCAGCCCAAGTGATGGCACTAACACTTCAAATCCATGTGAACAACACCAACAATATATAATTCTGTACTCACGTCTACATATGCTGCTGTCTTGAACACATATGGCTACAGCGTCATCTCTATCCGTCTGGTTTCCTTTAGTCTCTGTAGGTGTAAACACACCCTGCGTTGTTCTCGTGGTGCCGAAAGGTAACCCGCTAGCTGTGCATGTAACAGGGTTGGCTCTCACCAACGAGGTACCACACATCTCCGCGGTTGCTACGAACAGTTGCATTGTAACTACCTGGGTGAGTAGCCCTTCCGGATCGTTAGAGATTCTTCTTTTAGTCATGCTTGTCATGTTTGAGGCATCGCTGAATGACAAGCTGATGTTGGGATAGTACCCTCTCACAGTGCATGTGAGAGTTATTGTCGTATTTCTGTCCTCACAGATTTCGCAAGTTTGCACGGATCCATTTGTACTGATCGGCATGCAGGTATTGATTTCCGGAAATGGTTCTTTGGGGGTGGCTGCAAATAGGACACACGCACTTGATCACTTCAGTCAATGTTACGTTATAACATTTCAAGCGACAGCGAAATGTGATGGTAGTATGTATTCATCCTGTCTCGATAAAAGAAACAATATGACTTCAGAGCCATGTATATCGTGAATATCTATATAAAATCATACAGGTAAACCAAATATACATACGTGGCACCACGGTGTAGCTCACTACAGGAAAACTAAGGTAAGGGCAACCAAATGATGTGATAGTACACAGTAACATAATATACACAATAACATTATACATAGACCAAATAAAAAAATGAAGTACATAATAGAGTCATGTCAAAATGCATGTGCGTCTCAATCAGATTCTCTTTTCCACCACTTCTGGAAACGTTCAGTCAGGTTTGTTATTTATCAAACCTATTCCAACCATTTTATGCCATAATCTTGGTGACCAAAATACTAATAAGTATTCAGGGATAGGAAATGCAAGTTTACTCTATTCTCTTCTTACGTAGAATATGTGGTAGTGACAAGTTTACTGCACTTGTTTTGTTTCAGGCTAACTCTTTTCGTTAAAGGTCCTGTATACCTTTAGGAGCAGTGATCTAACATTTTTTTCAAAGTATCACATTTGATGCATACAAAAGCGTAGGTCAGTTGTGTCGAAAAACATATCATATGCAATTTTTGCAATAAAGCCTAAAATTTAAGGAGATGTCACTATTTTTCTAAATAAACCGTAACTTTATACAGTTAGTCTGGAAACATTTTCATTATAACTATTGTTCACATTTTGTAAACTTAACAATACTTGACAACCATTATACTGGTTTAATATTTTAACATTGGTTGTTTCCATCTCTAACTTTAGAACCATTGTGAAGCACTAATACTGTTTTTTTTTTTCATCTGCAAATGGTAAATTAATTTTTAATGATTTTTTAATGATTTAATTTTTAATGATTTTTTAGATACACCTAACTCCAAAACTATATTTTTTGACCCAACATATAAAGAAGATATAATAAAGATTGTTGCTAATTTGAAAGAAGGAAAAAGTCCTGGCCATGACGGAATTGACAACTATTTGATAAAAAACATAATTCCTCAAATAGTGGATCCCTTAGTACACATTATCAACTCATCGCTTACAACTGGCCATGTGCCAAATAGCATGAAAATTGCGAAAGTAATTCCTATCTACAAGAAAGGGGAGAAGGATGATGTCAATAACTATAGACCCATATCTTTATTATCTTCTATTTCTAAGATTCTTGAAAGAATAGTTTATATCAGGACAGTACGTTTTCTTAAAACCTGCGACATATTCTCAAACTTTCAATTTGGATTCAGGGAAAATCACAGCACAACACACGCACTACTTGCCCTCATCGACAAAGTCACACACGCACTCGACACACTTTCACACACAATAGGTATCTTCTTGGACTTCTCCAAGGCCTTTGACACGATTAACCACGGAATACTTCTCGCCAAACTGTCTCATTATGGAATACGTGGAAAGGCCTTGGAGTGGTTCACGAGTTACCTATCAGAAAGATCCCAATTTGTACATATCAACGGCTTTGACTCTCAAAGTAAAACAATTGCATCTGGTGTTCCACAAGGGAGTTTATTAGGCCCATTGTTATACATTATTTATATTAGTGATTTTCATAGATCCTCGGAGAAACTATCATTCATATTATTCGCGGATGATTCTAACCTTTTTTTTTCTCACCCTGACCCAAACATTTTAATAAGAACAGTCAATGAAGAACTGAAAAAGGTTATACAATGGATATACGCAAATAAATTGTCATTAAATATTCAAAAAACAAAAGTTATGCTCTTTAGTAATTCTTTAGATAGCCTCCCAGGCAAAATAACATTTGATACTACTCCTTTAGAAGTTTCTTCCTTTAAATTTCCTGGTGTTTGCGTTGATAACAAGCTTTCATGGAGGAATCATATTGATAACATATGTAAAATTATATCACGTAACATTGGCGTAATGAATAGATTAAAATATTATCTTCCTTCATCTGCATTTCTAGTTTGATACTACCTTACTTAAACTACGGGATTCTTGCTTGGGGTAATACATATCAGATGTTACTTGATAAACTTCTTTTACTGCAAAAGAAAGCGCTTAGAATTGTTTTTAATTTACATACCCGAGAACATACAGATGCTTTGTTTTCTGACCATAAAATATTAAAAGTAAATGATTTGTATGTGTTTCAACTTGGCCAGTTTATGTTTGATTACAACAGTAACTTTTTACCTAAAATATTCCATGATTCATTTCATCGAAATAGTCATGTTCATAACTATCCCACGCGACGATCCGACGAATTTCATCTTCCATTAATGAGAACCGCACATGCCCAAAATACATTTCTTTATACCGGACCCAGACTTTGAAATAATTTAGATGATAGTTTAAAAGATTCCCCCAAATTTGCTACATTTAAATACAAACTCAGAAAATATTTACGTTCTACTTATAATCTTAGATAATTTCAATTGTTTTGATTCATGCTTGAGCCTTCACCTGTCCTAATGTCGGAGCACTTGGCGTGTTCTGTGTGCAGACTTCTCTTCTTTCTTCTCTCCTCTTCCTTTCCTGTCTTTTGTTCTTCGTAGACTTGTATTGTTACCGTCTTCTCTCCTCTCGGTACTGTCTCGCGTCTTACAGTGTATACGTGTGGGTAATCGAATGTGTGTACGAACGTGTTGTCCTTGTCATATTTTCCCGGTACACGTGGTTCAGTGAGCAGTGTCCGGGCACTAGCATTGGTATTCTATATTTTTTTCCCAACCGGTGTATCTCAAAATAATTACATGTATATTGTCATAGAATAGTATATAGTTTACTCATTATTTGTCTAGCGATCCACGTCCGACAAGCTATGCTTTTTAGTGGATCACTATTTTCCATAATCGAATTTATTTTCCGCTCGCCCACGAAGTATTTATACAGTGTTTTCCTAAATATTGTACATGTTATATGTTGTTCTAAAATTTGTCTCGTATATATATTACATGAATCTTTTGCAAACGTTTGAACAATATTTCATCACATGTATACTTTGTACTATGTTTTTGTTTTTTTTTTGATTTTCGATGATTGGAAATAAACCATGATTGAATTGAATTATGCCTTTTAAGTAGTCGTGCCCACATGGCCCAAACGATTTTGATATAAAGACATCTCAAATCAAAGATGAACGCATGATAGTGTGGATAAGGCTCCTTGATAGGAAACGTTGGATTCAAATCACACAGCGTTTAACTGTATTCGCCCATTCCTTTAGCCATAAATGGTGATGAATTATGCTATCTGGGGCATTAACTGTACCCTCATTATGAATTCATGAATAAATGCATGAATTTTCAATCCTCATCATAAACATACAAGAAAGGACTTACCAACAACATCGACGTAAGTGGAGTTGATCAGATGCCTGCCTGTTGCTCGATCTGATACATCACAGAAATACCTCGCTCTATCCTTTATCCTTGTTGAGTTCATGACAAGGGAGTAGTCATCGGATATGTTGTACCAACCCTGGTCGTACCCATCACCAAATTTTCGCTGGTTTACCTCATAGCGCATGTCTAGTTGAACCACTGGTTCTGCATTAGCGTATTTATTGCCCTTCCGCCAGGACACGACATAAACCGCCTTTTCATACTGACAACGGAGGATCGCCCTGTCACCATACTGAAGAAGACGTCTAGCATCGGTGATGACTAGCGGATCTGAGTAGGTAAAGTATTAACGTGTGTCGGTAAAGTAATATGTAATGGTTTGTCCTTGTGATTATTTATGCAACCTATGAATATATCTATCTCTATATCTTAGCACTTGTTGATTTTCGTGGAACTAAAGACAACAGTATGCATGTTTAGGTTTGGTACTCCCCTCATTTACAATAAAAGTATTGTATAAAAGAAATTTACGAAGAGAAATGAATGTGTAAATAAAACTACCGATTTAGCTACACACTGGGTGGCAGTGATAGTGCTAGTGCAACCTCCCACCATATCTGTGCTAATTTGAGCACCATCACCGACCGTCAGATTAATGCAACGATATCGGTCACAATTATCGATCCCCAAAACTAGGTGATGGCATCACATCACTAAAAAGTCCGCGGAAATTTGGGGATAGTTATAGTCAAATATTGAAAGATGTAGTCATGACTGTTTAGTTCAAACACATAACGAGGAAGATGGATTGAAATGCCCCAAACTTCACCCCTTCACCAAAATACGACCATCTTAATTTTGCTCCCGGCTGCCCAGGTTCTGATTTATGTAGCCATGTCTAGAGTGTTCGTGTTAGTTACGTGGGCGACATTCATTGCATCGGAACAGACTTTGTTCGTACACCGTGCATCACTTGGACGTAAATGTGGGTCTCCCGTAGCAACGCTGGAACACCAGCACCGAATTTGAAATGAAGGAAATGATAATCCCTAGGGGTTAGTGTTAGCCAGTGGAGAAAAGGCACGTAAATCTCCAACACAAACGGTGGAGATCGGTTTAGCAGACGACATTCAACACCAGGCCCAACACCAATTCCCTGAAATACGTCATAATTTTGAGGTCAACCTCCCAACACCGACTAATTCTATAGTTAAGTTTTATCGCCGGTGCTAGTGCTATGTCAGCAATGGCACAATTACCGAACTTGAAATCACCCATTGTTTGTTGTTTCTTTCCCAAAATACGTGATTTTTGTTATTTCGAAGATTTTAAGGTTCTGAAAATGAAGTGTGATTGGTTATTGCGAAATTTGTTAATCTGAGAACAAAGTAAGGTTCGTTAGGACGCATTTTCTTTTCTCTTTCAATTTACGAACCTTCGGAAGTAGACAGCTAAATTCTTTTTTTTTTTTTTTGATTAACGAACCTTTGGACTAACGGATCTTACCTAGCTACACGCTGTTTACGTTATTACCTTTTCAAAATGGGTGAACTTCGTTATTTCGAAGGTTCGTCAATCCGACAATGAGTTTGGTTTTTTATCGAAATTTGTCAATCCGAAAACAAAATAAGGTTAGTTAGTACGCGTCTGCTTTTAACTTTCACATGGCGAACCTTCGGAATAACTAGAATTCTCATATTTTTGAAATAACTAAACTTCGGAACAACAAAGCTTGGTTTATTTTTGGATTAACCCTCTGCGTGTCATATCAATTTCATGTCCATAGGTTTGTGTGTGAAATTGGCACATAAAGACTTTTAACGAATCCTTTGGAATAATGGACTTTACTTCCAGTGAGGATTAACGAGCTCTCGGAATTAAAAACATCACCTCTGAAGATGCTTCAATGAACAAACATAATGATGCTTCAGACAATTTGCAAGGAGTGCATTCTCAGAAGGTACTGGTGTGAGGGTAAGTGCTGTATAAAAAGCAATCAGGACATGTTGGTAGTTAACCTCCCTATCATAATGGAGGGACTTTTGAAATTATTAGACATGTTCAGTAGATACAAAAAACAAAAAACAACGCAGGAAATCGCCGAAAATTAGTTTCCTTTGTGTTTGTGCATTTGCCTGTAACAGCACTTTTATATTTATTGTATTGTTGAAATTGACTATCAACTGTCACAGTCTTTCCAATTCTTGACCGTGAATGTATACTATGTGATATGCGCTATACTGTATAGGGGTTACGTATATGAATATCAACAATATTTATTGTATTATCATGAGTTATTAACGCGACTCTCTAACTCGAACTGAAAAACGAGAGTTCAATTTTTGTTTTTAACCACTAATCTTGTTAGAAACAAAACGCATACACCATAATAAGATATTTTAAGCTATAATCTCATTGAGAAATTACCCGATATCGTCACATCTGAATAATTCCTGTAAAGGACTCCTGTTTCGTAATCAGACACCTCACAGAAGTATCTCCCAGAGTCTTCCGATCGGGCATTACTAAAGATGAGGGAATAATTTGAGGAAACTGTGAACTCCCCATCATCAAATCCTGGACCGCTGATGTCTTCATTGTTGTCAGAGATATGCAGCATCACAACAGTGGTGGCGCTTTCGACTGTGTCTCCTTTCTTCCAGGAAACTGCGGATAGCTTCCCGGTCACCGAGCATGACACCGATCCGGGTAAGCCTTGTCGTAGGCTTACCTCTGGTTCAGTGGTAACCACAGCTCCGTTGACCTGAAATGACACTAGAAAATTGACTGCAATTTAATTCAATGTCAGATCGATAAAATCTTACACATCAGATAAACACACAAGACAAAGCCACACTTGATTAACGCTTTATATTCACTTTTGAGCAAAAGAACAACAGGATAAAAAACAAAGATTTGATTAGTAATGATTATAACATTCATCATTAGAAAGGCATAATATTGTCAGTGTATAATGTCTATGCATATTTCATTTGAAAGCAAAATTCATACAGTATTTCAGTAAACATAATTATATTACTAACGTAGTCAACAATCATCACAAAGTTGAGTTTTTTTTTTTTTTAAAGACAGATTGTAGTCTATCGAAATTTGTAATACATTTAACCCTATTTTAACTGGGGCGGGGGGGGGGGTCAAATTGACCCCCCCCCCTCGACATTTCGCGCCACGATTCCGCAACGCGCAAAGATTTTGCCGTGTCGTTTCATGACTTTTTTCATTGAAGTCTCCCGCATATATTGAGACCAAATTTGCCACGTCCGGGTATACCGTTCTGAAGTTACGCAATGTTTTGCATATGCATGTCAACCCGAAAACAGCTCAAATTCATGATTTCGTGTGCAAATCCAATGCAAATTGTTTTTTTTTTAATTGATATGAATTAGATTATTTTAACTTTGAATATTGAAATTAATCAATTCTAATGTAGATAAGCTTGAAAATGTGCCTGCAACAAATTTTGCCAAAAAAACCCAATAGAAAACAAAAGGTCGAAAAAACAATAAAATACATAAGAAAATAAGACAAAAAACAAAAGAAACTGATTGTCAAAATCTTTGAAGGCTTCAGTGGTGGTAGAACGTAGGGTGGTAGAAGGCTTCACGGTGCACCACGTATTCTTTCTGGAGTAAGTGAGTGGCCCTGAAAAGGGCCTACCCAGGGTAGGCCCTTTTCAGGGCCACTCACTTACTCCAGAAAGAATACGTGGTGCACCGTGAAGCCTTCTACCCACGGTAGGCCCTTTTCAGGGCCACTCACTTACTCCAGAAAGAATACGTGGTGCACCGTGAAGCCTTCTACCACCAAACTGATTGTCATTGCGGTATTTTTTACAAGAATATTGTTTAATGTGTCTTGAGGAACTCTCACACAAAAAATTAGCAATCCTTCATTCTTTTTGATGGAGTTATAGGTGAAAATATGATTTCATGGGTAAATTTGCATAATTAATTTATAAAAAAAACATGAAATCAACACTTTTCTATTGTATAACCATGTAATCTTGTAGTTGACATCCGGCTCAATGTTCAGGCAAAAATTTGCGGCGATCGCGCGATCGGCGGCCGAGATCTGAAGGGAGGGGGGTCAAATTGACCCCCCCCCCCCCCCTCACCCCAGTAAAAACTTGGTCTCAAATAGCCCAGTTAAAATAGGGTAAATGGTTAGGGCAAAAATGTTCCATCACGATGATTTAATTTTTTTTTGTTTAAATTATCACCAAATGTCTCTGATTTTACATTTCTTTTAGAGAGTAGCCTAAATTCTTTGACATTGATAGTAGATCTACGACAGGGCTGATATTCTTGATGAGGCAGACATAGGCATACATTTTGAATACAGGAGTCAGAATATTGAACTTGAAACTATAATATAGACCTTATCGGCAAACAATACATAATAATAGCAGTTACTTGTTCACATTTTTGTTTTACAAGCCATGTGACTTGAGCTGAGCTGAGAGTCCAAACTACAATCATGACAACGAGCAAACCATTATCGTTATTTAATGTTAAGGGACAATAAGTATAAACCCATGCATCATGCAGTTTCTCTTTAGTTGTTCAATTATCTTCTTTTTTTGAAAATTGTCCAATCCATGCGTATATAGACCAATTCAGGGGTGCCGATTTACATATTTCATTAATGCGTGTTTTCATAGTAAGATCATCTTGGACGAATGTGAATTGTCAAGATCTCCTCTGCCTACTGTAACCATAAATCATAGTGAATCAAATAGAGATGTTTCATTTCATTTCCATTTCATTTATTTTCACTTAATAAAATATGCATATATAAAATGTGGCAATGGTATGATAAGTATAACTAGTGGAGCGGCATAGCCGAACAATTGTGCATTTTGTGATCAAAGCACCAAATTTCGTACACAGGTTGACAATCACACTCAGATTAAATTTAGATATTGGGCCATCGTAAATAGCGCCCTCAACGTCCATGGGAGCCATTTTTCAAAATGGCTGCCATAAATGCCATGTTTTCGTAAAATTTGCTAATTTTAGGAGAGAAAAGTAAACAAGATATTGGATACAAATGGGAAATTACATTCAAAATAAATCTAGATATCGAACCATCGGAAATAGCGCTCTCAACGCCCATGGCAGCCATTTTTCAAAATGGCCGCCAAAAATGTCATTTTTTTCAAAACAGTTGCTAACTTCAGAAGGGAAAGCCAGTAAGATTTTGCAAACAAAGTGGGAAATTACATTCAAAATGAATTTGATTATTTTGCCATTGTTAACTGCGCCCTCAACGTCCATGACAGCCATTTTTTAAAATGGCTATCTAATGTGCCACTTAACTTAAAGTTAATAAGATTTTGCCCATAAATGTTCATTACATTCAAAATAAATCTAGATATTGGGCCATCGGAAATTGCGCCCTCAACGGCCATGGTAGCCATTTTTTTCAAAATGGCCGCCATAAACGCCATTTTTTGTTAAAAAATGCAAATTTCAGAAGGAAAAGCCAATTTTTTTTTCTCTTTTGGGCAAACAAGCGGGAAATTACATCCAAAATAAATCCAGATATTTGGCAATTGAAAATTGCGCCCTCAATGGCAATGGCAGCCATTTTCTTTTTTAATGGTCACCATAAGTGCCACTTTTTCATTTAAAAAAAATGCTAAGGAAAATGCTAAGGAAAAGTCAATGAAATTCTGGTTATAAATGGGAAATGACATTTAAAATAAATCTCGATATTGGGCCATCGGAAATTGCGCCCTCAACGGTCATGACAACCATTTTTCAAAATGGCCGTCATAAATGCTATATTTTCGAAAAGATTTACTAAAATCAGAAGGGAAAGCCAACGAGATTTTGCAAAGAGGTGGGAAATTACATTCAAAAGTAAACTTATTGGGCCATTGCAAATTGCCCCATCAATGGCCATTCCAGCCATTTTTCAAAATGGCCACCATGAATGTCTTTTTTTTTTCGTAAAGTGTTGGACTTTTTATTACTGGATTGTCACATGTGTTGAGACATTTTATGGAAGCATAGCATAAAGTAAATTAACTTTTTTCGTAAAATGACAGGCCATTAAGAATGTCTTAACAATGCTTAGGAAGTTACATTTTAGAATAGATACACGTCATATAGTCCCATATATTCAATGATATGGTGTTACTGTCAAAGTTGATACATGGCGCCATTACCCCTGGATATTCATATTACTCTTTTTCGGAAATTTTTCATGTTTGCCACCTAAAATATGCATTCATCATTGGTGAGATATAATTGCTAAGCATTTGCCTTGTTTATTTTAGTTGTTCCTCAAATGATTTCTTTAACACCATAATTATTTCAGATTACACAATGTCTCTGTGAGTATTCTACTCTCTTCTCCTTCTAAAGTCAAGCAAATTTTCAAAAAAAAAAAGAAAAAGAAGAGTGTATTGTAGCCATTTTGGCAAATAGCTGAAATAGTCATTGAGAACACAGTTATGATGGCTCAATGTTTAAACTTCTTTGTATATAATTGTCAACTTGCGCAAAAACATGTTTATTGTCTTCTTCCGGCATTAGGACATCTTCATAAAAGAAAAATGGCATCTATGGCAGCCATTTTGGAAAATGGCTGCAATTACCGTTATTAGCATTTTGTTCTTCTTGAAAATTTGCGATGGAACAATTTCTAGAGTTAGTGTAACCTGGATATTATATTGTTTGATTTTAAACATGATTTTCAATTGATGTACACATTTGTTGACTTTTCTTTCTGAAATTACCATTTTTTAAAACAAACAATGATTATGACAATTGCAGCCATTTTGGAATATGGCGGCAATGGCCGTTGAGGGCAGTATTATAATAATCTAATACAATATAATAATGTAATACAAATATTATTTATAATAATCTAATACAAATATTTATTATAATAATCTAATACAAATATTATTTATAATAATCTAATACAAATATTTATTTCAAACATGATTTTCAAATTGTGTGCAAAATCTTATTGACTTTTCCTTTTGTGAAATCAGGAAATAAAAAATAATGGAATCCATGGTGGCCATTTTGAAAAATGGCTGCAATGGCCATTGAGGGCGCTATTTACAATAATGTAATACATAGGCGCAAGATATATTTCAAACGAAATTTTTGAATTGAGTGCAAGATCTTATTGACTTCTTGTGGAATTAGTATATTCAGAGAAAAAATTTCATTTATGGCGACCATTTTGAAAAAAAAAATGGCTGCCATGACCATTGGGGGCATAATTTGCGATGGCCCAATATCTAAATTTATTCTAAATGTTATATTCCACTCGTTTGCAAAATCTTATTGATTTTCCCTTCTGAAATTTGTAAAATCTTACGGAAACTGGCATTTATGGCCGCCATTTTGAAAAAAATGGCTGCCATGGCCGTTGGGGGCGCAATTTGCGATGGCCCAATATCTAAATTTATTTTGAATGTTATTTCCCACTCGTTTGCAAAAGCTTATTGATTTTCCCTTCTGAAATTTTTAACATTTTACGAAAACTGGCATTTATGGCGGCCATTTTAAAAATCACTGTCATCGCCGTTGAGGGCGCAATTTGCGATGGCCCAATATCTGAATTTACTTTGAATGCTATTTCCGACACATTTGCAAAATCTTATTGATTTTCCCTTCTGAAATTTGTAAATTTTTACGAAAAATGGCATTTATGGTGGCCATTTTGAAAAAAAAATGGCTGCTATGGCAGTTGAGGGCGCTATTTACGATGGCCCAATATCTGAACTTATTTTGAATGTTATTTCCCACTCGTTTGCAAAATCTCACTGGTTTTCCCTTGTGATTTTTTTTTTATTTTTTTTTGCGAAAAATGGCATTTATGGCGGCTATTTTGAAAAAAATGGCTGCTATGGCCGTTGAGGGCGCTATTTACGATGGCCCAATATCTGAACTTATTTTGAATGTTATTTCCCACTCGTTTGCAAAATCTTACTGGTTTTCCCTTCTGAAATTTTCAATTTTTTTTTTTTTTTTGCGAAAAATGGCATTTATGGCGGCCATTTTGAAAAATGGCTGCCATGGCCGCTGAGGGCGCTATTTACGATGGCCCAATATCTGAATTTATTTCAAATGTCATTGTCAACATGTGTGCGAAATTTGGTGCTTTTATCATAAAATGCACAATTCCTCTAATTTTTCAAGCTATGCCGCTCCACTAAACATGACAATGTGACAAACAAACAAACAAACAAAGCAAACAAACAACCAAAGATATCAAATGAAGGGGTTAATGAGAAGGCAATGGGCCTTATTTAAAACTAACCCCGGCAAAGTAAATACAGCGTAAATACAGAGAAAAACGTTGGCACACACACACACACACACACACTCACACTTACACACACTCACGCATACACACACATGCATACACAGACAAAAACATACACCAGCACATTAACAATACACAAGATGCCATTTTCACAAACACACTCCAGACCTATCTTGTTAGTCTCTTATGAATTCAGAAAATGATATTGTAACTTCTAGAATACCTTTCAAGTGAAATACGCTTGAAAGCTTTCTTAAATCGTTGTACCGTTTTCTTACATTTCCCATCAGAGTGGATGGAATTCCAGATTTGAGGGCTTTGAAAAAATATTGACTTTTTTTAGGATGTTCGAATCTGAGGTAAGCAAATTTCTACAACTTCTTGTGCCATGATTATGATTATCTTTGTTTAGTGTAAAATAATCAAGTAATGATACAGGTAAAATACCATTATAACATAGGAACATATACTGCACTCTGTGTAAATATCATACACAGTTAAAATCGACAAAGTAGAAAATATTGGCAAAGAAGGCGCCCTATACGGCGAGTGCGAGACTATATTCTAATAGCTCGCTTTTGCAATTTAAACAGTCTGCGTATTATACTCAATAGATTTCCCCCATGGTAAAATACAATAATTCAAATGTGGTAAAATAAGGGTGTTATATAATAATTATAATAACAAAGATCTAGAGCATGACCGTATTGTTTAAGATCCCGATACTTTTTGATATTTTGTTGCAGATGACACCAGTGTGTTCCTTCCATGACAAACAGTCATCAATTTCAACCCCTAGAAATTTTACATGAGAGGCGCATAATATTCTATTTTCGTTAATATGAATCACAATTTCATCTTTATTTATTAGCGTATTTGAATACACCATATAATTTCTTTTGTTTAAATTCAATGCCAATTTATTTACTCATTCCATAAGTTTACTTATCTCATGATTAAATGTATATTATGTAATATATCAGAATTACAGTCGCACAGGAACACACTTGTGTCATAAGCAAACTGAATAAATTCAAGCTTGTCTGAAATATTTCACATATCATTTGAAGTCCTGAATATAAGAACGACCCAAGTCCAATTTTTGGCCAAATTCAGTTTGACATGAGAAATTGTAGCTTATGCATGGACTCATTTTGTGTATAAATGATAAATCCTAATTACCCCCGGAAGTGCCTGAAATGAATGAGTTAAATCTTATATGAATGTAAGAATGAAGGACTTAGGTCATTCTTACATTCATATTATAGCGCCCTCTCTCATCCTTCTCTCATCTCTATAACAGAATATCATGTATATGATTCAAAGAACGACCCAAGTCCATATGATTCAAAGAACGACCCAAGTCCATCACACAAAATGGCCTCTCCACAATTAATGTCAATGTTAATTGTCATAATAACATATGTTCTAATTTGTATATATTGGACAAATAAAAAAGATATGAAGTTTTTTTAAGTTTACTCGATATGGTCTTCCATGGACTTGGGTCGTTCTTATATTCAGATACTCATTTACATATAATATGAACAATAATGGTCCAAGGATAGAACCCTGGGGCACTCCACACCTTATGGTTTTCTGTTCAGATTGTATATCATTTAATTGAACATACTGCCTTCTTTTGATTAGATAACTTGTAAACCATTGTAATAATACACCGCGAATTCCATAATTATATATATATATTTTTTTCAATCAATATGGTATGGTCCATCGTATCAAAGGCCTTACTTAAATCAATATAATAAGCCAACCATTTTCTTGTTTTCGGTCAAAAACATCAACAACCTTATGTATGCATTACAATAAAGCATGGGACGTGGAATGCCCACTTCTAAACCCATATTGATATGGCGATATTATATTACATTCGTTTAAAAATTAGACAATCTGTTGTACACACATTTTTCTAAAACTTTGGAGAAAACAGGCAATATTAAAATGGGACGATAATTGCAAACATCATTTTTCTCCCCTTTCTTATAAATCGGCACTAACCTGGCAATTCTTAATTTGTCTGGAACAACACCAGTAGATATAGACAAGTTGAATATTTCACTCAGTGAATAACAAATCACACTAATTATTTTTTTTTAAATCATATCAGCCTGCATTTCATCAAACCCAGAATTTTAACCATCTTTAAAACAAGTTACAATCTCAATGATATCTTTTGGAACAACGGGAGAAAAGAAAAGCAGTGTGATCATTCATTATTATATATTTTTAAATTCATTCTAATACTCTAATTGTGATGAAAGAGTAAAACCGATATTAGTGAGAGTAATTATTAAAAACATTGCAAATATCATCAGTGGATTGCACTGGGTGATCATTCCACATTATCTTGGTAGGACAGGTACAATTACAAATCTTTTTTGGGGAATAATTCATTGATAACATTCTTTTCATATTTCCATTAGCAGAAATATATTTGTTCATATGATAATTCCTCTTAACAATCTTTACTTTATTATTAACAATGTTACGGTATGTGTCACAAATGTACACACAAGTAGTTATGTACATGTATCAAGGCTGTATGCATGGTTGTTTAATGTGTATGTACACAGGTAGACCAGATTAATGGAGAACATTCTATATGATATTAGATGTAGTACATACAGGCTGACCAGATCAGTGGAGAATTTTCTACATGGTATACAATGTAGCTACAGTACATGTATGCATGTGAAAGGAAATACATTATAGCTCACTCAATCTAGAATGATTTCACCCATTCCAGAAAATTCTAGGAAGTGCTGGGTGAGTGAGGCACTGCCCTTGTAGCCCAATGTGATTGGTAGTTAATTTTGGCAATGATGTTATGCACATATTAGGCAGTGAGTCATCCAGGATTCCTGGAATTTGGACTTGCTAGTATGTTCAGGTGTGTGGCCCCAGGTTGGAGAAAATTACAGAATGTACTAGAAAGGGGTGAATGGATAGTATATAAGCTGGAGAAATTCTGAGGTAGGCAGAGTACCCAACACCTCTGCTCTGAGAGTTACGTCACTTCTGGCTCTGAAGCGACTTGTTACAGTCAGTCCTGTGTTACCTGCTGACCTGCTATATAAACTGTGTTTGTGGAGATAAGGCCTGGGAGACATTTTGCCTGCAGAGAATTAATTTGCCTACGTTGGAGATAGACTCCATATTTTAATGTCAACGGACATTGTTACGGCAAAGCTGTGACGGGCTGGATTCCTCGCTGGACATTATAAAGTGAATCATCATTCAACACATCAACTGGACGTGGTCGTCATAACGTTTGGATTCTGCACGTTTTGCTGTGGACACATAACTTGGATTTTACCCCGGATCTATACCTTGGACTATCGTAACCTGCACCTCTGGATTTACGTCGAAGGTATCATTCATCGGTGCATCGTGGATCATTCCTTTGTGTATCGAGCATCGTATTTGGACATTTCCAGGGATATTGCATGTAATAAGTGTAAGTGATTCTATTACTGATTTGTAACTGTTTCTATTGATCGTTATTGTACTGATGTGAGAACCGATCACGAGTCTGTACCCACAATATCACTGTTAATAAACCGCCTGAACATTAGTTGATTGTTTCTTTTGTGCGATCATTCTCAGAGTGATTTTGGTCGTAACAAAATTGGGGGCTTGTGTCCGAGAAGTGAATTTAAAGCCAAAACTTAGAATTTGGAACGTTCCAGAACCTAGAATATTGGTACAGACAAAATACCAGTTGAGTTGATTGTTCAGTTGTACATTGTATGTATACATTGTGACAATGTCAATCAGTACAATGGATGTTCAGGCATTTGTTCAGAGGACAGATTTGTCCCTCAAAGATTTGCAAAGGTTACGCAAATGTGATTTGACCGCTATTGCACAGCATTTAAATGTTGATGTTCCACAAGGTGTAAGAAAGGCAGAGATTCTTGATTTGGTAGCTGGTCACATGGAGCTCAAAGAAGAAATTGACACTCCAGATGAAGCTCAAATTTCGGATCAGACACGGCTTGAGCTTGCAAAATTGGAAATAGAGAAAGAGAAGATGAGATTAGAGAGGGAGAAAGAACAAAAAGAACTGGAAATGAAGAAACTTGAAATTGAAGAGAAGAAAATGGAGCAACAATTGAAATTACGCGAGATGGAATTGGCTCATGCACAGACTGTTGGAAATCGTGAAAGGGCCCCCTCTGAATTTGATTTGGCCAAGAACATTCGATTGGTGCCAAAGTTTGAAGAAAACAGAGTTGATGCATACTTTGTGTCATTTGAGAAGGTGGCTGACAGTTTGAACTGGCCACAGGAATTTTGGCCCATGCTCCTTCAAAGTGTGTTTGTCGGCAAAGCAGCCGATGTGTACTCATCTCTCTCAAAAGAGCAATCACGTGACTATGCTACAGTCAAGAAAGCAGTGTTGAATGCTTATGAGTTGGTGCCAGAGGCGTACAGACACAAGTTCAGAAATTCGTACCGCAAACCAGGCCAGACACATGTTGAGTTTGCTCGTGAAAAAGAAATGATGTTCGATAGGTGGTACAGATCCCTGAAAGTGGATCAGGACTTTGATAACCTACGTGAGGTTGTTCTCTTGGAAGAATTCAAAAAGAGTGTTGCTTTCAGTGTGAGGTCGCATTTGGATGATCACAAAGTGACAAGTTTGCATAAAGCAGCCTTGATGGCTGATGAGTATGAGCTGACCCACAGAAATGACAACAGACCACCTTTCAGGAATTTCTCTGGAAATAAGAGAGACAAAAATCAGTCGAGCAATCCAAAGAATGCTGGTTCTGAAAAAGGCACGAGTTCTGAAACTTCATCGGCACCAAAGCCTCAATCTGACAAAGGGTCCAGTACAAGTGCAAATGTCATCAAATGTTTTCACTGTAACAAGACAGGGCATGTAAAGTCACAGTGTTGGAAGTTGCATAACAAAACAAAGAAGGACATGGGATTTGTCATGTCAAAAAGTGTCTTACCCGAAAATAGTGTCCCGTTCAGTGAAACACAGGCCATTGAAAGTCGATCTCCCAAGTTCAAAGATAGGACTAAGCAGGTGGATGAGAGCTATCGTAGCTTTTTGTTTGATGGTGAGGTGACCCCATGTACTTCTGGTGAGGCAGGTAAGCCAGTAGTCATCCTGCGGGATACGGGGGCCTCTCAGTCGTTGATGGTGGATGGTGGTATGACTTTTCCACCAGATAGTGCAGTGAATGCAAAAGTCTTGATTCAAACTGTTGATGGCAGTTATATGTCAGTACCACTGTATAGAGTGGATTTGAAGTGTGACCTAGTTTCTGGTCCTGTCACTGTTGGAGTTGTTCCTGAGTTGCCCATGGTAGGCATTGACTTCCTGTTGGGGAATGACTTGGCTGGGGACAAGGTGGTTGCGTCTCCAGTTGTTTCGGATAAACCAGTTGTGGTTGCTGAAACTGAGCAGTTGCAGGAGGAGTTTCCGGGGATTTTCCCAGATTGTGTTGTGACTAGGTCTCAGGCTCGTAGAGCTGTTCAAGATGATGCGGATTCTGTTGATGTGGAGGAGAATTCCGGTGTTTGGTTGGCAGAAACCTTTTTCAAGGATTTGAATGATGGGGTTGCTGTATTAGGCTCCAAGGCTAACAGTGATGGGCTGTTTAGCAAGTCTTCCTTGGTTGAAGCACAGCAGGCAGACTCTGAGTTGAAAGGCTTGTCTCAGACGGCATGTTCTGAGGCTGAGGCTGAAAAGGTCCCTGAGTGCTATTATGTCAAAGATGGCATTTTGATGAGGAAGTGGAGACCTCCCCATAGGCCAGCTGATGAGGATTGGACGGTGGTCCGTCAAGTTGTTGTCCCTCCCTGTTACCGCGGTGAGATCTTGAGGATTGCTCACGAGTTACCTGTTGGCGGCCATTTAGGCGTCAGAAAGACAAAGGATCGGATCATGAGGCATTTCTATTGGCCAGGGTTGAATGTGGATGTGGCTGAGTTTTGCAAGACTTGTCACACATGTCAGGTGGCTGGTAAACCACAGCATTCAGTGAAGCCGGCGCCATTGATTCCGATACCTGCGTTTGAAGAACCATTCAGTCGGGTTCTAGTTGACTGTGTTGGACCTTTGCCTAGGACTAGGTCGGGTCATAAGTACCTCTTGACAATCATGGATATGTCTACACGGTTTCCAGAGGCTATTCCATTGAGAAATATCACTGCTAAGACTGTGGTAGATGCTCTAGTGCAGTTTTTCACTAGGTATGGGTTGCCCAAGGAAGTGCAGTCTGACCAAGGGTCAAATTTCATGTCAGGCATATTTCAAGAGGTGATGTATCGTTTGGGTGTGAAGCAGCTGAAGTCGTCAGCTTATCATCCCCAATCCCAAGGTGCATTGGAGCGCTACCACCAGACCCTAAAGACAATGATTAGGGCATTTTGTGAGGAGTATCCCGAGGATTGGGATAAGGGCATCCCTTTCCTGCTGTTCGCAACGAGGGACTCCCCAAATGAGTCGACGGGTTTCAGCCCATTTGAGTTGGTGTACGGTCATGAAGTTAGGGGTCCACTGAAGCTCATCAAAGAGAAATTCATGACTGAGGATGATGAGGTCCACCTACTTGACTATGTGTCAAAGTTTCGTGAAAGGCTTTCAAAGGCTTGTGAGGTAGCTAGGGAACACTTAAAAGTGTCACAAGACTCTATGAAGAGAAAGGCAGACAAAAATGCCAAAGCCCGAACCTTCAAACCAGGTGACAAAGTTCTTGTACTGCTGCCCATACAAGGTGAACCAGTGAAAGCCAAGTTCAGTGGCCCATACTGTGTCAAAAAGAAACTCAATGATGTGAACTATGTGATCAGTACGCCAGACAGACGAAAAGATCAGAGGGTGTGTCATGTAAACATGCTGAAAGAGTAATATGAGAGAAAGGCTAGTCAGCCGGTATGCGTAGCTCAGGTGGTAGAAGAAGAAGTAGATGAAGAGGGAGAAGCTCAAGATGAGAATGGAAGTGAGCCCTCTAGTGCCAGGTTGTCTAACTCAAGAGATGTTAGGGAAAGTAGATGAGGCACTGAACTACCTACCTGAAAATCAGAGGAAAGATGTGACTAGTCTGTTACATGAGTACAAAGAAGTGTGTAAAGACAAACCAGGTTGCACCCCTCTGGCTGTACATGATGTTGATGTAGGAGATGCTGACCCTATCCAGCAAAACCCTTACAGGTTAAACCCGAGCAAACTGCAAAAAGTAAGGGAAGAGGTTCAATACATGCTAGACAATGACATAATAGAACCGAGTAAAAGCAGTTGGAGCTCCCCAATCGTCATGGTGCCCAAACCGGATGGGTCTCAAAGATTCTGTATAGATTACAGAAAGGTGAATGCCGTGACGAAAACAGACTCTTTCCCCATTCCCAGACTAGAAGACTGCATTGACAGGATCGGAAATTCTGCATATGTCAGTAAAATAGACCTTCTAAAGGGATACTGGCAAGTGCCCTTGACCGACAAAGCCAGAGAGATTTCTGCCTTTGCCACACCAGATGGCTTGTTCCAATGCAAAGTAATGCCATTCGGCATGAAAAATGCTCCGGCCACCTTCCAACGGCTGACAAACCAAATCATTGCCGGACTTGACAACTGTGTAGTATACATTGATGACATCCTAGTGTATAGTGACACGTGGGAAGAGCACATTACACACTTGCGGCAACTCTTTGATCGACTCAAGGAGGCTGGATTGGGGATTAATCTGGCAAAGAGTGAATTTGCAAAGGCCAAAGTGGTGTATCTCGGGCATGTAGTCGGTCAGGGACAGGTATTGCCAAGAGAAGCCAAGGTAGAAGCTATACTAGGCTTTCCCATCCCCCAATCCAAGAAGGAGTTGCTCAGATTTCTGGGCATGGCTGGTTTCTACAGGAAATTTGTACCGAATTTCAGCACTGTAGTCACCCCCCTAACAAACCTGCTGAAGGGCAAGGCAAAGTACACCTGGACTGATGAGTGTCAAAGAGCCTTCGAGAAACTAAAAGCAGTTCTTGCTAATGAGCCTGTTCTGGCAGCTCCTGACTTCCAAAAGCCATTCAAGGTGGCAATAGATGCTAGCGATGTAGGAGTGGGAGCAGTTTTGCTCCAAGAAGATGAAGAAGGCACTGAACGTCCGGTTAGCTACTTTTCCAGAAAACTGAACGCATACCAGAAAAAATACTCAACTATCGAGAAGGAGGCTCTCAGTCTCATCCTTTCCCTCCAGCAATATGAAGTGTACTTGACCAATAGCAAAGGGGAGATCACGGTCTATACTGACCACAACCCCTTGGTCTTTTTAGACCGGTTCAAAATGAAGAACAACAGACTGTTCAGATGGAGCATGATGACGCAGCCATATGCTCTCAAAATCAAACATGTGGCAGGCAAAAATAATGTAATTGCTGACGCTTTGTCAAGAGTGTAACATGAAGAGAGTATCAAAGGTGAAAAGTTTTCACCGCATATCACTTACAGTGTATGTGTTTTACATAGCATATCTATTAATGTATGCAAAACAGTTTGACATGATTGTATAAGTTTCAAGAATACAAGCAATATCAATGTAAATGGTATCCATGAAAAGAGAACATGGAATTAATGCAGCTATTCAAAAGGCATGTGATAGTATGTGATTATGGCTGCTTGATTTGGAGTTTACCTCACATTTGTTGTAAATAACAATGAGAAATTGTGAAGGTAAAAGAAACCCTTGCTACGGCAAGGCTTCCTTTTTCCCACGGGGGATGGTGTCACAAATGTACACACAAGTAGTTATGTACACGTATCAAGGCTGTATGCATGGTTGTTTAATGTGTATGTACACAGGTAGACCAGATTAATGGAGAACATTCTATATGATATTAGATGTAGTACATACAGGCTGACCAGATCAGTGGAGAATTTTCTACATGGTTTACAATGTAGCTACAGTACATGTATGCATGTGAAAGGAAATACATTATAGCTCACTCAATCTAGAATGATTTCACCCATTCCAGAAAATTCTAGGAAGTGCTGGGTGAGTGAGGCACTGCCCTTGTAGCCCAATGTGATTGGTAGTTAATTTTGGCAATGATGTTATGCACATATTAGGCAGTGAGTCATCCAGGATTCCTGGAATTTGGACTTGCTAGTATGTTCAGGTGTGTGGCCCCAGGTTGGAGAAAATTACAGAATGTACTAGAAAGGGGTGAATGGATAGTATATAAGCTGGAGAAATTCTGAGGTAGGCAGAGTACCCAACACCTCTGCTCTGAGAGTTACGTCACTTCTGGCTCTGAAGCGACTTGTTATAGTCAGTCCTGTGTTACCTGCTGACCTGCTATATAAACTGTGTTTGTGGAGATAAGGCCTGGGAGACATTTTGCCTGCAGAGAATTAATTTGCCTACGTTGGAGATAGACTCCATATTTTAATGTCAACGGACATTGTTACGGCAAAGCTGTGACGGGCTGGATTCCTCGCTGGACATTATAAAGTGAATCATCATTCAACACATCAACTGGACGTGGTCGTCATAACGTTTGGATTCTGCACGTTTTGCTGTGGACACATAACTTGGATTTTACCCCGGATCTATACCTTGGACTATCGTAACCTGCACCTCTGGATTTACGTCGAAGGTATCATTCATCGGTGCATCGTGGATCATTCCTTTGTGTATCGAGCATCGTATTTGGACATTTCCAGGGATATTGCATGTAATAAGTGTAAGTGATTCTATTACTGATTTGTAACTGTTTCTATTGATCGTTATTGTACTGATGTGAGAACCGATCACGAGTCTGTACCCACAATATCACTGTTAATAAACCGCCTGAACATTAGTTGATTGTTTCTTTTGTGCGATCATTCTCAGAGTGATTTTGGTCGTAACATATGTTTTATATACACTCAGTCTATCAGTCTATACTGGGTTCTGTTTTGTAAATATTTCCTGTACAATACATTTTTTTTGCACATCTTTTTAAATTCCTTTGTAAACCATGCTTTATTCCTATGAGCACTATTATATACAATTTTATTCTTAGGGAAACATGAAGTATAAATACCCAAAAATTTTCTTAAAAATAATTCATAAGCAATATTTGCATCCTGACTTGTCATCGTCCAATCAGGAAAACTAACATTATGTACAAATTTCAACACATTTCTTTTATTATACTCCCTCACACTAAAATATGACTTCCATTTGTCTTTATCTATAACATGATATTTTGTTATAAAAATATTGGGAGATGATCACTAATATCCGTCAAGAATATTCCAGAATAAATATCATTAACATCGTTTGTGAAAACATTATCTATAAGAGTTTGTGTAGTTTCCGTTATGCGAGTGGGACCGTAAATCAAAGGGGACAATGAGTATGTCATTAATACATTTAGAAGATCATTGACATTGTGGCAAGACTGAGCATTTAATAATTTTTTGTTATAATCACCAACTTAATATAAAATCTTATTCTCTCTATTTACAGCGTCTAAAATTGGCACAAATTCATCAAGAAAAGATTGCACAGAATAGGCAGAGGGCCGATATATCACTCCCAATATGATATTTTTCATTGAATGGACTATCTCAATAAAATAGATTCTATAACACTTGTACTTACATCAAATTCACGTCTTCTTTCAAAATTAACATCATTTTGTATATAAATGCCTTCTCCACCACCTCTCCTACCTCGTGCTCTTCCATTTACAATGAAATTATAACCATCTATATCATCCAGTTGATTATGTGTAGATAACCATGTTTCAGTTACACCAATAACAGTGAATTTCCTTTCAATACCATCCAAAAACATATTCATATGATCAAAATTACTATTTATACTTCTGCAATGTATATGTACACAAGAAAATTCATGAGCAGAAGAACTATTGACCTTGAATTCACTATCAAACTGATTATATTCATCTGGAGTAATATAAGAAGACAAAGGCCCATTTTCACACTCTGTATTATCTGTATGAAAAGGTAATAAATATTCTGAAAAACCATGAAAATCAGTACTGCTTAACGTATCCAAAATAGTAGCATGATTAGGCATCATATATCACACAAACAAGGGACAAGGCCACACAAGCAGACAAATACACACACACACACACACACACATACACCTTACAGGGAGAGAACAGAAATACAATAAAAAGTCACTTATTTAAAAGAAAAAAATGTTCAGAAAAGATAAACCAAGATAATACAGTAAAATATGACGGAGTCCCTTTTTGAATCACGTAGTACATGTGTAGAAGGAAAAAAAAATATTCCACTATGTAAGATTTTTTAGGTCGTTAAGGCAAGAGATGAGCTTTTTCCTTTCCTTGTTCCGGGAGTCCCTTACTGACACAAAGATCCTGCCATCCACAGACGAAGCGTTTACTGTTTTGGGGTGTTTGTGTGCCGTGTTGAGCAGTGGGCACAGCGTTTGTTGATGTCATATCCTCGATGATGACTTTTCCTGTGCCCTTCAGTTTCCGTCTTTCCTTTATCAAGGCTTGTTTCGGCTTGTATGAAGTGAACTTGACAACAATGGGTGGGTGAGGGGGTTGGGCATGAGGAGGCTGCGACCTTTGCGTTGCATTGTCTCATAGAAGCCTAAAAAGATGTGTCTATACATGCAACATAACATAATATAAAGTGCGAGAAGGGGTGCCGACCATGTACAGCACCAGTGTAGCTCCTTCATTATTTATATTCAGTGCGAGAAGAAGAGCATTCGTGGTTATATCACTAGCTACGTCCACGAATGCTCTTCTTCTCGCACTGTATATAACATCATTATATATATATATATATATTGAGTAAGTTGTCCACGTGTTGGTGTGACAATATCATCAAAAATAAAACTGTTGGTGAATACAGCATGAACTTGGTCTCAGTTTTATTTTTTGATGATATATATTTGTGTGTGTCTATATCTATCTATTTGTATATGTAAATAGATATACATGTGTCATGTGTGAGGGTGTGTGTGCCTGTGTGTGTGTGTCTGTGTGTGTCTGTGTGTGTGTGTGTGTGTGTGTGTGTGTATAGGAAATCAAATTTGTTGGACGTTGCTCTCTACTTTTCCCTTTAATCGAGTTTTCCGCCTGTCATGGCCTTCATCCAGAGATGCCAAGTTCAAAAAACTTGGCATGCGCGCGCGAACGAGGAGGGTGTCACCCCTTCCATGGTAGGGAGCTTTTTTGAATTATCAGCTCTTAATGATGCGATCTGGTGCATACTTAAGTGACTATTTTTTACTAATTTTGAAAGACAAAAGGGAAATATACCTTCAATTGCAACTATCACTTGAATCCTTTAAGCTATGCTCCTTATTTTTGGCCCAAATTGCCGACTTCACCCTATGCGTGAGAAAAATGGGTGCCCTGCGTGAGATCGTGAGACGGGCCCTAAATGCTTGAGTCTGAATGCGTGAGACTTGGTAGCTCTGTTCATCAGGATCTGGGGCATAAATGGTTTAGTTGTGAGACGTCTTGCATCACACTTAACTTTGACTTCAGACTCCAGGTTTTGACTCCAGACTTGAGCAAGACACTCAAGCCCTTGACCACCTGCACAAGGTAGACAGCTGAGTACAGAATACGAGTCTGTTCGTGGTACATATCCGCTCACTGCTGTCGTCTCACAACCAAACCATGAATTCTATTCCCCAGATCCTACGAAAGGCCTGACAGGACGAGAGTTGAATTAAAGGGACAGTAGAGAACAACGTCCGCCTCATATTTGATTTTTCCACATGATATGTTTCACAATGAGACACGGCGTACGTTTCGGTCAGGATCGATCTCTTGCACTAAACACACACGCGCGTGCACACACACACACACACATACACACGCAATACGTGTACATATTCACGGGTTAAAGACCCATGTGTTTCAGAGCGGAATTGGTAAAGAAGTGGATACCAGCGTTTCATGGACATGCAAGTCAATTAAATGTTATTAAGATATCTTTCTTCTATGAGCAAAAAAGAAGTATTTGGCAATTCAAATAACCTAACCCAATTCAAAACAATATTAAGAAGATGCAAAGTTGAATATAAGCAATAAATAAAAGTATAATTTACGATAAGATAACAAGTCATTATAAAGTTGTTTTTTCTAATATGTCACAAAAGAAACCGCGTTACAATATCTTTAAATGAAACACAATTCCTTTTTTTTTTCTAGAAGTGGCGTGATTATTCACCCTTCCGTTGTTGATTCATACAAAATTCTAATGATAGGCTGTGAATCATTTCATTGGAAACATGGGCAACTCAAACAGAATGCCACTAGTATTTTTGTTTCTTCTCTTGGAAGAAATAACCTTAATATATAAATATAAAGTTTAGAAGCATAGATCAGTTAACGTATAGACAGCGATGATCAATTCTTTCGTCTGTCGGGAGTTCTTTATTGTTTCTCATTGCACACTTAGGCAAAATCTTAAGACTTTAAGAGGTTTAAGTTCAAAACGACATTAAATGGAATTACCATGTAAATGTGGTCATTCGAAAGGCCAACATGAGGTTGCACAACACATGCTTTGCATACTGACAAGTTTCGGATTACCATTAAATGATCTCCTGATGATCTATACAGCTCTTCATATGACCCGTTCTGGAATAATTTCGCCGCAGTATGGCATTCAGGATTGATTTTCTGTACGCATTATACCTTGTGCCTTTTTAGCTGCATATTACTTATCAGATATTCCTATCAGTTTTGTATTTTCTGAATCATACAGAACACAGAATCTTAGACTTATTTTCAGACCCTAAATCTCCACAATAAAATAGCATTCTAATTTTGTCTTTTTTTTTTAGGGGGAGATGTTACTTTGATGAAAAAAGCGGGGAGTATAAATCATGGTTGACTAATTGTTGATCAAGTGTAACTTTTTCAGGAGTTTGAAGCATAAAGACCCTATATGCTGTTGGGAAGATTATGACAAACGTGTGGACGAAACTGTCTATGTGTTATTGATGATTTGACTTTTGTAGGACGGAAGGTTCCAGTTTCACACTGATTTCCAGATGAAAAGTCATAGACAACCATTACAACATTATTTATACGACAATATGCAGTAAGCTAAAAAAAAGAAAAGAAATTAAAGCTTATATCCTACTTGCATATATGAATCAACGCAAATGATTTCTGTTGTTTTTTTTTTATTTGTTTCAAATCAAGGGAAAAACAAGGACAAATTGTTAAAGCTTTTTTTTTTATCTTAATTGCATATATGAGTAAACGCAAATGATTTTTGATTTTTTTTTTAGTTGTTTCAAATCAAGGGAATAATTTTACATGGTATGTTTTAATGATACAGGCATGTTAAATCACTTAATAGTTTTTAATCCCTGATCATTATGTAATCGTGTTATTCAGTTGTTTTCTTCTTCTTTTTATGGTGTGTGTACCTTTTTTTTTTTTACTCGATTTGGGAGTTTTCTATTGTTCGTGCTTGTTTTTGCTATACTTTTCTTACGCCCCGAGTATGGGATAGCTGCAGCTACTCTTCCCTGCCCTTCAAATTTAGCGACCACTGCTACGGATCCTGTAATGAGACTAGAGGAAAGGAAAAGAAAAAAAAATGAATGCAAGTCTTTTCGGATGGTGTGGTGTAGGCATACGGGGCAAGGTTCGACTATGCTCACATTACTCTTCCTCTGATTGTTTGGTCGGTTTTTGTTTTTGTTTTTTAATTCTAAGTACGCTGGAAATCCCCATTAAAGGCAATGTTACACTTCTCCAAACCATAATCGGATCAATGAGTTCTTGGGTCATTTCTTTTATTCTATTTTTGTTTTTCTCCTTGTTTGCTTTTGTGTGTGTGTGTATGTGTGTGTATGTTTGTGTGTTTGTGTGTGTTTGTGCGTGTTTTGGCTCTATAAGAAGACTATGGGGTAAATATTTAATAAATGATCTTCCCAAAATTACAAACTTCTTGTCGTACGCTTATACGTTCAAACTGACCAAAAATTTACTTGTTCATTTTTCTAGCGACTGACTGTGATTATTACATTGTGACGGAAGTTGAACGAAGTCACATTTTCTCTCACAAGAAGATAACATAAGCGAAGACGAAACGTAAGCACATAATGTTAAAAATGAGAAGGAAATATTGAGTTATCTGTACGTATATAATAACCTATTTGGTTTTGATGTTTAACATTGTATTGAAAATGAAGATAAGTTAAAATTTACTCCATAATGCAGAGGAGATCGAGCTCTACAATATGCTACCAGTAATTTGATATTCCCCAAAGTTGCAATAACGACCTTCTGGTTCTCACCCGACGTACTGAAACGTACATTAACAATGCGCTTACCTGAGGATAGGGAGACTGATACTAGCAGAGCAACAAACACCCATATCCAGTGAATTCGTGGCATGTTGGTTAAAGTGGTATTCTCTCCTAACATCAAGGGGTGAGAAGGTTCATACAAAGAACATTTTATGTGCAGGTAACGTAGGAATTCACCTGTATTCTCACTTCGATCTTCGACTTTGCTTAAATTCGTACATTTATGTAATATTAGTACAAGATGAGCCTGCACAATTTTCATGACTCTTCCCCTTATATATATATATATATATATATATATATATATATATATGTGTGTGTGTGTGTGTGTGTGTGTGTGTGTGCGTGTGTGTGTGTATGTACATTTACATAGGGCCTAAGTCTATGCATGTATATATACTCAGCAGAAAAAGTAAGTTCCCCCCTAACGTTATTGGATATATCTCAAAAAGTATTTTACGGATTTTCATAATTCAAAGGGGAATGGATAGGGAATTACTCATAACATGATTGGCATATCATTGCCACCAGATATCATTAATGGTGTAAAAAACGCATTTGATGTCAAAATGCACGGGAAAAAAAGTTGCACTTCTGGCTTTAGGAAGCATAATCGTATACATTTCCTATGTAAGTTAGCAAATGACTTTTAAAATTGTGTAATTCTCAGGAATTTCTTCAGTTACAATGTGCTTCCCTATTAAACAGAAGTTATGCATTCTTTTTAAACAATAGCCTTTTCAATATGTAAAATGTTGGTAGAAGCCATGTGATTTGTAATTCCAATTTGGGTTGATCACATTAATGTGCCTATGGCCATTTTGCATCACGCGCTCAAGTTGTAGATCAGTTTGTTGAGGGAAATGGCATCGAACGTATTGAGTGGCCTGCAAGATCCCCTGACTGTAATCCAATAGACAATCTTTGCGAGCAAGAAGGTGAAAGATGACACTTCACTGCAAGAATGTCAGCGAATCTTGCAGAGAGCATCGGCTAACATTAAGCAGCGCCAAGTACAAACTTTAGTTAAAAGTATGAGGAAGAGATGCCGGCTGGTTATTGAAGCGGAGGGTGGACATATCAATTATCAAATACTTCACTGTATGCTCATGAAAAGAAAGCGATAGAGAAATATGCAATAAACCATGCTTAAATGTTCAGAATCATGAGTGATTGTTTGATTATTTGTGTAAAAGTCATCGCAAATCACTAAAGTGCAACCTTTGCTTCCATGCATTTTGACATAAAATGCATTTTCACACCAATAATAATATCTGGTGGCAATGATTCGCCACTCATGTTATGAGTAATAAAATTCCTCATCCATTTCCGTTTGAATTATGAAAATCGGTAAAATACTTTTTGAGATATATCCAAAAATACCAGGGGAGGGGGGTCTTTCTATTTTTGTTGAGTGATGTATACACATATATATTTAAGCGGAAATGCGTTAATATTAGCAGAACGAATAGTTGAAGTTTGAGAGAAATCGGACAATCCATTGAAAGTTATGAATTTTGAAGCTCTCAGTGCGGCCATTACTGGCTGAGAAAGATATAAATAGAATAAATGAAGACAATTAAACACATTTCCGTTTTTCTAGCATAATGAAAAAAAAAATGAAAACAGGGGGGATTTATTTATTAACATAATATGACAGTATCAAGAGGAGGGACTGTTGTACTTGGAAATATTTTTTTTGGGGGGGAATTCTCTTTATATTTTCTTTCATTTTTTCATTGTCCATGCGTTATGGCATGAAATGTTATCTTGTCATCCTGCAATGGCGGTACCAAAATTCATTACACTTTAATGGATTGTCCGATTTTCCTCAAACTTGACTGATGTGTGAGGTACCTCTTGGTTCTACTTATATTCCTGTATTCAGTCAGTTCACATAGTTTTATTTTCAGGGATTAACAACCTGGAAACGTTGGATAACAGCACAGAAGTAACTTCCGTGTAGTTTGCTTTACAAACGCTATAGGCAGGAAAAAACACATACGAAAATGTAATTTGGATATAAACAGAACAAAACAGAGACTATTATATATACAGTGTGTAATACTTCTTGTCATCGCATGCACCCTGGCCCGTTTGTTGGGCAAAGGACCGTGGTGCGATCTATTGCGAGAGTAACATAGGCACACTTAACCCAACACGTAGCAAACACGAACTACCATTTAAGGGATGCCAGCAGAGTTAATGAGACCTAATATACGGCATGATTGCGTATAAAATAATTGATTTCATGCACACAAACCTGTTCTGTGTTCCTGGCAGGCATTCCTGGCAGATTTTCTGGATAATCGGTCGGTAAATTTCACATCAAGCTACCAAGTTTCAAGACAAATCCTAACAGAAAACGAAACACTAACTGGTCATGTGTTGGTGACGCGTTAAAGTTGGGTAATTTCCGACATGTGTACATACCAGGAATCCAGCTCCGAACGATCGTTCGGTAAAAGGTACAACTAAACAAGCAGAAAAAAAATGACAAGCCAGAACATAATGTTCTGTCAGTATTTTTGCAGGAAGACTACAGATGTCAAGCCCATTGAGCAGCTAGGCGTAAAGTTTTGTAGCGCGTCATTGAGCAAAACGACCAAAGGACGGCGGGGGGGGGGGGGGAGGGGATTAAATTCTTATTGAATATTGTGGCTTATTCGGCCAAAAATCAAAAAGTCTCTCAAAAATTAAGGTTCGAGGTTTGTGATCTTTAGGTAATCTTTTTCTTGAGGAGTAAGAAAAAGCTTGCCAGGAGTTTGAGCATGAAAAAAAAAAGACCCCTGAGGCGGAGACTGACACGTACAGGCGTGAGTATTGGTCTGCTAGAATGAAATGAGACAATTATTTTCCTTAATTTGTGACAACTACACCAATCCTCCGTCGCAATTTTAATACAAATTCAAAAGTAAATTTCACTTTTGTTTTGCAGTTTCACATTTGTAAACTATACACGTACAGTATCCATACACTGTCCATACTATATATTCTTCTATACCTACCTTCTAATGCCAATTGAGAGAGTTGACTTTGTTTCTAATTCAGTTTTCACTGTCTTTTCTCTGAATGTTTTCATTTCAAACAGCGTTAAGTATTCATAATTGTGAGTTCGTAAAGAATAGATCCCCACAGAGAATGAGAGAGAGAGAGAGATAGAAAGAGAGAGAGAGAGTGAGAGATGGAGGGAGAGATAGATAGGACAAGCCTGCGCTCCTGTAGACCAACACTAGAATAGACTTCTGCATATATTGTGATAAGATGAGTTTTTTAATTGAACTAAAATGGATGTGATGTTATCTTGAATCTTGAACTTGTTGCAAGCATGTCATGCATGTAACATATGACTGAGAGTCAGCTGAATTCTTCGGGCTAGAGAGAAGCGATGAGCATAATGTGTTGTGAAACCAGGGAATCACCAGGACGCTATGCTCGGCATCGTCACATATCTCATTATACTATAAGCTCATTTGCTCTTTACAACTCTGCACTGATTTTCAATACGTTGGTGCAATGTAAACTCAACTGTCACGCTTGTATTGTTTTATTGTAACTCTCCAACCCCTCCATTTTTTTTTTCTGCACAGGATTCTTTACCGAACCAACAACATGCCCTAACTACCCCCCCCCCCCATACACACACACACACACAACACACCGCATCCACTCTCACAACCACCCTACCGGTCCCCTACATTAATTGATTATTGAAGTCTTTTATATATACGGCACTTGTAAAATCAAGACAATTCGGATAAAACTATACAGTGTAAAACTTCAATTACACAGTACATTAAAAGTGCAAATACACCCTTGCAAACAAGCGACGACACAATAATGACGGTTACGAATGAGGAATAAAAACTTCAATTATACTGCAAGTACATTCCAGACCATTGTTTTAATGTACACCAAATATTGAACCCAAATAGTGCATGCCTCAAGGAATACTTTAACACATACTGAAAAGGTAACTATTGACATCCCCTCTAGAAGAAGTAAAAGCCTCACAATTATGAACAGAGATATATAATTGCTAATGATATATTATGCTGAAAAAGATGGTAAAAGGTGACTTGAAAATGGAAACCAATTTGGCCCCAAAGATGTGATTGCGTACTTACCCTGTTTGACATTATTGTGACTTGTTTGGTTTTTTTTTTTTTTTAATTTCAGAAAGTAATTACTGACGATTGAGCAACAGATCTTTATTTTGTATAAAACCCTTCTTACGTTCTTACGTTCTCAAAAGATTTTAGCAATGATTGTTAGTATGACCACTATTCTTTAAATTTGGAATATTGGAGTAGAAATTCTAGTGAGTTTTTGTTTTTGTTTTTTTGCTTCATAGAACTATCTAAAATATGAGAAAGATCCATTCTTCCTTATACCAGAACTTGACAAAGTTTACTCTCATGCGGAGATTGCTAAAATAAGAGGTGAATTTCACTGAATTGGCAAACCACCAAAATCAGTCTCCTTTGTGGTTCATTTTGTTCCGATCAAGCTTCTCCTTCGCCCATACGATTAAGCCTCGTCCCATCCTCAAAGCTAAAGTCCTATGCAGATGATATTCATGTCATTCATAACGCTTATAAGCATTGAGCAAGCAGGCAGGGACATTTAGAGTTTTGTCGCGCATTCTGGCCTTGCCTTGCCACTATATCAGATTTTCTTTTTTCACACGTGAGGTTCTTCCTTATGCACAATAGTCCATACTGTTTGTTCACAATTATCCTGCAAGTCAGTAAAAACTTTACAGCTATCATCCCTCCCTGGCACTATAAAATACCATATTTTGTGCCTAATGATGTCACGTTTTCGTCTCTTAAAAATCGAAAAACCTAAATCCAACTCAACTCAGCTCAGTTCTTCAATCCCAGTTTGGAACTTACTGTAAAACCAGCTCCAGTAGATAATTATCTTGAAGATTAAGATATAAATGGGCCAGTAGTTCTAAACACTAGCAATCAGTAGAGAATACATGCCCCACTCAACCACAATGTGATTGTGATAAAGAGAGAATTACCGAGATTACCGAGGAATACTCGTCTTAAGCCATGAACATTCAAAATTGGTTTACTGGTTTGTATCGGTGGTCTTGAAGACATTGTCAAAGACATGCACGAGTTGTATATTAATACTTCATTGTGCGTGTATGTGTGTTAATATATACATTATGTACAAAAAAATATGTAAAGAGTGGATGGCAAAAATACGGGTAACGCGCCGTTAAAACCAAAGAACAAACAAGCAAACAAGCAAAAAACAAACAAACACATGCACGGAAACAAAACATAAACATATACGGTTTTGGCTTACATCAAGAAGTTACGCGTTGGAATGCGGTTAATTCAACATTCATGTCATGCAACCACGAGCTACATAAATACAAGGAGTTATAACATCAGCTTGACAACAACTATTGATATCAATGTAAGGACGCACATAATTATTCAAGATATAGAGACAATGAACTAGTGCTTTCTATAGCTCAGTCGATAGAGCATCGGGCTAGCAATCCTGAGGTCTCGGGTTCGAATCCCCTTGGAATCCCATTTTCTTTGCTCAATATTCCACTGTTAAATAATATTCATTCTGGTCAGTTTTTCTGGTTGTGTTTGTTACATACTCAAAAACCTCCATCACTTCGATGGTCTCTCGCATTTATTCCCAAGTTGAATCATTATCCTTCGGGTTTATGCAAGGTTCAAGTGTGTACGTGTTTGTCACAAACAAACACACTGCTGTAGCTTCTGACCATTCGAACATTGAGAATTTAGGGTTTCTGGGACGAACACTGAACTAGGGCTTTCTATAACTCAGTCGGTAGGGCACCGGGCCAGAAATCCGGAGTTCTCGGGTTCGAATCCCAATGGATTCCCATTTTCTTTGCTCAATTTCAACTAATAAAATATGTGACCGTGCACCTCAAAACGAACATAAAGTCGCACACACTGATTTTGCGTGAGGACTGAAAATAAGTGAAATGGGTCAACCTAGCCGAACTTGACTTTTTTATATTTTCTGAAAGAGCGGGTCTTCTTTTACATTGTGCTAAAATTTGGTATCATAAAACGGGCAGGAAAGTGTGTTTTTTTAGCAGTTTATCTCGAACATTTTTGGTAGAATAGTGTGGTTATGTGTGTCTTAAGAATCCCTTTTTCATTTCTGAAAAACCTTGTCCACACTCTTCACTTTCAACTCTAGTAACTTTTGAAAGGATAGGGCTACTGCTTTGAAAGTTGGCATTGATTATGGACAGAATGTGTTAATGAGGCATGCTCAATTTCAGTTCAATCTGATAATCCCTTCATTGTTGTTACTCTGGTGGTTTACTTCCTGTTTTTTGTCCCATTCATCGCACAGCCAGCACGGTTTAGTAAAGATTAAGCGCTTGAATAGACACTGTACTTCAGAGCCTCTTTTCTCAGTTCACACATTTCCTGAGTTCGTGCTTTCTTTCCAATATTTAGATAGGTTAGGAGAGTCCATTTGATTTGAGTTATACATCATTTTAAAGCTTAAAGTCTGCTCTTTCAGAATATGGACTTAACTAAAAATTCATGTCTGGCGACTTTTTGTTTGTTTTGAGGTGCACTGTCACATATAGAGACGTCAAATACGAATGACAAGCCAAGTCCTTAGAGTACAAACAGTTATCGTAATACTTGATATCAAGTGTTCATTTGAATAAAAATATGAATGATATACATATAACAACAAATACAACACATTAATAATTTGAAAGCAATATAGACATTTTAGGTCTTCTTAAACTGGCAAAATGACAAAATGAATCATTATGAAGGGTAACCAAGAAGCACAGCTTTTTAAGTGCAATTTACCCATAAGTAAGAAAACTACTCAACGAGGAATACAATAAATCAATATCATAGTAATTACAATACTTCAATTTCTTACTAAAGCAATATAATGCTAGGACTACACTTATAAAAATTGTTTTTATTTGAGATTGCTATAATGTGTCTACCACAACATATCGATGAAAATGAAAATTATCAGGATATATCTATCTGTAAATATTGTGACAACGTTGAAAGAGAAGATAGTTCATAAGCTGTCAATGCTGACATCAACAAGTCCTTTTTAGTGAATAGAGACCTTGACTCGAACTGTCTCGCTTCCAACGTCATAATGAGCCGTATTAGGTTCCTGCTGTCGGCTGTCAACTTCTGTCTTGCCTAATCCGTCCTCCTCTATCGACTCGTCACACGGTCCAGAAGTCTGTTCGACATCGCTTTGGCCAGCAGGGGAGTGGTCGGGCTTGCAACGTTCAAAGTCAAAACCTGGAAAACATGACGTAATCCTTCTTATTCTTTTCAAGTGCACATTATTTTTCACACCTGTGTGTAAACATGGTAAATGGCAATACCATTTCCATTCAGAATAACATATACTGAAAAGTTGCCAAGTCTCCACATTTTATTTCCCTATGAATTTAGTTGAAGTGATATTTCAAGTTTCAGGTTTCAAGTTTCAAGTTTATTTCATATTTCCACTTTCTCAGTGATGGGATTACAAAATGATTGACAATAAAACAAAAGTACAAAACATATGCAACAATATCTTATGTTTGAGGAAAAAAAAAGACAAACAAACATTACACACAAATATAAATGGTCGTTTTCATCTGAGGCTATTACAAATAAATGTCAGAAATATGATGGGGCCTACATAAAAGCAATGATGCTTGTAAAAACTGTAGTTTCCCGAATTTATAGGCGTGAAATTATACGGAGAACGGACATTATTATCTCGACCAACTTAAATTGTACCAGTGCAAAATCAGTATCAAAAACGAATTATCGAACCACATGAATACTTTAGTATCGCTTAAACGAGACTGTACATATTTCGCCGTGTTTACACACACATATACACACAAAAGTGCTATAACGGTATCGTCAAATACCTTGGAGCTGCAGACAAAGACAAAAGACTGGGGGTATTAAAAAAAAAATGTTGCTAAGAGCCGGGTAGTGTGTATCCACTAAGTAATAGCCGTTTTAGTTTGCGTTTGAAGGTGAATAAGGATAAGGAAGAAGTAATATCATGAGGGAGGTCATTCCAGTATCTGGGCCCAGTAAACATAACTGTTTTCTTTGCAAAAATAGTACGAGTACGGGGAAGGTGATAAGCGTCACTCTGACGAGTGGGGTAGCAATGAATAGAGCGATTTCTTTTGAACATGTGAATAAAAACGGATGGTAATTCATTAGTTGTTAGTTTATACATGAAAATTCCATATATTTTTGGTCCCTAACTTAATATTTCTGGTCCCTAACTTAAGGATTATTTTGTAGAAAAAATTCTCCTTAAGAAATGTTTTGTATACATAATTATATGCACACACACACACACACACACACTTATATATATATATATATATATATATATATATACACTTTACCCATTGCACCTATTCTGCTCAGTTACTTTTGTAAAACCTTAAAATTTCAGGAAAAGAAATCAATGAAATGAAATTTTATTCTAATAGCAAGTTGTTGTTTTTCAATACGTCCATTTTTTATGTATTTTTATATAATTCAGGTCTTTGTTAATTCAAACAATCAGATATGATTGCTATAAACATCACGAGGAAAATATGATGATTGTATCGGCACACACAATTGAAAAGTTGATAGTTGAGAAAAACGCCATTCCTTTACAAAGAGATCGAGATAGAACTGAACAAATATTAAGGAACAGTTAGTAAATCATCGAATGTAATGTTATGTGTAGTGTTTAATGAGACGCATGAGACTTCGAAGTCAATTTAGCTTGTAAAGTCGTGTTCTATTTCAAGGAAAATTTCAATCATTTTGTCAAACATGAAAAAAAAAAAACGTATTCGGCTGAATGTCCGCTTCCGAGAAACGAACAGGAAGTTAATTTTCAAAGACTAAGGCACTAAGACGCTATGATTATGACAAAAGGATATCAGCTGTGAAATATCTTGTTTTTTCCTGCAATTCATCGAAACAAACAACACACAAGCAAGCAAAACAAACAAACAAAAACTAATCGGCATTTCTCATGTTTTCACAGTTACCTTTGAAAAATTCCCGGTCAGTAGGGGTACATTTAGCATTCTCCATTGCCAAGTTCAGTAGGACAAACGGATTCACATCGGTATTTCTTCGTTGCCAAGAGTCTAGACGTACCTCTACAAGACTGTGAGCTGATGTCCTTTGCAATGCCCATTTTAATGGAACATCAATTCCTTCAGATGATATGTCAAAATCTTTAAAAATTTTCTTAATTTTTTCTTTGTTGTCAATCTTCCGTATCAACATTGTAATAGTTTCGGGGGGTATCCTCTTCTCAGCATCATTCCTGAAAGCTTAATAAAAAAAGAAAAAAAAAAACATGAATAGCCAAGCACACGAGTACAAAAACCCTAAGCAATGGAATGATTTCATAATAAATCTCATACTCATATTTGTACACGAACGAGCTTTATTATGCAGTAAAGCGTAACATACAAAGATGGAATAAATGATTCAGTTACAGTAAATACTGGTGTTATTCTGCGCAGTATTCTTGAATATCAACGCACATTCTCAATCAATCCACGACTTTAATACTAGGTGTTTCAAAAAACATTTCCCACTTTTGATTCTAAATAATTCATAAACTATACAGGGTCCTATCAAATAACACTGTCATTGATATGATTGACAGCTGAATGGTGTACAATTTTGTTGGAGGTGGTTTCAATATGAAAGCATAAATCAGTTTCATGAAATCCATGATTAATTTCACAGTTAGGTTTCAGATTTTGCTCTATTTTCAACCCTCTGTACAAAATTTCACTTTGCATAGGGGTCGCTGGGTGTGTATGGGAGTGTGTGGTTAACAACCTGACAATGGTCCTGAGCAATAGCCAGGGTTTGAATGCTTCATTATTATTCATGAGAAATTCCACTATCACAACTAGTCTTTATTCAGCCTCTAGCAGTATCTGTGTAAAGTCAAACGCCTGCCGATACTGTCGTTGGGTCTCGACAGTGCTCTCCCTACTTCTGAAAAACGAAATTACAGTGTACAATGAATACCTTCTGTTCTATCGTAACCATGGTGACAGGAAGCAAAGAAAATCAATATAGAGTATACACCTGTGTATATGGAGCCTTAAATAAATCTTCTGTGAAACAAATCGCCCCATTGAAAAATGCTGCTGAACTCTTTACCAAAAATGATCTCTTTTTATCGAAAAAGCGACATATTTGTCAGATCATTAGTAGACAGTTGTATTAAAATGAAGATCTCTAGATCATTTATGCTTATTTACATCCAAGATTTAGTGATATGGTGAAGTAAAATTTGAAAAATAACAATGATCGCCAGCTGGATTGAAATGTGTTTGCGAGCACATGGAAGCATGTGCTTACTTTTTCCATGTGCATGCATTTAACCCTTTACCGTGCATGAATTCAGACTAGCAGTGCCCGCGACAATCCACATGAATTATTGATTAAGCATTAATGTGCCTGGAAGCGCGAGACTGACGCCTAGTAAACAGGTGGTTCAGGCATGTCCATTGTTCAGGGCCATTGTCAGCTCACACTCACATACACATCATTGGTTCCTGTGCAAAGTTCATTTTTGTACAGAGGGTTAAAATATGACAAAAATCTGAAACCTTACTTCAAAATCAATCTCAGATTTCATGAAACTGATTCATGCTTTCACATCCATATTACCTTCAACAAAATTGTACACTATTCAGCTAAGACTCATATCAATGACAGTTTTATCGGATGAATAGTTTTTGCACTATTAATGGTCAAAAGTGGGAAATGTTTTTTAAAACAACTAGTAGTTGTGACATTTTAACGCTGTCTATAGAAATCTCAAGATGTAATTACATTTTCCATGTCATATTACAGATGACTTAAAGCCCAAGCAATACAAAGTGTGAAGATGAGTTAGAAACCAATTCTACGAAAATAGAGACGATATTTACAACGCTCAACTAATGAAAAAGTGCAATATTGCAACCGCTAATCGTAAATCTCCAAGTTTTACCTTCTAATCTTGTCACCTCACTCTCTAGATCGTGCTCTCTCAGACACTGGAAGAGGTCTTCTAGCTGATTTTTTCTTTTGTATCTGTCCTTCCACTTACACAACAGAGAATACATACATCCTGCGTAGGTATTCTCTCCATGTAGCGCTACAGCATTAACAGGAAGATGACTGAGTTCCTTTACTGCATTCGCAAGAGAATTGATTCGTTCTACTTCTATTCCGGATACCAGGTACCAGAGTTCTACGAAAGAAACCAGCTGACCTGCCGATTGAACAAATAGAGGCAATAAAGTCATTGATATCAGGTGGGTGCATACACAGATCCTGAAACAGGAATTATTATTTGTCATGAGTTTTACTCTAACGCAACACGGATATTTCACAGAATGAAAATGGAATAAACATTCCTCATAGGTTTTATTGCGTATTGCGTTATAGATTAAAGGCATAATTTTCCATTTGCAGATGAAACAAAACCCAGCATTAGTTCTTCAAAATAGTTCTAAAATGTGAGTTAGGAGTAGAAACAACCAATGTAAAAATTTGAACCAGTATTATCATTGCTAAGTATTGTTGAATATACAAAACGTGAACAATCATTATAATTAAAATGTTTCCAGACTAACCGTCTATAGTTATTATTCAATGAGAAGAATAGTCATATCTCCTTAGATTTTAGGCTTTATTGCAAATATGTTACATGGTAGGATGTTTTGTGATACAACTGACCTACACATATGCATCAAAAGCCATATGTGAACATTTTTTAAATCACTGCTCCCAAAGGTAAACAGAACCTTTAACGTATAAATTATTCGTACTTGCGTCACAAAATTGAAATGTTAGCAGAAGAATATAAACGAACAGAATTGTTTACTTATGCGCAAAATCAGAGGAAGATGATGCTTACGTGTAAAACTCGTAACTTCCATTTGAACTGAACAGGTATTCATAACCAAGTTGAATTTATGATATTTCAAGATAGAAAAAAAAAAAGCCTATCCAAATTTCATTTGGATATGTAAAAGTTACATTGTACTTTATAATTTGTTTATATGCAATTGTCGTATTATATGCTTTGGCCGGAAATGAAATAAAAATGAAATGAAAATGAAATACTGTCAGGTAGGTGACGAAGAAAATGGAATTTCATCGAACAACAGATCGTTCTCTGTTTTTCGAAGACATTGCAGTAAACATACTCACACACACATATGTATATAGACATACGTGCAAACACACAATTATTATTCTAAATATGAAGATATAGGTTTGCACATGTAAATTACCGCATTCCACGTGCTCTGTATTAGTACGTGTATGTAATAACCGTGTTCACCCATTGTCACCAGTCGATACATTTTTGTCTTGATTTTTTTTTTGCAATCGTTAACAAATGCAATGGGAGACCGTCCCTGTGACGACGTTTGAAAGATATTCGTGGTGAAAGGAAATGTCAAATGTACAAAAAGTTATAGTTGATCAAGGAACATATCAATTTTACCATTCTTCTGAAGTAGCCGCTGTGTCTGAGAGACTGAAGTATCTAGTCCGGTAGAAAGTGTAAGTTAGAGAATAATCATGAGGTAAATCTATGCAAATGCCATTAAAGTATGGTGAAGGAGACATTAAAATCAAGAAAATCATATATATAAAAGAAGGTTTCAAAGCAGAGGGAAATGTCTCCTAAAACAGATTTTTAATGTGACTTATTAAAAAAATATTCGCAATACTGAGAAATCGCGAGTTAAAACTGACTGAGTTGCTTCACCGATACTCGCTCCGGAACAGCCGTCTTTTTCGAGCCCTAAATTATGACGTCACGAAATGAACAAAAGCCTTTACGCGTGTAGCGGGACATCGAGGCCGCCATTCATAAAGCACGGATTTCTTGGTGAGCGAATGCAATATCTGGCCTGCCTTCAGTCGCCTCTGCCTTCTCGGCTGGGACATTAAAACGTCAAATTTTTACCTTATATTGTACGGAAAGACTTTGAGTTTGACATAGAGAGTGAATTGAGTAATGGCAGTGACAATGACACTGATAGTGACTTTGGCAAAGTCGGAGTGGTAGAAGAAGCTATGGAGAGGCGACGGATATGGAAGGCCGCCGCGGACACAACTCGCTTGGGGCATACACGGAAACGGGCACACTGCCTCTCCATACGTATGCCCCAAACGAACCACGTCCACAACGACCCTCCATAGACGGAGCCCACTGTGTTGATGGAGTGGTAGCACACCGCACATTTCGTGACGTCATAATTTTTGGTCACCAAAATTTCGCCGTCAGATCGGGTTCTAGTGGTCTAAAAAGGGTCTCAAAACACCATCTCTCCATCGTTCTGGAGACTTTTTTACTTTCTGAAAGTTAATTATTTATATTCCTAGAGACTTAAGCTTTCCAGAAATCTATAGATCACATTGTTTATGAATATCGTCTTTTGTTTTCTCGTTCACCATACTTTGAACGAGATTGAAGCAAGACATGCGTAGCGTAGATGAGGGGTGGGGAGAGGTATTGGCAAAAAAAAATAATAATAATAATGTGGAAGGAGAAAAAACCCCAGGAATATTACGTAGCGTGTATGCATGCAAAGCTGCTGTCTTTCAACTTTTTTTCCAAAGTAAGATAGCATTATGACTGATGAGATATACGAGAATATTACCAAGGATGAGAGGATAAGAAAGCTTATATCTCTTCCTCATTATTTTTTTCTGCTTTTAGAATTTTGTTTTCCTTTTCTTTTCATTAAAAAAAAAATCACACATTGAAAGGTGCTCAAACTAAAGGCTACAATTTTGGCAGACTCTGCGTTAGGCAGTTCTGTCCCGTATCCAGAGTTGCTCTAGATTATATCCCATATCACATTATGCATGGAAATCACAGTGGTTTTATAGAAGATATACGTCAGTGGTACAAGGTGCTTTGACTTGCTTGTATCAATACGTGAAAATAATGATTCAGGCACTTTTCATAGTACTGCTGTGCTTTAAGTATAGTTGAATTTCACTTTCTAGATATACCAATGCCCAGTCGTGTGGGTAGTTGACACCTCCTCCCACACCGTCCGTCCCCTTGTGGTTCACTTCCACAACCTTAAGAAACTGTGAAGACGCACAGCGGATGACAGGTGACAGATACCTACGGTTTAGTCATTCACATTGTTCCTAAATATTTTTTGCAACTTTTATGTTTATAGAAAAGTGCAATATTTCAGTGTGTATTGAAAAGAATGATAAAGTACCCTTGCGTGAGAGTGAACACTCCACCCACACCATTCCCCTTCGGACAACCTCCCTAAGCATAGTACTGGTCAATGTAATACTACCTTCTACTGAAACCAGAAGCTATAGGACTGTTTCGAAAGTTTGAAAAAAGCCAAAATAAATCACCGAATTCATTATTAACAACAAAACGGGAAATAATATATATATATATATATATATAATATATATAAACATATATATATATATATATCACTACGGGAGGGGTGTTCTCCTCCCACATTCCGTCTCCCTCGCTTTGCTCGACCGGGCACGGTCGCTTCGCTCCCGGGCATAACCACACCATCGAATATCGAATTTCTAATGACATGTACATATATTTATATATTGCAAGTTAAAATTATCTTCGCATAAATATTCATCTCATTGACAACCATCCCCACACAAAAAGACCATAAACCCCTCAAACAGTATAATCAGTCAAAGAACAAACCTATATAAAACATATATTTGCAACACAATGAAACGTAGAAAAAAACATATTGTGCACTTACTTTCTTTCGTTTTCTTCTTATATTTCCTGTAAAGAAGAATTCCTGCAATTACCATGATGATAAGGACTAGCACGACCAGGATCACAGGCACCGCGGCAGCTGTGGAATATAATTTTGAGCAATACGGCTTCTTACTACTACTGCTGATGAAAAATATTTAACCTGTTATGTAAGGGAAGAAATGATTGTCCCTTGTATTTCTATACCAACATGCCTTCAAAAATTAGGTGCAACATGTAAATAACATCCTCCTATCCATATTGGCCATGGCGATAGTGTAATAACTTAAAACCTACTGTAATTCCAACCGATTATCATCAGTATCATCAACAGCGCTATCTACACTACCGGGACTATGCCCCTTTAACAGGCAAGTCAAGTGTTCGTTTATTGAGGGAGAAAAGTGAAAAATATTGATTTTTTTTTAATCGTTCTATACATGTGAAATCACAAGCTGAAGTAGTCTTCTCATCCAGCAGTGACTCAGCAGAAACTTCAAAAAAAAAAATCATAATTTTTGAACGGATGTCCGATTTTCATTAAACTCTCACTGACGTGCTCTACTAAATTTCGGTATTCAGTTAATTCACATGCATGTATATGAAGGTGGACTTGTCTTTGAACGGATGTACTCCATGTGTTTTTTTATGGAAAAAAAATGAAAACAGAAATAAAAGTAAGAGCTTCAGTTTATCGAAACTCCAAATGAACGTTAATGGCTTGCCTAGTCAGAGTACTGACAACTGTGACTGTGACTGTAAAAAAAAAAAATATTGAATTATGCTCTGCCTACAATTTGCATTCAATACAGATGAAAGAAAAGGAATATCAGCAAGCGGTTGGCATGAATCATTGTGTATTCAACTTTGATAATTTTTGTGTTATACATGTGGACATAATCAGGTCATACCATTAAGTTGGACCACTGTGTTTTTTGCTTTGATTTTGGATATCTCGGTTATGTCAAAACTATTTTTTTTTTATATCAAATGAATTTCTAATTTCTCTTGGAATTGTATGCTCTTTAATATCTCAAGCGGTTTCCAATCATCTCCCAAAAAGTTAGGACCTGAATCCCCATCTCAACCAAAACTATACCATCCTTCTAAAATTTCTTTACTTTGGTATGTTTTTAGAACTATGGTGCCTTGTTACTTTCCATTCAAGATTCAGGTTTCAGTTCCAGTGAGAAGCTTGTTTTTACTTCATTATGCAAAGTATTATCCTATATAAGACAAAAAGGTGATGATTACAAGTAATAAGGTCTTATTGCAAAAATTATCATTAGGCAAACCTCAACACGAGTGATTCTAATGAGGGCTTTTGATAAACTGCCTAATAACGATGAATATGTCAACTTCTTAAATTTCGAGGTGTTTCTAGGCCTATACTAAAATGAAGATAAAAACCAATTTTATTAGTTGAGATTTATTCTGGGGTTCTCGTAAGCCCACTTTCTGCATGGTTCAATTCTCTATCAAGTCTCCATAAGCTGGTACAACTCTCCTGAAGACATTGCACACCCCTCACAATGTAGGAGTGTTGAGCCACTTGACACTTCTTTTCAGAGAAATTCTTTAAATTGGGCAATGATCTACAAAGGATTTTCGTAGGTACACAACAGTTCTTTAGTTGTACTTCAACATGGTAACAAACAAATGTTATAAACAAGAATTCATAATGAGACATTTTAAAATAGAATTATTGGCTCAGCTCTACTGCATCTGACTTACGTGTTGTGACCAATTTATCAACATAAATCTCTACTCACAGGCATCTTTGACAGGAGCAGGTTCTGTAACGATGTTGTTTGCATCCGTGTGGTTTCCTGTCGTTGTATGTGTGAACACACCCTGTGTTGTTCTCGTGGTTCCTACTGGTAGTCCGCTAGCTGTGCATTTAACTGGATCGGATCCTACCAACATCTCTATCGTAACCATCTGGGTAAGTAGCCCTTCTGTATCAGTAGAAATGACTCTCTGAATGATATTGGCCTGGTCTGAGGCATCGCTGAATGACAAGCTGATGTTGGGATAGTACCCTGTCACAGTACATGTGAGAGTTATAGTCGTATTGCTGTCCGCACTAATGTTGCAAGTTTGCGTCGATTCATTCGAGCTGATCGGCACACACGTGTGGATTTCCGGAAATGGTTCGTGGGGGGTGGCTGCAAATAGAACACACGCATTGACATCTCAGTCAGTGCTAAGATCATAACAACTTCAACAATAGTAAAATGAAATGGTAGTAGGCATATGTGAGAAGGAAGGTAGGTGAATTTTTCCTCTTTTCTAAATGGAACTTTTTACTTGGCACTCAGCCTCGAGCTAGGTACAGGAATAATGTGATAGAGTCTTAAGAGTTCATCACAGCGTTATAGGGTTTCCTTTATAGTAACAGACTGTGCAAAATTTATTTGAAACAGGTTTTTCTAGCTTATTGAATTCCTGCCTAAACGATGTACGTGGCAACCAAAACAGTCCTCATTCAAGATGAATATTAATCTCAGTCCCTCACATAGACGGAATGGATAATAAATAGGGCTCTTGAATAGGAAATATCGCGTCAAAATCACGCCTGGTCGATCTAAATCTGTTGAACACCTTCCTCTCCCTAAGCCTTTGCGTTAGAGTGCCATTGTGCAATTCTGGGTTCCATTCAAACCGTAAGGCCTGCTTTTCAAGGGAGAACTGCTACAAATTGCATTACAATGTCATATAATACAAATAATTTTTATTGCAAACATAAAATAATCATACAATAATCAATTTCATAAAAGTAGGACCTTTAGGTATAAAGAGAAAAAAGGAGAGAGAGGGGAACAAAAGGGATACAAAGAATACATGAGGGCAATTTGCAAAGAGAGAAGATATCAATCTACTACTTAGATGTTGCGAACATTACTTTAAAAAAAAAAGGAAGTGAGGTGGAGGATTTGATGGGAACGATTAGTGAGATGAATAACCCGATGTTATGTATGACAAAGACTGTTTTTGCAATCCATTTGGTTTTAGCTACGTATACAGTTGGTGCATTGAAACTGATCTTGTAGCATATGAATTGCTTGTCTTGGGTAAAGCTCCTCTTAAATAACCAGAAGGAAGGCCGTTCAAACTTTTGTACATTAAGTACATGGTAATCTTATTCAAATCCGTGTTTGATAGATGGTAACCCTAAAGAATCTAACATGATTTGAACTGAGGCTTGTAATCAATCGCATCTAATACTTAGCGACAATATTTGTTTTGACACCTTTGTAATCCCATTACATATTTCTTTGTCCATGAATACCCCACACATTTGAACAGTAGTCAATATAAGGAGCCAAAGTTATATATAATTAAAAACATGTTTCATCAGACAATGATCGATCCTTTTTTTCATATTTTTCCATATTTTGACATGATACCAAGATCAGCAGGTGAATGCTGTTTCACATCAATGTCCTGTGCAATCCAAATGTATAAATATGAAATCACGTTTCATGAATATAAAAACAAACAAACATTCCCATCAACAGAGCTTAGGTCATTACGAAATGCAGTTTCAATGAACAATTAAAATGATCGAAACGCGATATTTGAGGCAACGAGTTTGGGGTCTTTACTCTGCTTGACCTCCCCATGAGATACCCAATGATTCACCTAATTCATAACAGTTAATCTGCTGGACAAGGAATAACGGTAAGGCTGTTACAATTCAAATCACCTACCAATGTTATTCTATATGTTACCCTGCATCACTGAACCAACAAAAAGTCGCCAGACATTGATTTTTATAAGGACAGATTCTGAAAGAGCTGACTGTAGGTTTTAAAATGATGCATAACTCGATACAAACGGACCTTCCTAACCTGTCTAGATAATGGAAAGGATGGACACGGACTGTGAAAGTCTTTACTGAAAAACAGAAGTTTTGAGGTTTTGGGTCTATTCGCGTGCTACATCTTACCAAGTTGCGTGCTGTGCAATGGATAGGACAAAAAATAGAATGTGAAATTATGCAATAGTCCCAACGAAGGGATTATCAGATCAAGCTGAAATTTTCAGCACTCATTAAGCAGATTCGATTCATGACTGCTACCAATCTGCAATACATTATCCTTTGAAAAGGGAGTATTGGGTCCAAATTACGTCTATCCTTTAAATCCGTTGACCCACAATGTCTCCTCTAGATATTCCGTCGAAGTGGTATCATGTGATTCGCGCGGCAGTGATTGTATTATCATTGTCATTGCATCATTATCATTAATCATCTCTAAACATCATTAATCATTTCTAGTCGTCATCAGAAACATACAAGAAAGGACTTACCCACAACGTCGACATAAGTCGAGTTGACCAGAAGTCTGCCTGTCGCCAGATCCGACACAGCACAAAAGTATCTTCCTTTGTCTCGTATCCTTGCTGAGTTGATGACAAGAGAGAAGTCTTCGGATATGTTGTATTTACCCTTGTTGTACCCAGGACCTTCTCGCTGGTTTACCTCATAGAACAAATCTAGTGCAACCAGCGGTTCTGCATCAGTATATTCATTCCCCTTCCGCCAGGACACTCCATAAACTGCCTCTTCATACTGACACCTCAGGATCGCCCTTTCACCATACTGAAGAACACGTCTATCATCGGTGATGACAGGTGGATCTGAGTTTGGTAGATTATTAATATGTGCCGGTAAGACGTAATGTTAAAGTGAAAACATAGTTCTGGTTGGGGTTTGAGAACCCGTCTTGCACCATTTCATATATGCCTACAATATATCGAAAGAGTCTACCAAGAAACTTAACTGGCTGACGTGATTTTCCGGGATGATGGGTTGTTATGGAGTTTTTGAGATACATCGCATACAAAGGCGCACGTTCATTTTGTATGACGCGCGTGTTGTATCAACTCGGCCCGTAACTGCGACCAGCCAGAACGCGAAGCGCTCCCATAGCACAACACTGTACAATGCAGAAAGACAACTCGGCCCCGCAGTCAAAGCGGGGCTCAGTTATTCGCGAGTCCGAATTACCCTGACATCGTTCCGAGATTGCGACTCCGGCAACCCCCCCCCTTTTTTTTGTTAATATTTGGCATCTTCACCGTTACCCAATGAACATCTTGTTATTACAGCGTTATTCCACACATTTCTTAGGCATACGCGTGCATTCTGGAGCGGAATTCGACAATAATTTTGCAGGCGTACCAGAACTATATTTTACCTCAAAGGTTTGTACTTAACTTTTGCATATTTGTGACACCAATGCGTATATCTGTATACGCATCACTGGGGCAACAGGGACTTAAACTCATAAACATTGTGGGGAGGTATATGACTCTTTGTAATGACAACATATTACAGACAAATGGAACTCGCTGTGTTGCATTAACCCGTCTATTAGTTTTTGGGCCTCTGTCCTCGGTCAGATCTACAATGTACAAGGTACACAAGATAGATGCGCGTCTATCGTAATAAAGATAGATACGAATATACGCAGCTTGCTTAAGTAGGGCCTACCCTGTCTTTACTCCGATATACTGTTATGAAATGTGCTTCCATTTTATACTTTGATATTGTCAATTTTCGATGTACATTGTAGATCTGGAGAAGGGCCGAGTTCCAAAAGCTTATAAACGGATGCAGCACAGTGAAGTCCAATCGGTTGTCAGTATCCCTCGAAGGTCAAGATGTATTAAGATACAAATGGTTTGAATGCAAATACTTTTACGCGATTTTTAAAGGGGGGGGGGGTCATCTTCAAACAGAGAAAAATAACATCTCTTCAATAATGTTTCAAAAGTTACATAACAATGAATATCTTTGAAGATAACAAAATGAACACGTATATTTGAAATATTTTCTTTTTTTTTTCTTCAGCTTTAATCCCAAATACATCTAATTAATACAAAAGGGTATATTGGGGGCGGGTTGCATTTAATGTCTATTATATATATATATGTATATATGATGTACTTTGATACATTGTGATAGATGTGATAGATGTTATTACCTATACATATTTCACCTCGGTTACTATAGTGAAAGTATTGTAGTAAAAACTGACGGAAAGAGACGAATGTAGGCCTATGGACCAACGTAGTTATACATTTAGATAAACATTGTTTACGTCTGTTCGCTTTTCAAATTGTTTCAGTACTTAAACACATTGTCCATGCTTGCAACATTTTGCAACAAGCACATTCTCAAACTTCTTGTGCAAAGGTGCAAGTGACGTGAATATTTAATGAGCACCCTTACACATTGACTCTGAAAGCGAATATCCATGATCACAATCTACACTCTACATAGCACATTTTTGATTAAAGTGGGCGGAATAATATGTCGCTATAAGTTCATGATTTTTAGACATCAAATAAATCATCAAAATGGATCCAAGGACTGTTCAAATCATTAGAAATACACATTGATTCTAACTCTAAGGGGAGCGAAGAAAAAGAAAGGAATGAGAGTAGAACCACTATATAAAAAGAAAATATAAGTTTTAACATTAGTTTTGATTAGAACTTACCGAATACTATCACATCTGAATAATTGCTATACAGGGATCCGGTCTCGTAATCAGACACCTCACAGAAGTATCTACCAGAGTCTTCCGACCGGGCGATATAAAAGATGAGGGAATAATTTGAGGCGACTGTAAACCTCTCATCTTCAAACCCTGGACCACTGATGTCTCCATTGTTGTTAGAGATATCCAGTATCACAACGGTGGTGGCGCTTTCGATCGTGTCTCCTTTCTTCCAGTAGACTGCGGATAGCTTCCGGGTCACCGTGCATGGCACCGATCCGGGTAAGCCTTGTCGTTGTCTTACCTCTGGTTCAGTGGTAACCACACCTCCGTTGGCCGGAAATGTCACTAGAAAAAATGGCGAATACCACTTAAATCAATGTCGGATCGATGAAATCTTGCACGTCAGATAAACACATTAGACAAAGCCACACTTTTGTATTCACTTTTGAGCAAAAGAAAAACAGGATAAAAAAGCAGACAAAGATTTGACTAGTAATGATTAAAACATTGAATCATTAGAAAGGCATAATACTTTCAGTATTGCCTATGCATATAACATTAAGCAAAAATCATACAGTATTTCAGTAAACATAATTATATTACTAACGTAGTCAACAATCATCAAAAAGTTGAGTTTTTAAAGACAGATTCTTGTCTATCAAAATCTTTAATATATTTAATGGTTAGGGCGAAAATGTTCCATAACGATGATTGTATTTTTTGTCTTAATTATCACCAAATGCCTCTGATTTTACATTCAGTTTAGAGAGTAAATTATTTGACATTGATAGAAGATCTACGACAGGGTTGATATTCTTGATGAGTTCACCGAGACAGGCAAGAGGAGGCGGACATAGGCAGACATTTCCATAAAGACATTTTGAATACAAGAGTCAGAACCTCGAACTTAAAACTAGGCCTAATAGGCAAACAATACATAATGACAGAAGTTATTTGTTCACATTTTCTTTCGCGTTTTACAAGCCATGTGAGTTGAGCTAAGCTGAGAGTCCAGACTACAATCATGACAACGAGCAAACCATTATCGTTATCTAAGGGACTATAATATAAACTCATGCATCATGCAGTTTCTCTGTAGTTGTTCAATTATATTCTCTTTTAAAAATGTCCAATCTTGCGTATATAGACCAATACAGGGGTTCTGATTTACATATTTCATGAATGTTTGTTTTCATAGTAAGATCATCTTGGACGACTGTGAATTGTCAAGATCCCCACTCCCTACTGTAAAAAAAAAAAAAAAAATCGAGTGAGAATATTCACTCTTGAAGGAGTTAATACAAAAAAAAGAGTGAATTTAGAGTGAAATTGGAGTGAATTTTGAGTGAAAATGTTCCTTTTCACTCATTTTGGAGTGACCTCAGGGATCACCCGAAGATTATGGAGCGACCCCTGAGGTCACTCTAAAACTCTCTTTTTTTCGAGAGTACCATAAATCATAGTAAATCACGAAGAGGTGTTTCGTTGTTGCATTGTCTCATAGAAGCCTAAAAAGATGGGTCTATACATGCAACATAATATGTATGTATATTTTTCTATCCATGTGTTGGTGTGACAATATCATCAAAAATAAAACTGTTGGTGAATACAGCATGAACTTGATTTCAGTTTTATTCTTTGTGGATTATATGGATGTTAGTGTCTATATCTATCTATTTATATATGTATATAGATAAATATACATGCATCGTGTGTGAGGGTGTGTGTACCTATGTGTGTGTGTGTGTGTGTGTGTCTGTGTGTGTCTGTGTGAGCAAGAAATCAAATTTGTTGGACGTTGCCCTCTACTTTTCCCTTTAATCAAGCTTTCGGCTTGTCATGGCCTTCATCAGGATCTGGGGCATAAGTGGTTTGGTTGCTTGCATCACACTTTGAATTTGACTTTGACTTCAGACTCAAGGTTTTGATTGCAGACTTGTAGCAAGACACTCAGGCCATTGTCCACACAAGATAGATAGCTGAGTACAGAATACGAGTCTGTACATGGTACATATCCGCTCACTGCTGTCGTCAAACCAAACCATTATTCCCCAGATCCTGATGAAAGGCCTGGCAGGACGAGAGCTTGATTAAAGGGAAAAGTAGAGAAAAACGTCCGCCTCAGTTTGGTTTCTTCCACATAATTCCACAATGAGACAAGGCGTACGTTTCGGTCAGGATCGATCTCTTGCATTAAACACACACGCACACACACACAAAATACGTGTACATATTCATGAGTTAAAGATCCATGTATTTCAGAGCGGAATTGGTAATGAAGTTGATATCAGCGTTTCATGGACATGCAAGTCAATTAAATGTTATTAAGATATTCTACTTCTATGAGCAAAAAGAAGTATTTGGCAATTCAAATGACCTAAACCAATGCAAAACAATATTAAGAAGATGTAAAGTTTAATATAAGCAATAAATCAAAGTATGATTTACGATAAGATAACATTATGAAGTTGCTTTTCTAATATGTTAAAAAAAGAAACCGCGTTACAATATTTCAACATGAAACACGATTTTTTTTTATTTTATTTTTTTTAGAAGTGGCATGATTATTCATCCTTCCGTTGTTGGCTGGTCATGTCATACAAAATTCTAATAATGAGCTGTGAGTCATTTCATTGGGAGCAAGGGCCACTCAAACAGAGTGCCGCTAGTATTTTTGTTTCTTCTTTTGGAAGAATTAATAGCCTTAATATATAAATATAAAGTTTAGAAGCATATATTTAAGTTAACGTATAGACAGCGATGATCAATTATTTCGCCTGTCGGGGGTTCTTTATTGTTTCCCACACGTAGGCAAAATCTTAAGACTTTATGAAGAGGTTTAAGTTCAAAGCAACCTTAAATGGAATTACCATGTAAATGAGGTCATTCGAAAGGCCGACATGAGGTTGCACAACACATGCTTTGCATACTGACAAGTTTTGGATTGCCATTCAATGACCTCCTGATGATCTATACAGCTCTTCATAAGACCCGTTCTGGAATAATTTCGCCGCAGTATGGCATTCAGGATTGAATTTCTGCAAGCATTATATCCTGTGCCTTGTTAGCTGCATATTACTTATCAGATAGTTTTGTACGTCCCAAATCATAAAGGACACACAATCTTGGAATTATTTTCAGACCCTAAATTTCCACAATATAATAACATTCTTATTTTGTTTTTGTTTTTTTAGGGGGGAGATGTTACTTTGATGAAAAGAGAGGGGTGGGGTATAAATTACGGTCGACTAATTGTTGATTAAGTATAGCTTTTTATAAGGGGTTTAAAGCATAACAATTCTATGCTGTCGGGAAGATTATGACAGATATGTGGACCAAAATGTCTGTGTGTTATTGATAATTTGGGTTTTGTAGGATGAAAGTTTCTAGTTTTGCATTGATTAGCAAATCAAAAGTCATAGCAAAGTCTTAAACAACCATGACAACATTATTTGTGTGACGATATGCAGTATGCTAAAAAAAATTGTTAAAGCTTATATGTTACTTGCATTTGTAAACGAAAATGATTTTGAAGGTTTTTTAGTTGATTCAAATCAAGGGAAAAACAAAGAAAATTGTTAAAGCTTTTATCTTACTTGCATATATGAGTAAACGAAAATGATTTTTGAAGGTTTTTAAGTTGCTTCAAATCAAGGGAATAATATCATATGGTATGTTTTAATACTGCAGGCATGTTAAATCACTTAATAGTCTTTAATTCATGATCATAATGTAATCATTATATTCAGTTTTCTTTTGTGTGTATGTGTGTGTGTGTGTGTGTGTGCATTTTTCCCCGATTTTGGAGTTTTCTATTGTTCATGCTTGTTTTGCTTTGATTTTCTTAGGCCCTGAATATGGGGTAGCTGCAGCCACTCTTCCTTTCCCCTTAAATTTAGGGACCACTGCTAAGTGTCCTGTATGGAGACTAGAGGAAAAACAATTAAAAAAGAGAGAAAAAAGAAAAAGCCTGAACTCTCGAATTCTTTGTGGACAGGCAAGGTACAATCTATGCTCACATTGGTCTTCCTCTGATTGTTTGTTTATTTTTTTTATGTTTTACATACGTTGGAAATCCCCATCAACAGGATTAAAGGCAATGTTACACTTCCGCAAATAACAAAAATTAGATCAATGTGTTTCGGGTTGCTTTTATTTTGTTCCCCCTTTTTGTTTTTACTTGTTAGTCTTCTATTTTGCTTTGTTTGCTTTTGTATGTGCATTTGTGTGTGTGTGTGTGTGTGTGTGTTTGTCTGTTTGTGCGTGTTTCGGCTCCGTAAGAGGACTATGCAGGGGGTAAATATATAGCATATCCCCAAAATTACAAAATCTTTGTCGTATGCTTAAGTTCAAACTGACCAAAATTTTACTTGTTGGAATTTTCTAGTGACTGTGATTATTACATTGTGACGGAAGTTGAATGAAGTCACATTTTCTCTCACAAGAAGATAATATATGCGAAGACGAAATGAAAGCACATAATGTTAAAAATGAGAAGGAAATATTGAATTATCTGTACGTATACTAGTATAATAACCTGAGTAGGAATTTAAAAAGTGGCGTTCCTTCTTTGTGTGAACGCTGATATTTGGAAAAAAAAAGTGTTAATCAGGAGAATCAGAAGGGCGCTGTCGGCTTCAAAGATTTGAGCGTAAATAAAAACGAAACAATCAAATTTCATGAAATAAAAAGTTTATGTAATCAAAAGTAGGAAGATTTATAAGCTTTGTTCCAAATATCTGGCAAAATAACACCCTTTGGGTTTTGATGTTTAAAATTGTACTGGAAATGACAAATATAAGGTAAAATCGTCTCCATAATGTAGAGGAGATCGAGCTTTACAATTTAAAACCAGTAATTTAATATCCCCCAAAGTTGCAATAACGACCTTCTGGCTCTCAGCCGACGTACTGAACGTACATTGTATACTAGTATAGTGTGCTTACCTGAGGATAGGGAGACTGCTACTAGCAGGGCAACAAACACCCATGTCCAGTGAATTCGTGGCATGTTGGTTTAGATGGTATTCTTTCCTAACATCAAGGGGTGAGAAGGTTCATACAAAGAACATTTTATGTGCAGGTAACGTAGGAATCCGCCTGTATACTTCACTTCGAATTTCGACTCTGCTTGAATTTGTACATTTATAGAGTATTAGTACAAGAGGAGCCTGCATAATTTTCATGACTCTTACCCTTATATATGTAATTTACACACACACACACACACACACACACACACACACACACACACATATATATATATATATATATATATATATATATATGTCTATACTGAAAGTAATTAGACTTGAGGCGGACGGTTCGGCCTGACAGACCGAAAGCTCGACTGATTAAAAGGGAGAACAAGATCGAAAGCAACGTTCGCCTCAAGTCTATGGCGGGCGAAGGGAATCAAAATTAGTACAACTATGCAACTATACAGCCATGGAATGGATGTCAGGTTTTAGCCAATCAGAACGCAAGAAACCGTACAACTATGCAACTGTGCAACTATGCAACTGTGCAACTGTACAGCCCTAGAATGCCTGTATGGTTGTCACTCGCACGGGCCGAAGTGCCATTAACCGAACAACCATACGTCCCTGCATCCCATTACTGAACGCCTGTCGGGTTTTAGCCAATCAGGACGTGAAAAACCCGACAGACATACATAAATACATGAGAATAGGAACGGCTGTAGGGTTTTAGCCAATCAGGACGCGAAAAACCCGACATACATAAATAAATACATGAGTGTAGGAACGGTTGCCGGGTTTTAGACAATCAGGACGTGAAAAACCCAACAGACATACATGCATGGATGTGGGAATGGCTGTAGGGTTTTAGGACACCAGAATGCAATAAACTCGACAGATATACACACATGTATAGTTTCATTCTCTTGAAGCACCTCCCTGAGTATACGTCCACAGCTGCCTTAGGGGGCAGGTCATGAACCCTTGATGTGGAAAGGAATGGAGACCATTGCACCAACGGTACAATATATCTGTCAGGGGATTTCAGTGGTTAGCAGAGCCCCAAGGCTAATTACGTGCAGAGGGAAAGGCTGAATGGTTAAAACCCCAACAGCCGTCCCTCACTAATGCATGTATGTATGTCTGTCGAATTTATTGTATTCTGGTGTGCTAAAACCCTACAGTCTTTCCCGGGTTTTTTCGCGTCCTGATTGGCTAAAACACTACAGCCGTTCCTACACTCATGTATTTATGTATGTCTGTCGAGTTTTTCACGTAATGATTGGCTAAAACCCGACAGGCGTTTCGTAATGCATGTAGGGATGCGTGGTTGTTCGGTTAATGGCACTTCGGCCCGTGCGAGTGACAACCATACAGGCATTCTAGGGCTGTACAGTTGCACAGTTGCATAGTTGCACAGTTGCATAGTTGTAAGGTTTCTTGCGTTCTGATTGGTTAAAACCTGACATCCATACCATGGCTGTATAGTTGTATGGTTGTGTAGAATTTCGTCACTCCACGCCCGTCATACAAGTCTAATTTCTTTCAGTATATGCTACCCACAATAAGGCACCGCGTACGTTTGGGAAGGGAACTATCCCTCGCACTATGTATATATATATATATATAAGTAAATGCGGTAATGTTAGAACAAATAAAAAATTGAAGTTTGAGAGAAATCGGACAACCCATTGAAAGTTATGAATTTTGAAGGTCTCAGTGCGGCCATCACTGGCTGAGAAAGATATAAAGGAAATATGAAGAGAATCAAACATATTTTCGCTTTTCTAGCATAATGAAAAAGCACTTGACTCACCTTTTTCAGAAGACAGGGGGATTTATTACCCTTAAATATGTCAGTATCGAGAGCAGGGACTGTTGCACTTGGAAATGAATTTTTGTGGATTTCTCTTTATATTTTCTTGTATAGTTGTCCATGCATTACGTCATGAAATGTTATGTTGTCATCCAGCAATGGCGGTACCAAAATTTATTACATTTTAACGGATTGTCCGATTTTCTTCAAACTTGACTGATGTGTGAGGTACCTCCTTGGTTCTACTTAAATTCCTGCATTCACTCAGTTCACATAATTTCATTTTTATGGATTATCAAGCTAGAAACTTTGGATAACAGCACATAAGGAACTTCCGTGTAGGTCGCATTACAAACGCTATAGACAGGAAAAACACATATGAAAATGTAATTTGGATATAAATAGAACAACACAGAGACTATGATGCATACAATGTGTAATACTTCTTGTCACCGCATGCATCCTGACGCGTTTATCGGGGAAAGGTGCGAACTATTGCGAGAGTAACTTAGGCCTGCTTAACCCAACACTCTAAACTGCAAACACGAACTAACATTTCAGGAATGCGAAAAACTAGATGTAGCATACCTTAAGTTGTACGACATGCATTGCGTATAAAATGTTTCATTTAGACTTACCCGTTATGTTCCTGGAAGGCTTCCCGTACAGGTTTTCTGGATAATCAGTCTTTGAATTTCACATCAAGCCAAAGATAAATTCATAAAGACAACGGAACGCCTCTGACATGATGGTACGCGTTACAACTCCACACAAAATGACAGACATCCCGGGCCGGTCTCGTTCGGTACAAGTTACAACATGTTCAAAAAACGCAAAAATGACAAGCCAGATCATATGTTCTGTCACTAAATGTCAGTACTCAACAAGAAGACAGATGTCAAGGTCAGTGACCAGCTAGGTAACATTTTGCGGCGCGTCGTGGAGCGAAGCGACCGACGGAGGGGATGGCTTATGGTGAATTATAATTGGAATATTTTGGCTTATTCTGGGTTGGTCTTTTTAAGTTGTCTACAAATGTGTTTTTTAAGGGCTTCGAAGTTTATGTGTCAGAGATGTGAGCGTGAAAAACGACCCAACAGGCGTGAGACCCGTGATACCTATGGCGCGAGAATGGGTAGGACTGCAAGAATAAAGTGACAAAATGTTCTTTTCTTTAATTCTTGACAGCCACACCAATGCTTCAACTACGTTTCATGATTTAAGCCTCCGGAACAAAAATCACACATAAATTCTAAAGTCAATTTCACTTGAGAGTTTCTATCAGTTTTACATTCAAAATTCATATAGGCCTACTGTTCAGGACTTGATTTGTCTAGGAGATAGATTCGCTGGTTATGAAATCGAAGATAACTTATTCAACCCCCCCCCCAAAAAAAAAAAAAAAAAAGAAATAAAGTCTTTCTGCATTTGCAAATTTGCATCTAAATACACTGCGAAACGCTACATTTTCTAAAATTTCTTTTAATCATGTATGATTTATGTATTGCTTCGTAGCTTTTAATGTTAATTGGATAACAAATATATAAACAAACATACAAACAAGGAATCTGGGCACATTAATTTTTTTTTCACTTTAAAAAAAAATCCAAGTTTTATTTGGATGCATAGAGTTGACTAACATTGCGAATAGTTCATGCTGCTGTCTTGATTACAGTAAGATGGTACTGTATGCATGGTCTATTATAGCTCCTTTGGTTCACTGCTGCAAAACGAATTTTTGTCATGTTGACTGATCTATGAGAAAATGTCAAGATGATCTGAAGGGTCTTGCAGGTGTGATCTTCTGCCACTGTAAGCGCAATTCACCTACAACATAATATAAAATGCTATCTCTCAAAGGGGCAATTCCGCGGTTAGTAACGTTACATTTGAACAAATATTGATATTTATTTTTACTACTAAATCACCATTTATTCATTTCAAGTCAAAACCATCTTAAAAACATGTTCATCCTTCCCAGGTTTATGATGTAGAAAAGAATGCATACAATCCAATAAATATCAGAATTGCTATGGCAAATAAAAGGGCTGGTTAGTAACGTTACGAAAAAAGGACATGACAAAAAATCAATGTCTTGTAACAAAAAGTGTGCAAAAATTCAAGTTACTTCAAACAAAGTGTTGCATTAATTTCAACTATTGCAGCATGACAAATGTTCACACAAATATTTTTAGCAGTTTGACCGATAATTTATTAGCTAGATCCCCAAAAGCATTGTTAGTAACGTTACGGTTAGTAACGTTACATTTGTCCGGAGTAATTCCGCAGGTCATTTCACCCTTTTGTAATTGATAAAATGTCACAAGACTTCTGGAGTATTTAAATGTGTTCATCTTTTACCCTTTAGCAAAACTTTGGGGAAAAGTTTTTAAAGGAACCCAGTGTAATTTGCATTTAAGTGAATTTCAGCGTCCCCAGTCCCACATGTACATTTTAAATGATGGTTTTAGATCTCGCAAAACTAATGAATACGAAAAATAAAATCACTGAACTTGAGAGACCTTAATGATTGGTGAACATCCATGGTATTAGTTGATATTTAAATTAAAGAGTAAGAAAAAAAGCACATTTCTTTTATCCATGTCATGTCCACCTAACTGCGGAATTGCCCAAAGACATATCTGAAATCACAGAATGATAAGCTCAATTCCTCTTGCATGCAATTGCAGTGACCCCTAGGTTACGTCTATAGACATAGGAACACACAGATACGCAGGTGGAAGGGGGCGGTAGAAAATGCAACCTACTTTTGTGCAAACAGTTTACAGTATACATGAAGAGTTTGTTTGCAAAAACCGAGAAGTCCATTTTTGAAGATTTTTAAGTACGGTCTCTGTAATAAAATACAAAATAATACTTTTAAATGATATATTGGTCACTACATATAAAGGTACATTTTTTAAGTTATGGTCAAAAGAAGCACAAATTTTCTTATTATTCTCTTTATTTGGCAAATATGGACTTATCGGTTTTTGCAAACAAACCCTTCACATATTCTGTAGTTACTGAATCGTGCATATCATACAGGCCATAGGCGCCGGAAGTGGGGGGGGGGGGATGGCGGCCGCCCCCAATCCAAAAAGTGGGGGGGCAAAACGCATTTTTGCCCCCCCAAAAAGCCCCCCCCCCAAAAAAAAAAAATAATAATAATAAAAATAAATGAATAAACAAAGAAAATAAAATAAATATGTATATATATATATATGTGAATAAAAGGGGGAAAATGTGGCTACAAACGGCAGCTTTTGGACTGTAAAATGTCAAAATTTTCAAGCTCGCTCGCTTCGCTCGCTCGCATCCAGCAGTTGAGCCCGGTGCGCCTCCCCCTTAATTTCTAACGCGAAAACATAGCTACGACGGCAGTTGCTGGACTCTAGAATGTCAAAATTTTCAAGCTCGCTCGCTTCGCTCGCTCGCATTGAATCGTTATGCCATTCTCCTAGTGTTGCTGACAGTAATTGCCAGTAGTTGCGCCCGATGCCCCCAGAACCCTTAATTTCCAAAGTGAAAGATAAATATAGCTACAAACGGGAGTTTGGGGACTGTAAAATGTCAAAATTTTCAAGCTCGCTCGCTTCGCTCGCTCGCATTGAATCGTTATGCCACTCTCCTAACGTTGCTGCCAGTAATTGCCAGCAGTTGCGCCCGACCCCCGCCCCCTTCCTTAATTTCCAAAGCGTAAGATATAGCTACAAACGGGAGTTTTGGGACTGTAAAATGTCAAAATTCTCAAGCTCGCTCGCTTTGCTCGCTCGCATTGAATCGTTATGCCATTTTCCTAATGTTGCTGCCAGTAATTGCCAGCAGTTGCGCCCGATGCGCCGCCCCATTAATTTCCAAAGTGAAAGATATAGCTACAAACCCCAGTTTTGGGACTGTAAAATGTCAAAATTCTCAAGCTCGCTCGCTTTGCTCGCTCGCATTGAATCGTTATGCCATTCTCCTAATGTTGCTGCCAATAATTGCCAGCAGTTGCGCCCGATGCGCCCCCATTTATTTCCAAAGCGAAATATATAGCTACAATTAAAACTCCAGTTTTGGAACTGTAGAATATCAAAATTTTCAAGCTCGCTCGCTTCGCTCGCTCGCATTTTATTGTTATGCCATTCACCTTATGTTGCTGACGGTATATAATTTGTCGATCGTTTCCCACCGTCATTTCATAATCCATGTAAGGAAAACTTACAATGTTCCTCAATGACTGCGTTGTTGAATGTATCACATTCCGTAATGTATTGTAGTCCCATTATTGCTCTCGCACACACGCACAAGCATACAGACCGTCAAAATTACTTTATGGTTCCCCCCATGTTTCGACCCACCGTACATATATATATATATATATAATACATCTATTATATATTACATATACATATATACATCTATTATATATACATCTATTATATATATATATATATATATATATATATATATATATATATATATATATATATATAATGTGTGTGTGTGTATGTGTATATTGTGTAACATAATTATGCATGGTCTAATCTTGAGCCCCCTCCAATGTTTGCCCCCCCAATCCAAAACTGCTTCCGGCGCGCCTGATACAGGCTATTGTTCATTGACGACATGCTATATCAAAGTATTTGTTAACCTTTGCCCTGCATGGTCCACGGCAGCACTAGGTTTGTCACACTGTTCGTGTACACAATACATGTCATGTATACTTAAACTTCTTATTATGCTTCAGAGAGTCAACAATTTGCGTTGTTGAACTACATAGTAGGCCTATGCTGTTATAAACTTTTTTTTTTTTTGGTGCTAATCCACTACAGCGAGTCGTATGTTAACTTGTGAGAATGACTTTGGCGAAGTGTCATGGATTTGGTGGTGGTGAGAAAGGAGGAAGTGGAGAGGTGGCAGGAAGAGATAAAGTCTAAATGAGAAAGAGTTTGGCCCTCTCTTTCACAATGAAATGCTATTTGAGCGGATCGAAGTTTTTTCTACTTCCATTTTTTGTCACTGTTTTCAATGCAAACAACATTAGATATTAACAATTAGGAACATACAATTGTATAGAATCATTTCTTAGAGCGAGAAAGAGGGGGTGGGGATGCAAAAGCACGTACAGAGTTGTAGTCACTTCATGTATGAACATGGTACATCGTCATAGCAAGTGCAGTTATGAACACGTATACAAATTCTGGTATGAATTAAACCAACATTGATCATTATGCGAAAAGACTTTTCTCATGAAGAAGATGAAAATGTACAATCTAAGCCCCATTAGGGGTCTGCGGCTCAGGTGAGCTAAAAAGTACAGCTGCTAGGCTTGTGACACTTGCAAACAGTTCTGACTACATTACTCAGTTCTCAAATCCCTCCACTGGCTTCCCGCACTTCAACGTATCACCTCTGAAATCCTGCTCATTGTTTATAAGATAATGTAATAATCTTACCCCATCTTATCTCAAAGACTTGATTTCTCTCCCTTTCTCCACTTCAACCCGTTCTCTCCGTTCTTCCTCCACTCTGCAACTATCACATGGTCCCCGCACCTGTACCCGTTATGGTTATAGGTAGTTGTCTGTTCAGTGCTTATTTACGTCGATGTAGGGCAATTTGTCAATCAGTTACAGTTGTCTGTTATTTCTCCATCTCTTTGAAACAAACTCCCACTTTATATTCGAAATGCTGAAAGTGTTCATAAGTTTAAATCATTGCTTAGAAATTACCTATTTACTCAATCCTAATTCTTGTTGTTTTTGTTGTATTATGTGTACATAATGCTGTGTTTTAATTGATTTGCTTTTTCCGTATCAATGCGTTTAGAAACCTTAGTATTAAGCGCTAAAAAAGCGTTATTTATTATCTTTATTATGCGCAAACTCCTGGGTTGGGAACATGGCTAAGAAAAATAATCCTGCCTATTACAGGGTATATAGTTATGCAGCATTGTAAAAATGTACGTTTATCAATTGAGACAACACGAAGTGGAAGCGATATTACCTTAAATCTTGAATATGTAACAAGCAAAACAGAAGAGGACGAGGAAACCTTCACGGGCCAGGGAGCTAGGCAACCATCAGACCATTAGGGTGCCGACAAGATTACAAAGTGTTTTTCCTCTTCTTGTGTCCGGTTTAAGTAGTTAGGCACTGTCACATGTTTATAAATACTTTGAGCTCACATGCTCATGACAGTTCTGCACTAATTTTAGTCTTCAAAGTTTGTACATAAATGTCGTTTGTTGCTGAATGTGGCAAGACCACCCCATCCCCTCACTCTCTATTTCCCAATGTTCTACAAAACAATGGTCTGGAATATACGTGCTGTTTATTCAAGATATGTCGACTGTGTCCAGGAATATTTACCTTCTCCCTTCCTAATAAAATGAAAAATTCAATTAGTATTGGCACATTTAAAATATAAAAAAAATTTCAGTCGTTACCAACGGCGTAAATCCGTCCTGAGGAGTGGGGGGATGGTCACCATCACCACGATTACAAGCCCACCGGACGCCCCCCCCCCTCCCCACACACACACACTTTATACAGGGATCGGATGTCCCACTCTTTTGCATGAAATATAATGTGGGAGGAAAGTGGCAGCAAAAATATGAAGACGAAGTTCTTGTTGCCTTTTTTTTTTTTTTTTTTTTTTGCTTATCAGATGACTTTCGGCGGAAAATCAGACCTTAAAAGTATGAAAACATTTTTTTTTAAAAAATATATGTGAGAGGGAGCGGAACGACCGAACGGGGGGAGGTTGTGTATGGGGGGTGGTAGCCTTCTCCCACACGAGGAAGATTTTGCATTTTCAGCCCTGAAATTCGGCGATCTGGTGTACACTTTTGGTAAAAAAATGTGTTTTCTTTTCTTTAAAAAAACAATAAGAAAATGAAATATTCACAATATATTATTGAATGACTAAATCGTGGTATTTCAGCTCTTGCTCCGCATGTGCGACATCACTATGAAGGCCTACTAAATAGTGGGGCCTATCACCGGCGTAGACAAGTGATCTAAGGAGGAGCGGTTATGTGGGGGAGCGAAGCAAGCGAGGGGGGGGGGGGGGTATGGTAGGGGGGGGGAAATTTTGACATTTTGCAGTCCAAAAACTGCCATTTGTAGCTATATTCTTCGCTTTGGAAATTAAGGGAGGGGCACACCGGGCGCAACTGCTGTCAACCACTGGCAGCAACATCAGGAGAATGGCATAGCGGTTAAATGCGAGCGAGCGGAGCGAGCGAGCTTCAAAATTTTGACATTTTACAGTCCAAAGACTGCCGTTTGTGGCTGTATTTTTTTTTCGCTTTGGAAATTAAGGGGGGCACACCGGGCGCAACTGCTGTCAATCACTGGCAGCAACATCAGGAGAATGGCATAGCGATTTAATGCGAGCGAGCTTGAAAATTTTGACATTTTACAGTCTAAAAACTGCCGTTTGTAGCTATACTTTTTCGCTTTGGAAATTAAGGGGGACCGCACCGGGCGCAACTGCTGTCAACCACTGGCAGCAACATCAGGAGAATGGCATAGCGATTTAATGCGAGCGAGCTTGAAAATTTTGACATTTTACAGTCTAAAAACTGCCGTTTGTAGCTATACTTTTTCGCTTTGGAAATTAAGGGGGACCGCACCGGGCGCAACTGCTGTCAACCACTGGCAGCAACATCAGGAGAATGGCATAGCGGTTAAATGCGAGCGAGCGGAGCGAGCGAGCTTCAAAATTTTGACCTTTTACACTCCAAAGACTGCCGTTTGTGGCTGTATTTTTTTTTTCGCTTTGGAAATTAAGGGGGGCACACCGGGCGCAACTGCCGGCAATTACTGGCAGCAACATCAGGAGAATGGCATAACGATTAAATGCGAGCGAGCGGAGCGAGTGAGCTTGAAAATTTTGATATTTTACAGTCCCCAAAACTGTCCTTTGTGGCTGTAATTTTTCGCTGATAATGATTTAATGCGAGCGAGCGAAGCGAGTGAACTTAAAAATTTTGACATTTTACAGTCCAAAGACTGCCGTTTGTAGCTATACTTTTTCGCTTTGGAAATTAAGGGGGACCGCACCGGGCGCAACTGCTGTCAACCACTGGCAGCAACATCAGGAGAATGGCATAGCGGTTAAATGCGAGCGAGCGGAGCGAGCGAGCTTCAAAATGTTGACATTTTACAGTCCAAAGACTGCCGTTTGTGGCTGTATTTTTTTTTTCGCTTTGGAAATTAAGGGGGGCACACCGGGCGCAACTGCCGGCAATTACTGGCAGCAACATCAGGAGAATGGCATAACGATTAAATGCGAGCGAGCGGAGCGAGTGAGCTTGAAAATTTTGATATTTTACAGTCCCCAAAACTGTCCTTTGTGGCTGTAATTTTTCGCTTTGGAAATTAAGTGGGGCGCACCGGGCGAACATTGCTGGCAATTACTAGCAGCAACATCAGGAGAATGGCATAATGATTAAATGCGAGCGAGCGGAGCGAGTGAGCTTGAAAATTTTGATATTTTACAGTCCCCAAAACTGTCCTTTGTGGCTGTAATTTTTCGCTTTGGAAATTAAGTGGGGCGCACCGGGCGAACATTGCTGGCAATTACTAGCAGCAACATCAGGAGAATGGCATAATGATTAAATGCGAGCGAGCGAAGCGAGTGAGCTTAAAATTTTTGACATTTTACAGTCCCAAAAACTGTCGTTTGTGGGTTTTTTTTTTCGCTTTGGAAATTAAGGGGGCGCACAGGGAGAAAACTACTGGCAATTACTGGCAGCAGCATCAGGAGAATGGCATAATATGAATGCGAGCGAGCGAAGCGAGCGAGCTTCAAAATTTTGACATTTTACAGTCCAAAAACTGCCGTTTGTAGCTATATTTTTCGCTTTGGAAATTAAGGGGGGCGCACCGGGCGAAAACTGCTGGCAATATTGGCAGCAAAATCAATAGAATAGAATAATGATCAAATGCGAGCGAGCGAGGCGAGCGAGCTTCAAAATTTTGAAATTTTTACAGTCCGAAGACTGCCGTTTGTCGATGTATTTTTTTTTTTTTCGCTATGGAAATTAACGGGGGCACACCGGGTGCAACTGCCGGCAATTACTGGCAGCAACATCAGGAGAATGGCATAACGATTAAATGCGAGCGAGCGGAGCGAGTGAGTTTGAAAATTTTGATATTTTACAGTCCCCAAAACTGTCCTTTGTGGCTGTAATTTTTCGCTTTGGAAATTAAGGGGGCACACCAGGTGCAACTGCCGGCAATTACTGGCAGCAACATCAATAAAATGGAATAATGATCAAATGCGAGCGAGCGAAGCGAGCGAGCTTCAAAATTTTGACATTTTACAGTCCAAAGACTGCCGTTTGTGGCTGTATTTTTTTTTTTTTCGCTTTGGAAATTAAGGGGGGCACACCGGGCGCAACTGCCGGCAATTACTGGCAGCAACATCAGGAGAATGGCATAACGATTAAATGCGAGCGAGCGGAGCGAGTGAGCTTGAAAATTTTGATATTTTACAGTCCCCAAAACTGTCCTTTGTGGCTGTAATTTTTCGCTGATAATGATTTAATGCGAGCGAGCGAAGCGAGTGAACTTAAAAATTTTGACATTTTACAGTCCAAAGACTGCCGTTTGTAGCTATACTTTTTCGCTTTGGAAATTAAGGGGGACCGCACCGGGCGCAACTGCTGTCAACCACTGGCAGCAACATCAGGAGAATGGCATAGCGGTTAAATGCGAGCGAGCGGAGCGAGCGAGCTTCAAAATGTTGACATTTTACAGTCCAAAGACTGCCGTTTGTGGCTGTATTTTTTTTTTTTTCGCTTTGGAAATTAAGGGGGGCACACCGGGCGCAACTGCCGGCAATTACTGGCAGCAACATCAGGAGAATGGCATAACGATTAAATGCGAGCGAGCGGAGCGAGTGAGCTTGAAAATTTTGATATTTTACAGTCCCCAAAACTGTCCTTTGTGGCTGTAATTTTTCGCTTTGGAAATTAAGGGGGGCGCACCGGGCGAACATTGCTGGCAATTACTAGCAGCAACATCAGGAGAATGGCATAATGATTAAATGCGAGCGAGCGAAGCGAGTGAGCTTGAAATTTTTGACATTTTACAGTCCCAAAAACTGTCGTTTGTGGGTTTTTTTTTTCGCTTTGGAAATTAAGGGGGCGCACAGGGAGAAAACTACTGGCAATTACTGGCAGCAGCATCAGGAGAATGGCATAATATGAATGCGAGCGAGCGAAGCGAGCGAGCTTCAAAATTTTGACATTTTACAGTCCAAAAACTGCCGTTTGTAGCTATATTTTTCGCTTTGGAAATTAAGGGGGGCGCACCGGGCGAAAACTGCTGGCAATATTGGCAGCAAAATCAATAGAATAGAATAATGATCAAATGCGAGCGAGGCGAGCGAGCTTCAAAATTTTGAAATTTTTACAGTCCGAAGACTGCCGTTTGTCGCTGTATTTTTTTTTTTTTCGCTATGGAAATTAACGGGGGCACACCGGGTGCAACTGCCGGCAATTACTGGCAGCAACATCAGGAGAATGGCATAACGATTAAATGCGAGCGAGCGGAGCGAGTGAGCTTGAAAATTTTGATATTTTACAGTCCCCAAAACTGTCCTTTGTGGCTGTAATTTTTCGCTTTGGAAATTAAGGGGGCACACCAGGTGCAACTGCCGGCAATTACTGGCAGCAACATCAATAGAATGGAATAATGATCAAATGCGAGCGAGCGAAGCGAGCGAGCTTCAAAATTTTGACATTTTACAGTCCAAAGACTGCCGTTTGTGGCTGTATTTTTTTTTTTTTTTTCGCTTTGGAAATTAAGGGGGGCACACCGGGCGCAACTGCCGGCAATTACTGGCAGCAACATCAGGAGAATGGCATAACGATTAAATGCGAGCGAGCGGAGCGAGTGAGCTTGAAAATTTTGATATTTTACAGTCCCCAAAACTGTCCTTTGTGGCTGTAATTTTTCGCTGATAATGATTTAATGCGAGCGAGCGAAGCGAGTGAACTTAAAAATTTTGACATTTTACAGTCCAAAGACTGCCGTTTGTAGCTATACTTTTTCGCTTTGGAAATTAAGGGGGACCGCACCGGGCGCAACTGCTGTCAACCACTGGCAGCAACATCAGGAGAATGGCATAGCGGTTAAATGCGAGCGAGCGGAGCGAGCGAGCTTCAAAATGTTGACATTTTACAGTCCAAAGACTGCCGTTTGTGGCTGTATTTTTTTTTTTTTTTCGCTTTGGAAATTAAGGGGGGCACACCGGGCGCAACTGCCGGCAATTACTGGCAGCAACATCAGGAGAATGGCATAACGATTAAATGCGAGCGAGCGGAGCGAGTGAGCTTGAAAATTTTGATATTTTACAGTCCCCAAAATTGTCCTTTGTGGCTGTAATTTTTCGCTTTGGAAATTAAGGGGGGCGCACCGGGCGAACATTGCTGGCAATTACTAGCAGCAACATCAGGAGAATGGCATAATGATTAAATGCGAGCGAGCGAAGCGAGTGAGCTTAAAATTTTTGACATTTTACAGTCCCAAAAACTGTCGTTTGTGGGTTTTTTTTTCGCTTTGGAAATAAAGGGGGCGCACAGGGAGAAAACTACTGGCAATTACTGGCAGCAGCATCAGGAGAATGGCATAATATGAATGCGAGCGAGCGAAGCGAGCGAGCTTCAAAATTTTGACATTTTACAGTCCAAAAACTGCCGTTTGTAGCTATATTTTTCGCTTTGGAAATTAAGGGGGGCGCACCGGGCGAAAACTGCTGGCAATATTGGCAGCAAAATCAATAGAATAGAATAATGATCAAATGCGAGCGAGCGAGGCGAGCGAGCTTCAAAATTTTGAAATTTTTACAGTCCGAAGACTGCCGTTTGTCGCTGTATTTTTTGTTTTCGCTATGGAAATTAACGGGGGCACACCGGGTGCAACTGCCGGCAATTACTGGCAGCAACATCAGGAGAATGGCATAACGATTAAATGCGAGCGAGCGGAGCGAGTGAGCTTGAAAATTTTGATATTTTACAGTCCCCAAAACTGTCCTTTGTGGCTGTAATTTTTCGCTTTGGAAATTAAGGGGGCACACCAGGTGCAACTGCCGGCAATTACTGGCAGCAACATCAATAGAATGGAATAATGATCAAATGCGAGCGAGCGAAGCGAGCGAGCTTCAAAATTTTGACATTTTACAGTCCAAAGACTGCCGTCTGTCGCTGTTTTTTTTTTTTTTTTCGCTTTGGAAATTAAGGGGGAGGGGGCACACCGGGCGAAAACTGCTGGCAATTACTGGCAGCAACATCAGGAGAATGGCATAATGATTAAATGCGAGCGAGCGAAGCGAGTGAACTTAAAAATTTTGACATTTTACAGTCCAAAAAACTGTCGTTTGTGGCTGGTTTTTTTTTTTTCTGCTTTGGAAATTAAGGGGGACCGCACCGGGCGCAACAGCTGTCAGTCAGTGGCAGCAACATTAGGAGAACGGCATAGCGGTTAAATGCGAGCGAACGGAGCGAGCGAGCTTCAAAATTTTTACATTTTACACTAAAAAAAACTGCCGTTTGTAGCTATATTTTTCGCTTTTGTTTGTCCCACTTTTATGGGGGAACCATCCCCCCCCCCCCCCCCATCGACGCCTCTGCATAATGAGGGTGCTTTTGTTAAGTGAAAGATCTGCTACACACCCTTTGATAAATTAGGGAAATATACGTCAATGTCAAAACTGTACAAAGTTTATCGAAAGGGATCCTGTATAGCGCAACTTTTGCATGTTTATGATTGCAATGCAACGATCTGGTGCATAGTTCTGGCGATATTTGGACAATTTTCCATTTAGAAAGTTCGAGATTTGTCCTCATCTCGGGAATTGCTTGGGGGATAAATGATTTGTCTGCTGAAACACTTCCGTAGGGGTGGGGCAAATGCCCCTTTGCCCCCCCCCCCCCCCACCCCCCCCCCCCCCCATAGACTCGACGCCAATGATCTTCCCTGGGTATGCCCATAGATGTATCCTGACTGAGTCATCAGTCACTGTCGTTTCTCAGGAATGATTCAGGAAATGGAGGGGATTCAATTATGGCTATATAGTTTTTGTTATTGTTTTTTTTTTGTTTCTTTTCGTACATATTTTGCAGATGGTCCCCAGTTACTCGCGTCATAGCATGTTTACATGTAGGCCTATACTATTTGACGTTGTCAACGTCTAAGCCACACCTTACAGTGCATGTCGATTTTACTTTCTTCGCGAGCGAGCGAAGCGAGCGAGCGCTTGAGAAAATTACACATTTTCCTACAAGATAGAATACTGTTCAGCTCTGTTACCTGTCTGAAGGCCGGCGTACAAACGTCATGCAATATGCCAAAATTGATACAATCACATTTCTGCTTCCTCCATTTTTTTCCTCAAAATTCAGGGGGGGATGATTGTACAGGCCATCCCCCCCTCCTCCATTTCAGGGGGGGATATATCCCCCCCATCCCCCCCCCCCCCGGGATTTACGCCCATGGTCGTTACTGAAAATTGATACAAGAGAATACCTTGCTCTCAAATCAGTGATTGTCTCCATTTCTCATATGCGGATATTATTTCATTACACAAGCTATACTGACATGCTGAATGCGTGCTGGCTTCCTCGTCTCATGACCCTTAGTGTCCTGTGTTGCTTATTTGTTCGGGTTTGCATGGATGTTTCTGTGTCAGCGTGTGTTTGTTTGAATGTGTGTGTGTGTGTGTGTGTGTGTCTTCTGGTCCCATTGCTTTACTTGTACCTCTTCCTCTTATCTCTTCTGAATCGAATGCCCATTCGTTTACTAGTATTTGCAAGTTATACGCAAATGTGCATAGACTCCCCCCCCCCCCTTTTTTTTTTATTTTTTTTACTCGGGGAACTTGCTAATTGTACAAGCTTCGCTTCTTATGCAAGTTCCCTCCACAATCGTTACTAAAGCTAGTGCTATTTCAATAAAGTGATTTCATGAAGAACAAATTATTTGAATAATACGTAGGTTCATAGTGCTTGTAGTTGCAGGTGTATGTATTATACTTTTGTTATACTATTGTTTAAATTTGCTTTATGAGACTCCAACCTTCTTGTGCAAATTGTTAATATCCTACGTAGCAATAATTTTGTATTATTTGGATATGGAAATAAATGAAATGAAATGAAATGAAATATTGCTGGCAATGCATTGTGAATGATGAGCAGTATGTTAACCCTGTAACCTTAATAGTCTACCTTTTTGCCTCATACATGCAGGAGAGACCATATTTTGTAAAAGGCATTTGGGCCACATCTTTATTCGTAAGCAACACGTAGTCACTTGTTTGCAATGGGAATGTACTATACTTTTAATGATCTGATGTGTATGTTTTCCATCGTATTCTTGTTCGAATTTTCATGGCTTCACTTATTTAAAATGCATTTAAACTTTGAGCATGACAACAGTCGGCGGGGGTGGGGATATGGTCCAAGAGCAGAACTCCAGGACATTTTCGGATAAACGAATCTTTCGAATACGAAATTTATTTCATTGTCGGATTAACACGCCTGATTTAATATGTGGATGAAGGAACCTTTGGCACAACAATCATTACTTCCTTTTTCGGATAAACGGACCTTATTCAATTTACGCACTGACGGACCTTTGGAATATGAACATTATTTCAGTTTCGGATTATCAAATCTTCGAAATAACGACGTGTTTTTGTTTTTTTTTTTTCGTTTTTGGGCTAATTAATTTTTTCCAAGGTTCGTTAAGACATGGATTCGTGAGTACGAAAAGAGGCGTTAGTTTGAACGTATATGAATGAATGAACCAATGAATGAAATGAAATGAAATGAAATGAAATGGTACTTTATTAGATATCATTCATAGAAGCCCGCAGAATGAGTTGTGGGCATACAATCACGAAATATCAGAAATATCCATCTGAACTATTACAATATTCGAATAAACCTGTACTTCAAAACGTAAACAAAGATTAAAATTTGCGATTTTTACTTATTATTATATACATAGCACAAAGGATAATTCATAGTGTTAATCAAACTCACGTATTAAAAAAAGAAATTCATTCTACCCTTCCTCTTACACGACCGTTCTTATTACAATATGATTATAATTCCTTTAACGGTGCTAGTCGTTAAAACGGGTTTACACTCGCTCACTGACTTGTTTTCTACCTTTGAGGGCGTTCGGCGCTAGTCGGAGCCTGAGAGCAGGCGGCATACGCAAAGAGCGCCGCCGAAAACATGAACGAGTGATCTCCTTTGATGGTTCCCGATGGCGCAACCGCATTAGTACGCTTAGCAGTGCGCGTGGGAAAGCTGAACATTTAGCGTGGGAAAGTTTAGCAGTTAATGTGAGAAGGGATCATTCTGTACGTGGATTTCACGGAGAGAGCATCAATTTTGGGCCCTCGCTTAAATTATTGTATAGAGCTATTCATTCGGATACAAAATCGTCAACTCTTGCTACGATCAGAGGCAGTGGAATTTCCAAGATGCCAAAGCACATGCCAAAACATTCGCAGCGGAAAACTTCACGGGCTGCAGCATCGGCCAGCGGTCCTCCTGTACCGACAAGAGCAAGGAGGATTGCTCGGAATGCTCCCGCACCCAGTACACGCCGGGAAGGAACGACTACTCCCCCTCCAGTGTCCTCGCGATCCGCGGGGTCGGCGGCCCGAAGCCCAGCAGACGAACATAATACCAGCCGGGGCCCCGGCGCAAGTTCCGCTGTTGGGCAGCCGGACTACAGGGTGCAGACGGAGGACCGTGCTACGGGGCAGGCGGCCGGGAGGCGAGCTCATGTGACGGCCCAGCCTGAGCAGGACATGGGTGGCGCGGTCGGCGATAACGGTGAGTACCCAATGAAGAGCTGCTAGTGCCTTGGCCTACGGTGACCGTACATAAGGTTAATGAAATGCCTGTGATCGAGGACGATGAACAGGGTCAGTCGTCAGACACTGGATTCCCGAAGCCTCCCCTGATGTCGACACCTAGGGAAGAGCTAGGTTCAACGGTTCCCATATCGACCAAAGAAAAGATATGGAAGGGCGAGTTTGTAGATTTGGGTTGTTTACTCAAGAATGCCCCGATTCAAAGTGATCAAACCCCTATACTCAGGTACTGCACTAACTGCGACCAGATTCAGATCGCATTCAGATCGAGGAGTTGTACAAAACGGTGCCGTTTCGGCGCTATATTTTCTTAATTTTTCAACAAAAACTACTAGGATTATTTACATGGGTCGATTAAACCTAAATGATTGATTTCGGTGACTGATGCATTTCATTGCTTATGATGCAGAAAATGTTGTCTTATAAGGCGAATATCTTCAGCTCAACGATGCTCACTAAAACTCACAACCACTTGCACATGCGCACAGCATGCATGCAGTGCAGTCCATTGACAGCTGTATTGCTGGCTACATGATGCATATTCATTTCACCTTATGCACCGTGCGATGGTGCATCAGGCATATCCTTGAGCGTCCGTAACGTTGACGTCATTGTTCACGCATGCGCAGATGCGTACTAATGGATATAGCAGCAAGTCTTTCCACTGTTGCACTAGGGCAGGCCGCTTATTACTCCTAAAAATGTGGAAAATTTTGCAGTTTCTAGATAAATGGGTGAGAAGAACCAAGTCGAAAATGTAATGCATATTTCATTTTTTTTATTGTCACTGTGTTTATGATAGAAATTTAGCCGTGCTTTATTTGTGAAGTTTCCGTGAATGTGGCAATGATGTTATTCGTGATTTTTGCTCCCGCTCAGCTGCGAGGTAGCCGCCAGGACCGCGCCTTGCGGCGCGGTCTCCGGGGCTAGTGCTGCACTACAACTACAGCCGCAGCGCAAAGTCCCACGAATTACCACCATAGAGCAGTGAACTAGTGCCTTCACTGTATACGCATCAGTGTATACCGAGAGACACGGTTCCCGGGCGAGAGAGTTGTTCAAGTATATGGACGTCGTTAGATCTGCTGCTCGTTTTCCCGGCTATGGCTGGCGCACTAGAGTCGCGTTTCACCTCCCACTCATTCCGAATAGGTGCTACCACGGCGGCAGCAGTAGCGGGTTTTGACTCGCAGGTAATCCAGCAGATGGGGCGCTGGGTGACAGATACACATAAACGTTACATTCGCATAAATTTGGTAGGGGCAGAATTAACTATACACAGCCCTGTCGCTGTACACAAGTGTAAGTCCCGACAGGGCTGTACGGTGTGGACACTCCGTAATCTCTGTATTCCGGGGCGCCGACGCGATTTTAAATTTACTGCACCATATTTGTTACTAAGACTACATAAGGTGAAAACTTTATCTATTTAGCTACCGTTTTCAACTATTGATATTGATATACTCATTTTATAACTTACCAAAAATTGCACCTTTTTTAATCCTGTACGCCGCAGAAATCGTAGAAATTGCAGAAATGATTCGAAATGTCGGCGCAGTTCTGGGCAAAGAGGGCGCTGTCGACTTCGCAGGCGTACAAACTCTAGCAGCGCAATTTGCATCGTTCAAAGCTGGGAAAGGTATATTTTGAATGGCCCCGCGATGATCACAGCATTCCGAGTTAAGATTGGACTTTTTGCTCAGTGTATGTTGCGTGAGGGCTCACTATGGACTGAAATACCGTGCTCATAGTCCAAGTATCTCAATTCACGTGAGTGATTCGTAAAATTTGTGAAAAGAATGTAGAAATTTTCAATAGTTTTGTTGTTGTGTGGTCGTGTTCGAGTGGTTTAGTAGAGATGTGTATGGGGTTCCGTAAATATGTGTATCACACACCGTCAGACCCCGTGCTAGCTTAGCGCACGGGGTCTGGTCGGGCTAGGGCAGAATAGTCCCTTACATGTTGGGGACAGTTTATGTTCGTAGCTTCATGTTGCTATAGCTACTAAAATAGTGGATATGTTTTTGTTATGTTGGTATATACTGTGGTATGCTGAGGAACGAGGGTCTTGCTCACTACAACATTCAGTTTGAGCACATAAACTTTTGTAAATTAACATGTTAGATTATAGACCAGTTCAAGTATGATTAACCCAGTTTAGTAGGGTTAACCCAGCTTAGAAATTGTGAATTATGTCGAAAAGTATGGACAATTTTACTATATACAAAGGCTTGGGCACATAGAGCAAATATTTGGTTGAGCTAGACGCTGCCGGGTGATAGTTTTCTTTGTTTTTCAGGCAGGCGAGGCCTGGTAGTTGGGGACTGGTAGCGTACTGGGCCGAGAGATTCGCCAGTCGAGAGGGGAGTCCAAGCAATGAGGCAGCGGGCTCCAGTCCAATGGAGAGGATATAGGGGGCTTCGACTCGGCCAGGTTCATAGCAGGCTGGAATCGATTCTTTCGTCTCAGCACTTCTGCAACTTGTCACACGTCATCATCCACGCGGGTACAAACGACATCGGGTTTTTTCCGAAGAAAGCACGGATGGAGCTGGTCTCAGAGACAATGTTTGAATTGCAGCAACTTCTTCCAGAAGCAATGATTGTTTGGTCGGAAATCCTGCCAAGGAGGAAATACGCCCGTTTTGCGGATTCCCACCAGAATTGGGCTGATAGGATTCGCCTTGCTATGAACAAGCGAACACGCGCATGTTGTCTGCAAGCAGGGGCTCCTGTTATTACGCATCAAGCCATCCGACATCATGACGCCACTCTTTACAGACAAGACGGGATGCACTTATCCGATGTTGGCATAGCACTATTTCTAAAAGACCTCAGAAGCGGGATAGCCGACATGATAATTGATATGATAATAATTAATAATTGATATGATTTATATAGCGCCAAATCCTCTCTGCAGAGTGCTCTAGGCGCGGACGGAAGAGAAAGTGAAGGAGACAAAGACATACAAATATCAAATACATGTAACGAGTAATCAAATTGAGGCTTTAAACAAGTGAGTTTTTAGACTGCTTTTAAAAGGGTCTGTTGAAGAACATTTTTTTTTACGGCTGAAGGTAAGTTATTCCATAAGGTGGGAGCAGCACGGCTAAAGGCACGTGTGCCCCATATTGTAGTGAATCTTGGAATTATCAGAGAACCGGAGTTTGATGAACGTAGAGATCTAGCAGGGATGTAATTATGGAGTAAGTCAATGTTATACTGAGGAGCAGCGCCCTGAATGCAATGAAAAGTCAGAAGTAACATCTTAAAAATAATGCGATCTTTGACTGGTAACCAATGAAGTGATCTCAAAATAGGGGTGATGTGAGTGTGCTTCTTGGATAGTGTAATGATGCGTGCTGCCGCATTTTGAAGCCTCTGTAGCATGGAGAGCTGAGTTAAATGAGACAGAGTTTCCAAAATCTAGCCTAGTGGATATCAAAGCATGGACTAATTTTTCGGTAGAAGATCGGTTCAAATATTTTCTAATGAAGCCGATATTGCGAAGTTGGTATCTTACAGATCTACAAATGCTAGAAACTTGATGAGACATAGTGATATGAGCTAGGTGTGGTTTGCTTTTGTTTTGTTTTTGTCTTTTTATGTGTCAGTTGCCTCTTGCACTCACGTTGGGTACACCAATAATGATGTACCACAAATCTTTATTGGTACAGGTATGTACTCTGAATTTGGCAAAACCTATAACGACTGTTTAATGAGCTAGGAGTGATTTGTTTTTGTTTCCCCTTTTCACTCACAATAACGTGGGCACATCAATACCTACCACAATGTTTGATTGATGAATGTACTGAGAATTTTGTTAAACAATAGCAACTATGTCTAAGTTGTTAAATAATAATAATAGACACGGGTAGTGAGGTTGGTAATGAAAGGTGTTCATTAGATTGATAAGGGAGTCTATGAGATCGTTTTGAGTTCGATAACTCCCAAGTTTGGTAGTAAATGTTTTGTAATGTTTTGTGGGGCTAGAGATAGTCATAAAATGCCTTTACTATAGGATGTAAACTAGCTCTTGTCCCGATGTGTGCTTTCTAGATTAACGTTGTGTATAGCAAAACAACAACAACAAAATATGTGTAACGTGGATCTTTATTGCGTCCCCCCTTTTACCGCTGTACCGCTCTCCTGCGCATTGGCGGCGGGCTGTGCCCGTATGGCGGAAATTGTTCATTTCTGGGCCTCTGCGCAGATGTAGTTTATACAGTACATGAAATGTTTTCCACTTATGTCAAACTCGTAGGGAAGGGTGTATTTCGGAATGTTTGTTTTATTAACAATTGTTATTGTGGCCATTTATGCATCAAGAGGCACCGTGAGGAAAGCCGGCGGGTCACGGACGCGCCCGCCTGTGACTAGTGCCGAGCACTTTTCTGATGCAGGGGGCTTTTGTATATGGGTCTGTACGCGCTTGTGGGTTCCGAGTTGAGTGGGCTCGCCTGTCAATCAGAGAAGTCCATTGTAGTTATACTCGATGGGGATACTTCTCGGATTACCATGCAGGGAGTCCTCCGACAAGGGCCTAAGAGGCAAGGCGGGATCCGGGGTGCTTGTCTGTAGGTGGCCCGTACGCAGAGAGCACTGCCATATATATATGTTGTTGTATTCCACGGTGCAGATGCTCGTCATGAGATGAATACAAATTTGCGGAGAGAAAACCCGGGTCCTTCCAGAGTTAGACAATAGCAGTGGCGTGTTTGAAAGCACTTACTACTTGGATGATATTGCTGTTTGTCGGTGTAAAATTACCGAGTCCTGAAACCGGAAAGTATAATTGTGTATAACAAGCATTGGTATGATCATGTTTTTACTTTCTCGTCTATAAAGTGTACAACCCTATCATGTTATCATGAGTAACTATGTTATGTAATGTGGTAAGCACTTTTTGTTTTGGTAAACTTGTACTCTCCAATAAATCCACGAACATGCATACGCCATTCTCGGTTTGTCTTATGTCGGAAGTGCAGTGGGTGTAATTCCTTTAAAGCCCAAACAAAGTTCTGGTATGCCTGCAAAAGTTGTCAAATTTTGCTCCAAAATGTGAACGTATGCCTAGGAAATGTGCGGAATAACGCTGTAATAACAAGATATTCGATGGGTAAGGACGAAAATGGGAAATATTAACCAAAAACATTCAGTCTCGGAACTTACCCGAACGGGGTCAGGCTAGACTCGGACTTGGGGATAACTCGGCCTCGCTTTGCTTGACGGCGGGATGAGTTGTACTGCTACTGGTTTTCCCTCTGGATTGTACAGTACTATGCATACGGGAGCGGCCTGTATAAACTACACTGTAGCGTTCTGGCTACTCGCAGTAATGGTCCGAGTTGTTACAACACGCGCATCAAAAACCTCTTTGGCGCGCATGCAAAATTAGTGTGCGCCTCTCAAGCACCTCTAAAAACAATCAAAGACAATTGATAAACAACAACAAAAACTTCAAAGACCGCGCGTCTCAGCAACTGAGGTGATGTGCGTATACTAGTAGGCTTGAGGACCGCGCGCCGTCCATTTGTTTTGTACAGGATTAGCACGCACTTTCCTGTCTGCTCAGATCAGTAAGGCCTCGTTTGGTACCCGTAGTATTATAGAGTACTGATGAACATGGCGATCACAAACTGTGTGTAAATTGTCTGAAATAGGGTCGAGTTTTCCCTGAGACCGAGTTAGTCTGGAGCCTTCTGGAATAAAAGTCGGTCTACCGACTTTTATTATTTTTCTCAAAATACTCCAAAACGACTCATCATTCCGGCAAACCGCGTCAGCCAGGTAAGTTTATTTGTAGACTCTTTCGATATATTGCAAGCAAATATGAAATGGTGCCAGACGGGTTCTCAAGCCCTTACCAGAACTTAGTTTTCACTTTAACGGTGCTAGTCGTTAAAAGGGGTTTACACTCGCTCACTGACTTGTTTTCTACCTTTGAGGGCGTTCGGCGCTAGTCGGAGCCTGAGAGCAGGCGGCATACGCAAAGAGCGCCGCCGAAAACATGAACGAGTGATCTCCTTTGATGGTTCCCGATGGCGCAACCGCATTAGTACGCTTAGCAGTGCGCGTGGGAAAGCTGAACATTTAGCGTGGGAAAGTTTAGCAGTTAATGTGAGAAGGGATCATTCTGTACGTGGATTTCACGGAGAGAGCATCAATTTTGGGCCCTCGCTTAAATTACCCACCCCATAACCACCCCCTACACTTTTTCCTATTAAAAATGCATTGATTATTTGTGAAAGTCGTCGATACACAAGTAAATTTGGAATTACTCGAATTATAATTAAATGCCTATTGACCTATCGATGTGGCAGGTAATAGACATTGAGAAAAGTTGTGCTGTACAGCCAAAACTAATTGCTGAATTAATAGGAATTTAATTTTTGTTATCTTATAGTTTGAGATCGTTGTCCTTAAACAAGTGTGGACGGATATCGCGCTAAAGGCGGATTATAGGTCCGAGTGATGAGGAAATCGCAATGTGTGATCGTCTAAGGGATCCCAGACAGGACTATCTTGTTGTCGAAGTCTAGCTTGGCAGGTTGGGGCTTTTCTGCCATTTTTTCCTCAAAGGTTTTTTTTGGCAGTTTTTCACCCAATCCTGGGGTCTCCTTCCCTCCGGGGACGCGCGCGGCTTCGCGCCGTGGACGCGCGGCGGCGCTGGGGCTGTGTTCCTCACGGTACGGGGCATGGGCCCATGGGGTGACACAAATCTGGGTGGCGTCGCTTCGTGTTCATGACTGGTGCGGTGCTGCGCGTCTTTTCTGGTGGGGATTGGTAGAGGCGGAAATTGTTCATTTCTGGGCCTCTGCGCAGATGTAGTTTATACAGTACATGAAATGTTTTCCACTTGTTATGTCAAACTCGTAGGGAAGGGTGTATTTCGGAATGTTTGTTTTATTAACAATTGTTATTGTGGCCATTTATGCATCAAGAGGCACCGTGAGGAAAGCCGGCGGGTCACGGACGCGCCCGCCTGTGACTAGTGCCGAGCACTTTTCTGATGCAGGGGGCTTTTGTATATGGGTCTGTACGCGCTTGTGGGTTCCGAGTTGAGTGGGCTCGCCTGTCAATCAGAGAAGTCCATTGTAGTTATACTCGATGGGGATACTTCTCGGATTACCATGCAGGGAGTCCTCCGACAAGGGCCTAAGAGGCAAGGCGGGATCCGGGGTGCTTGTCTGTAGGTGGCCCGTACGCAGAGAGCACTGCCATATATATATGTTGTTGTATTCCACGGTGCAGATGCTCGTCATGAGATGAATACAAATTTGCGGAGAGAAAACCCGGGTCCTTCCAGAGTTAGACATAGCAGTGGCGTGTTTGAAAGCACTTACTACTTGGATGATATTGCTGTTTGTCGGTGTAAAATTACCGAATCCTGAAACCGGAAAGTATAATTGTGTATAACAAGCATTGGTATGATCATGTTTTTACTTTCTCGTCTATAAAGTGTACAACCCTATCATGTTATCATGAGTAACTATGTTATGTAATGTGGTAAGCACTTTTTGTTTTGGTAAACTTGTACTCTCCAATAAATCCACGAACATGCATACGCCATTCTCGGTTTGTCTTATGTCGGAAGTGCAGTGGGTGTAATCATTACTTATACCGTTATTTAAAAAGTCCCCATTCAACATATTTCTCAAATTTTATTCTTCTTTTCCCCTCTTTTACCTTTATCATCTCCTTCCACTTTTACCCCTTCGATCTCATTCTATTCCCTACATAATGATATTAAGATCATCTTTAACATTTATACTGTTACCAATATGATAAAAAACACCGTTTACTCTAATACTAAACACCAACATCAATATCACATTCACAAAAACAAACGTTACTACACAAACTATTGGGTTTGTAACAAATAGAAGTATCTCAACAAACACAATTATATATAAGTATATATATGAGATTAAAACCTAAAATGGCATTAAAACGCTTTATCCTGGCGAGGAAAGCGCATGTTTTGAAACAAGACACCAAACAGGTTAGTCATCGCATTCTTCATCAGCGACCAGGATGCGATGTGATGTTAGATTAAAAATCCGTTTCTGAAGCAGAACATACACACAAGGGTATACGTCTGCTCCTGGTCGGACGGATTTCAAAACTAACCTGCTTGCGATGGAATGCGTCTAAACTGGTGGTAGTTGTTGCCACAGTGCATGGTAACCGCGCAGTTTGTATGTGCGCGTTTGGCGTAGCAACGACGCATCCATGGACTGGTTCCCTCCACGAAGAGCCAAAGATGAAAGGATGAAATCAGTTTAAAAAAACATGACAAACATGAATCCCTGATAGCTTTTCAATGGACTTACATATTGCCAACGTCATGCTCCGATTTACTATCACGAAGATAAACGGTTCAGAGACCCATCTCATCTTGTCTTTCACTGACGCAATCTCACACCTCCGGCCCCCATAGAGACATCCCAGCCAGTAGTTGTGCCTTGTCCGTGATGGAATACTGTATCAGACTTTCCTGATAGTCAACGGTCTTTCTCGTAGTCAATCAGACTTTTCCTGATAGTCAATCAGACTTTACCTGATAGTCAACCAGCCTTTCCTGGTAGTCACTGATCAATAACGAACAGAAGTGAATGAGATTAAAACCTAAAATGGCATTAAAACGCTTTATCCTGGCGAGGAAAGCGCATGTTTACTCTAATACTAAACACCAACATAAATATCACATTCACAAAAACAAACGTTACTACACAAACTATTGGGTTTGTAACAAATAGAAGTATCTCAACAAACACAATTATATATAAGTATATATATATATATATATATATATCGATAGAGGGATATTTGATAAAAAAACGTGATAATATTCAAAATACATTATTTGAAAAATGCAAATATTTCCCTTTTTGAAAAATTTGCACATTCAATACACACGCCCATTTTTTTTTTTTTTTTTTTTTTGCATGGGCTTTCAGGAAAGTCTGATGCAGTATTCCATCACGGACAAGGCACAATTACCCGCTGGGATGTCTCTATGGGGGCCGGAGGCGTGAGGTTGCGTCAGTGAAAGACAAGATGAGGTGGGTCTCTGAACTGTTTATTTTCGTGATAGTAAATCGGAGCATTGAAAAGCTATCAGGGATTCATTTTTGTCTTGTTTTTTAACACTGAATTCATCCTTTCATCTTTTGCTCTTCGTGGAGGGAACCAGTCCTTGGATGCGTCGTTGCTACGCCTAACGCGCACAGGCACACCGCGCTGTTACCATGCACTGTGGCAGCAACTACCAGACTAGACGCATTCCATCACAAGCAGGAAATCCGTCCGACCAGGAGCAGACGTATACCCTTGTGTGTATGTCTGCTTCAGAAACGGATTTTAATCTCACATCACATCGCATCCTGGTCGCTGATGAAGAATGCGATGACTAACCTGTTTGGTGTCTTGTTTCTATTTCGTGCGCTTTCCTCGCCAGGATAAAGTGTTTTTAGTATAATGCCATTTTAGGTTTTTTATCACATATTAAAATGTATATATATATATATATATACAAAATATATATCGACAGAGGGATATTTGATAAAAACGTGATAATATTCATAATACATTATTTGAAAAATGCAAATATTTCCCTTTTTGAAAAATGTGCGTTAATATGGGATCAATTAAGCATTGAACTGACAAGAGCACCAAATGCATTTTATGACACTAAGTTCTGTATATTAATGAGATAATACAACTCTTTTCTAGAAAAGCAGATACATCTACTTTCCCCAGACCCGTTTTTCATGCACATTCAATACATACGCCCATTTTTTTTTTTTTGCATGGGCTTTCTATAACGAGGAATCCATTCATAACATCAGTTTCCAATTTCAAGTGATGCGAGTGTCTTTAATGTCATAATTAGCAAAATGAGCTAATTTCCATAAGAACAGTAATGAAGTAAACGGTACCATCGGATACCACGTAATGCCCTGAAAAGGTTGCTTAGTACATGTGTTGTTGTTGTTGTTGATTCATATGTAGATGGGTATTGAAGTAACGTACGCTTGATTGCCACCTTGGCAACCATAAGCAGTCACTTTTATTAGCCTCATTAGCATATTCAGTTCATTTGTTTTAGCGCAATACATAATGTTAATTTCACCGCAGGAATCCCGAAAACACAGATAAAGTTCTCAATGACCAGGAATCCATTTAAATACACCAATAGTACGTTCAAACGATGAATGTGTCATAATTAGCATAATCTCATATTGAACATATTGAGCTAATTAGCATATTATGTATGTACAATGTCCAGTAAATGGCACTATGTATATCATGCACTGTACATGGTCTACAGAAAATTGTATGTATAAGATTTACTTTCGAAAAGTCATATCTAAGTTTTCAGATTTTCTGGATTGAGACTAACAATGTGTACATTACATAATTATGTGACCGTGCATCACAAAACCAAGAAAAAGTCGCACCCCTTGATTTTGCGTGAGGACTCCAAAAAATTGAAATGGGTCAACCAAGTCAATTTTAAGGTTTTTTTTATGTTTTCTGAAAGAGCTATTCTTCTTCAAAATAATTCTAAAGTTTGGGTTCAGAAAATGAATGGGACAGTGTATTTTCAGCAGTTCTGATACAACCTCTTTTTTTTTAGAATGGTGTGATCGAGTATGTCCTAGAGGTCCCTTTTCATTTCTTGAAAACCCTTTGCAAACCCTTCACTTTCAACTCTAATAACTTTTAAAAGGATAGCATTAATGCATTGAAAGTTAATGTTAATCATGGCCAGAATGTGTAAATAGAGTATGTTTAATTTCAACTTAATCTGATAATCTCTTAATTTTTCAATTCAATTCGATCTTTATTTCCGATTCAATACATAAGTAAAAAAAAATAAATGTGAATATGAGCAAATCGTACAAAAAACGTAGTTTAAAGATAATGGAAACGTCTACAAAACCAGACGAGATTATGATAAAGACAAAAGAATAAAAAAAACACACCACATGGGGAAAACAGATATCACATGCATATAAAGAACAGAAACTCATTATCATTGTGTGTTTGGTAGATCGGAAAATGGTATGCGGGTAGTTATGTTGCACATACCCCTCGTTATAATCATTTTAAAAACACTTCAAAAAATAAAATGTATCAAGTCTATAATAAAAAAAAATACAAATCAAACCTCATAATACAAATAGAAGAAAGACCAATATACCCATTGAAAGAAAATATCAATACTTACTAATCAACATTTTCTTGTACTGTCCTTTAAAAGTATTATTAAACTGTATATTAAATTTGCTCAGTTCTAAAGTAGTCCATAAAACGGGTCCAGTCTGACGCAACTAATATTTAGATTTGTCAGTTGAAAAACGCCATCGATGAAAATGATTTTACGATCTTGCATGATAATTTTGTACATCAGAGTTCACAAAAACATATATATTTTGTAAATAAGATGAGAGAGTTCTAGCATGAAAACGTTGCATAAAAGAACATATTTGCATTTTATTCAAATCTTGCAATTTAAGAGTGTGAACTGATTTAAAAGTGTTGATGTTGATGCTCTATAATATGACTTTGTACGAATTCGAATTGCATTCTTCTGAAGTATAAAAAGTCTTTGAGTTTTGCAAGAATGCGTATTTCCAAAGATAAAATTGCAGTAAGATAAAACAGATAAAATATAAGCGTTATAAAGAGCGAACAAAATGTAACTTGGCAAATCATATTTTAGTCGATTTAAAATTCCAATAAAATGAGGAATTTTTGTACAAACAAAGTCAATATGAATATTCCAACTCAACTTACAACACCTAAAAAAATAACAGATTCATAAAATTTCAAGCGAGTGCCACCAATTTTCGAAATCATATCATCAGTATTATACTGCACACCTCCGCGTTTAAAAATACACATTGCGTTTCACTTATATTCAAAGTCAGCATATTGCACTTAAATCAGGTATATACTTGGAAAAGATTTTTGTTTATTAAAAGATTCAATCAAAACATTGATATCGTTATGAGAGGCAAGAAGTAAGGTGTCATTGTTGTTGCTGTGGTGGTTTTACATCCTCTTTTTGTTCCATTCATCGCAAATATAGCACGGTCTGGTAAAGATTAAGCGCTTGAATAGACCCTAAATTTCAGAGCCTCTTTTCTCAGTTCACATTTTTCCACAGAGTGTGCTTCCTTTCCAATGTTTAGATAGGTTAGACGAGTCCGTTTGAATTGAGTCATACATCATTTTAAAGCTTAGAGTCTGCTCTTCCATAATCTGCCCTTATATTGAAACTAAAAATCTATGTCTGGCGACCATTTGTTGGTTTTGTGATGCAAGTCACACATTACGATAATTAGCTATTATGCTATTTAGGCTTATCAAAGATCTTTACCCATGGTTGAGAAGGTGGCAACCAGCTTAGTGGACTGCAAGGGTAGTACCCATCGAAGTACTAATGTAAAAACAACAACAACAACAACAACATCCTTTGCACATACCATCTTTTCCAGGTCATATGAATGATGGTAACATTTGCCGAGCTATAGTACATTGTACAAGCATGTCATGTCATGTCATTTGAACCTTTGGCTCAGGTGAGTTAAATTGTACATTTGTACGTATATTTCTGCATGCAATTAATAATATTGTCTAATTGTGTCCATGCAGATACATCGTACGCTATGACTCTTATCTAAACTAGAAACGTCCATTGCCGCGCAATGTGATTGTAGCAACCGGCACTAGCAGCCTATACAGCACACATAAACCATCCACAAACAACATGACCTTTGACTCTAAAAAAGTTGGAACACTGGGGGCAGCACATCCAGAACCTATGGGCTTGCAGATTATATCATGATAAACCTCCGTAACAAATGTAAACAAAATCCGTAAACTTAACGTAAAGCACACACAACAATATGACCTTTGATCCTATAAAAGACGGAATACTGGGGGCGGCACATCCAAAATCTTTCGACTTGTAGCTCATATCATGGTAGACCTTCATACCAAAGTTGAACAAAATCCATTAAGAAATATAGCCTACAGAGCGCACACAAACCCTCCATCAACAATATGACCTTTGACCCTATAACGAACAGAACATAGGGGTCAGCACGTCAAAACTCTATGGACTTGTAGATTACATCATGATAAACCTCCGTACCCAATTTTAACAAAATCTCTTTACAAATGTGATAAACACAGCGCACATAAATTATGCACAAAAACATGACATTTGACCCTGTAAAATATAAACCTCCATACAAAACTTCAGCAAAATTCGTCCAGGTTTGTGGCCGCTAGAGTGCACACAAGAATGTGACGCGGCGGCGGCGGCTGCGGCGTAACGCTACCGAATCCAAAGTATCCTTCGGCATACATGCCGGGGATACAATAAATGAAGTAGCAAATCAATTTTCTAAAAATGAAATGAAAATACACGAAACACATTCACCAGTCGGTACGTCTTAAGTCTTAAGATTCAACCGCACATAGGTGAAAATAATTTCCTATTAACACCTTTGATTGCTAAATATCTAAAATGCCTGCTCCAAAACGACATTCTTTTCTTCATATTAAGTTGACTGCAAATAACGAAATTGTGTGCTCTAAAATGAAAATGTTTGCTTTTTCTAATCGATAAATGTGAATGACCGATAATACGACACGACTGGTATCGTTTTATTTTAATGACCATTTAATTGATTTTGCAGGGTAGCTATTTGTTTACTCATTAAAGAGAAAAAAAGTAAACGATCGAAACACAAACAAAAACAAACATGAAAGAAGACCTTGGTGCCCTGTAATTTATTGAGATCTATACTGCACATAGAAATGATTTCCCCATTATGGAATACTGCAACGGAACGACATATCCTTTTTAGACAGAAACGATGTCGCCCGTTTAACAGTCTCCTGTATTGCATCGCTCTCTATGATTTCTTCCGCAGAGTCTCGGAGTCCAAGTTTGGTAAGAAGAGTCCGCACATCATGGACAAGGTAATCCTGCCTGTTGTCTTCACTTACATCACGCAGATTCCACAAAATGTGCTTGAGTTTTTCGTCTGACAAGGACAGCTGTTCTCGGCGGTACTCAAACAACGATGACGTAAATTTACTGTTCAGCCGGTGATTGGTGACCAAATGCCTTCTAAAAATGGTAAAAAAGACTTTGTGAAATAGATCTGAAATCGCCAAGATTTACATTTCATGTGCCCATATCTCAGTCATCCTTATAATCTCAATTCTTTTAAGACACACATTCAGTTCAATTCAGTTCAAATTTATTTCATATTTCCATTTTCTCAATGATGACATTACAAAATTATTGACAACAAAACAAGAGTACAAAATATATACAATCATGTCTTTTGATTGTAGAAGAAAAAGAAAAAGAAAATATACTTGACGCAAATGTACATGGTCGCATCGTATGAAAATGTCACTAGTTAAGTATAAAAAATATGATGGGGCCTACATAAAAGCTTTAAAGCTTGTAAAACTGTAGGTTCCCGAGTTCATAGGCATATAATTTTACACGGAGAACGGATATGTTTGTCTTGACCAACTAAAATTACACCAGTACAAAAAATCGATGAGTAATAAACTAATGAACCACATAGATATCGCACAAACCAGACTTCATACAAATCTCGCAGTGTTTGAATAACAAAGATGCTATATTATTAAAAGATGTATCGGTACAATGAAATCACTTGAATAACTTGGTGCTGCGGACAAGGACAAAAGACTGGGAGCATAAAAAGGTTGCTAAAAGCTTGGTAGTGTGTATCCACTAAGTAGTAACTGTTTTGATTTGCGTTTGAAGGTGAATAAAGATAAGGAAGAAGTGATATCTAGAGGGAGATCATTCCAATATCTGGGTCCAGTAAATATAATTGTCTTCTTTGCAAAAATAGTGCGAGTACTGGGAAGGTGATAGGCGTCACTCTGGCGAGTGGGATAACAGTGGATAGAACGATTCCTTTTGAACATGTGGATAAAAACAGATGGTAACTCATTAGTTGTTAGTTTATACATGAAAATTCCGAGATTATTATTACATGCTACCTTGTCCTTTTTTGCTTTACTCTATAGAAGCTTGTATAATGTGATGTTTCTGTATTTCTTTTTTTTTTGCGTTTTAACGATAGAAAGAACTTGATTACAAATTTCGCAGGTCAAAAAAAAAATATGTTTATTCAAAATTGAATCTTATTGACTCTTGTATGGTCTGAAACATCAGATGAAGTTGAATAAATCTCCAGGAAATGATGGATTAAGTGTAGAATCTTATATTACATTCTGGTCAGTAATAGGGGATGTGGTGTTGGACAGTTTTAATGAGGCATATAATAGAAGAGAATTGTCTACTTCTCAAAAACAAGGTGTAATAACTTTGATTCATAAGGAAGGAAAAGATTCTTTAAATATATAAAGAATTACAGACCTATTTCATTATTGAATGTAAATTACAAGATACTTGCGAAAGTTTTGTCAAACCGTATTAAGCATGTTTTGCATGAAATAATTAATGTTGATCAAGTTCGATATAAAGAAGGAAGAAATATTCGAGAGGCTATTCCATTATTGATGATATGACTTTTTATACATCGAGCTGTGGTTTACCTGGTTATATGTTTGCAATCGATTTTGAGAAAGTTTTCGATTCGATCCGTCATACATTTTTGCAGAAAGTTTTAAATATATTTGGTTTTGGACCAATGCTATATGTAATTGGGTTGAAATATTGTATTTGAATAGCTGTAGTTGTGTTATAAATGGTAAGGAGTCTACTGGTTATTTCCCAATACAGAAGGGGGTAAGGCAAGGAGATCCTTTATCCCCGGATTTTATTCATTATGTGTATTGAAAGTTTGGTACAGGCAATAAGGAAGAATTCTAATATTCATGGGTTAATGGTTGATAATGTTGAAATTAAACAAATTCTTTATGCTGATGATGTTACTTTATTTCTTAAGGATCAAAATTCTGTTGAGGAGGTTAAAATATTAACAGATGTATTTTATCAAATTTTTGGTTTAAGAGTTAATAATGAGAAAACGTATGTGTTGTTATAAGGTATTCCGAGAGATGAAATCGCACATAACAAAAGAATACGGATATTTAGAAATTAACATTACACGACGCATAAGCCTGCATACTGTCTTACAAATTAATTCAAAGTAACATTATTATATACACACCCACACACCATGAACATGACAGTATTCGATGTATGAGACGGGTAGCATGATATCATTCTCAAAAGATTTTGAGAAGCGAATCGTTGAATCAACACTTGTAATAATTGATTATTCATTCAGAGTATATCATGTCGTTCCAATAAACGAATTTCAGAAAAAAATGGGGATTTTAATAAATGAATTGATTTTTAAAATTAAACATTTTTAGCTATTATAATAACAGAAAAATCAGGAGACCGTGATCATAAGCAGCAGCTTGACATGGATCGAGTAAAGCATGCGGTCATGCTATCTATGCTGTAGACCGATCCGACTTGAAAAAAAAAAAAAAAAAACACCCGCCATTGTGGTATCCCAGTTTCGCACACGTATGCTGAATGCATGATATATACTGCGGTGGGCGCGAGCCGGCCGGGGTATCGTATAAAAATGCATTCCCATATGCACGCGCGAATGGGACACCGCAGTAATGGCAGACTTTGCTGCCAGGTCGGATCGCTATACATATTACAAAATCTTTTGCTAATGAGAGAGCACCTTCAGACTTCTGTTCATCGAATTAGCTCACACAGAGAGATGGGTATCTATCCAAAATGATAAAAATACTAAATGCAGACATTGCATGATCGAATCGAAATACGGTAGAATCGTAAAAAGAAAATCCTAATATATGCTGTGTACAGCCACAAAAGGTGACAAAAGCTTATGACTTTTTTATTCGAAACTTTAAAAATGAAGTTTTTATTTCCAAATAAACATCAATATGAGTGAAAATTTTGAACTTGTATAACATATTTATCAAGGGAAGACAAATACTTTGACGAACCAGACGTAGCATACATAAGGAAACAAAATAGATATAGATGTTTCCAAGACCTGCTGGTGTTGCATCGCATAAAATCCAACTATCAAATACGGATTAGGTCTTTGGCTTGCATGCAACAGAATATTTTTATCATTTTCACAAAACAGAATTTTGAAGGCATGATAATTACTTTATTATTTATCATATTTAATTCGTGTTTTCTTTAAAAGCAGCTGAGGGTTGTCCCGTTCAGAGCTTTAATGGCCTGCTTTGCAAGGGAGCCCTGCATCTAATACAAAAGTCACAAAATAAAATACGGATTACAAATAATATCGAATAGTATACATGCATATACAAATGGAAAATACAACGAAATCATATGAAAACATTATACGACATAATATAAGTGGTGGTCATACGAAAAACAACTAAATCAAAATATAGACTGGTGAAGCCGGAAGCATTTCTTGAAAATTTGTAATGAAGGGGATGATTGAGAGGAAATTGGTAATAAATTGAACATTTTACAAGCGGATTATGAGAAGGAACCTTTTTTTTTCAGCTTAGGTGAACTGATTTCTTAGGACATGTCTGGTAGGATATATGATGTTAGGTCGGGATGGAAGTCTATAAGACGGGGCTGCGCAATTAACTATTTTATAGGCCAATATATAATACTGATATTCTAATCTCTTTTCAATGGATTGCAATTCAAGTGTATCTGATGAGCTAACAGGTGATGTCCGATAATCTGCATTTATTCCCAAACAAGAATTTTATTTGACACATTTTTTAAGTTTATGGATGTTCTTCTTAGTTAAGGATAACCATACTGTACAACAACGATCAATATGAGGGAGAATCAAAGAATGATATAATTGGAATAACATTTTTTTTTTGCTAATTAATTCTACGTATAGGCCTACACATTATAACATACGATATTTTTCTTATAACGTCATTTACCTGAAGAAACCAGTCGAGGTTTTTGTCAACCGTCAAACTGTGTAAGTCTTCTTCCGTTCATGGTAGTTTCTAACTCAGAGAAACTCTGTTCTTACGGGATTTAAACAGCATTAATTTTGTTTTATCTGTATAAACCATCATTATATTTGTAATAAACCATTGACTTAAAACATGTCTCTGCTTAAAGCTGTTTTTGCACTGACTTCACGCCAAACCCTGAGGAAAAGACGGCCGTATCATCCGCATAAAGGGAAACATGTATATTTGAAGAGTTTGTTTGCAAAAACCGATAAGTCCATTTTTGAAGATTTTGAAGTACGGTTTCTGTCATAAAGTACAAAATAATACCTTTTAAATGATACATTGGTCACTACATATAAAGGTTTATTTTTGAAGTTATGGTCAAAAGAAGCAAAAATTTTATTATTCTCTTTATTTTTCTTGACCTTTAATCGCAAATATCTCCATTTGACAAATATGGACTTATCGGTTTTTGCAAACAAACTCTTCATTTGTTTGGGGGTGAAGAGGAAGGTAAGCTATGTTATTGATGTATATACAAAATAGTAGTGGACCTAAAATGGATCCCTGCCTAACCCCCGCATAGACTGGAAGAAAATCACAAGTCACTCCCTATTACATTGTTGTCTACCTGTTATATAGGACTTAAACAATGCCGGCTCCACCTCTTTAATACCAAAACAAGACAGCTTCGTTAGTAGAAGATCGTGTGGGATAGTGTCGAACGCCTTTTTCAAATCGAAAAAAGACTGCACCTGTCGCCTTTTCAAACACTCTCAAAACCACAGATTAAAAGGGATAATGGACGGAAATTGTTCACGTTATTGGAGGATTTACTTTTCGGGATAGGAACAATGTAAGCAAGTTTAAAGTTCCATGTCAAATAACCAGATTAAATTGAGTGATTGAAGATGTGAGTTAAGGGCGTGGCTATAAAAGGAGCACCGATTTCAACAGTCTGGGATGCAGATCATCAAGATCTATAGCCTTAGTACAATCTAATTTACTCAGTTCCTTCAAAGAAAATTCAAGAGAAATATCCTCAAAAACAAATTTAGATTGTGCCTGCTTTAAACTGTGTAACCGAGGATAGTTAGTCCGTGTCTCATCAAAATTATTTTCACAAGCACGTTTTCCTACGTTGTTAAACATTGCATTAGACTCGGTTGCAATTTTGTGGGATCAGTTACTTATTCACCTTCTACCGTAATATTTAACACAGTATTGACCTAAACCACCTAGTTACTATTTTGAATAATGAATTGCCGAAATTATTTACATGGTTTAAAAGTAATATACCGTATGTCCCCCAAAATATTACAACGGGGCCCTACGCAATGATATCTTTTAAAATATTGCATCAATCTAAATACAAATTCAGGGTATGAAACTATAACTCATTGCCCACATCTTACAGAAAACCCCATTCGATTTGCTGCAGTGGTCAAAGAGAAATGAGGAATTTTGTAGAGGATGTTGGGAATCTCTTCTGTCCAAGTTCTGTCTATTGTTCACACACAAAATCATCGAAGTGCTAAACTTGGAAGAATCAGACTCATGACATGTTTTACTACAATCCCCATTGCTCTGTGACCGCTTAACCAAATCGAATGGGGATTTCTGCAAAATAGAGCTAAAATGTTATATTTCAAGACTCTGAAGTAGCATTGAAATAAAATAATCATATTGGATGTTATCAATGCCAAAATCTGATTGTAATTTTTGTGGGACATACTGCAGTATGTCCCTCAAAAATTACAATCAATTTTCGAATTGATAACATCCAAAATGATCGTCGTGTCTAAGTGCTACTTCTGGTCCTTAAAATATAACATCTTAGCTCTATTTTGCAGAAAACCTCATTCAATTTGGTTAAGAGGTCACAGAGAAATGTAGATTGTTGTAAAGCATGTCATGAGTCTAATTTTCCAATCTTCAATTCAATGCTCTAGTGCGTGAATAATAGACAGAACTTGGACAAAAGAGATTCCCGACATTCTCTACAAAATTCCTCACTTCTCTTTGACCACTGAAGCAAATCGAATGGGATTTTCTGTAAGATGTGGGCAATGAGTTATAGTTTCATACCCTGAATTTGTATTTAGATTGATCCACTATTATTAAAGATATCATTGCGGGTGTCCCGTTGTATTTTTTTTTTTTTGGGGGGGGGGACATACTGTACTAGCACTTAATTTAAGCAAAACTAATTTTATTCATTTTAGATATAAAAAAAAGCTAATTTACCAGAATATGAATTGTATATTGATGGTACATCTCTTGAAAGGAAAATATTTAATAAATTTCTCGGTGTGTATATAAATGAAAATCTAAAATGGGATGATCATGTAAAACATATTATTTTGCCTGTATCCCGAAACGTTGGCCTGTTAACTAAGCTTCAGTATTTTTTACCAACTCGTGTATTGTTTACCCTGTATAATGCTTTAATCCTGCCATATATATCGTATTGCAACATTATTTGGGCAACTCACAAATGTAACACAGACAGTATACTTCTCCTGCAGAAAAAAAAAAAGCAATTCGAGTGTGCAGTCGAACACGCTCTCGAGATCACACCGACCCATGTTTTTTCCAGCTGAAATCCCTTAAGATTTAATGACATAAACTTTCTCCAAAAAGCTGTATTTATGTTTTGCCTCAAGTCAAGCCTCTTACCTCCAATATTTAACAGAATATTTCGATCAAATTCAGAGATTCACTCTTATCCTACCAGACAATCCACAAATTTGAATTTATTTAACCCCAAAACCGCACTCGCGCATCATTCTATCAGACACTCCGGCCCTGACACTTGGAATTCCCTTCCCACAAAAATTAAAAACATGACCACTATGTATTAATTTTAAAGAAGGCTGTAAAACTTCACCTCCTCAAGCAGTATTCCCCATGATAACATTCTGATTTCTTTATTGTATTATAATCAAGTATATGAACATGTGCGTGATACATGTTGCATGTATGTGTGCATACATATATCGATTTATTTATCTATCCATATATATATTATGAATACGGGTATGTATGTGTATGTATAGGATAGGTACATCATGTATATTATATGAGCATGTATAATTAGATATGCCTTACCATTACTGCGCACATAAAATAAGCACGATATATTTTATTTCATGTCACATAACCTTATGTATAGAATACTTTGTATTCACATACATGTATTACTATTTTCATAGTGCATATTCGGTCATTACTCCGGCAAAGGCAACTGAACGTGTTAACTCTAATATCATTATCATATTATATTTATTATCATTACTATTATTGTAAAGTAGTTGGAGTGGTACACATACACTCTGTAATTTTCCCTTTTCTCCCTTTTCCCTTTTCCCCCTACCCTTCCCTATCTCTCTCTCTCTCTCTCTCTCTATCCCCTATTATATCCAGAGTAGCTAAGCATAGAGTCTCCATACCGTCAAGCCTCGGCTTATTTTGGAGACCCTTTTGTTTAAGTTCCCTAACCTGTTTGTATTTGTCTTGTATAATTGTACTAAAAACTATGTGTCGATATACTGTTTGTCATAAATGACGTGTACATAATCATATCTGATGTAACGTAATTAAGCAGAAATAAACTAAATCAAATCAAATCAAAAAGTATTCGATTTCTTTTCATCAGGTAATAATTCATTCAAAAATTTCCACCCCTTTTCGTATCATTGCTGACATCATTTTAATAGTTGATCATGGCAGTATGCTCGCTTTAACCTCTTATTCATATTGTTAGCTTTGTTTCTAAAATACTTGTATTGATCCCAATACTTCAAATCCTTCGTTCTGTTAAATTTCCGTTTATTAAAGTCTCTTTCTCTGGCAATTTCCAGATACTGGCTATTTATCTAGGGTGATCCTTTAAGTTTCTTACGAACTGTTTTATATGGAGCGTGTTTTTCACACAGTTTGAGAACATTTTTTTTTTAAGTTTTTGAGTCTATATCGTCTTTTGACAGAAACACATCATTCTAATCTATAGTTTGCTAAATCACACAAAAAAGCTTTTTTATCAAAAGTTCTAAATGATTGAAAAATATAGGAGTTAATCTTGGAGACATAGCCTTTAACAACACATATACCAACGAATGGTCACTTATACCCATTGACTGAACACCACATTGTATTTCCCCAAAGCAAATGTGAAACGTAAATTAGATCAATTAAAGACGCTGGGACGTCGATTTAAATGGGGATAAATTTCTGTTTGCTGATGCTGCAAGACAGTTCGCGCGAGTACGAAACTATGTCTTGTCGAAAGTATTTTGAGGATCAGAGAAATGTTCCTTCACAGAGGCCGAGGAGACAAGTATTCGGTACAAGCTCGGATGTGATTGTTCGGTTTTGCGTGTGCTGCTCATTGACTCGTATACATTTTGCGAGCTAGTGCAGTGCCGCAAGTCGCTAGATCAGCGCATATGCACAGTAGTAACCGTCTGCGTAGCGACTCGATCCTCGTAATAATTTGACAATTTGTAATTGTGTTACGATTTTCATTATTTTTTTTTTTTATTGCGACGAAGAAGAATATCACGCCTAAGGGCCTACGGCTGCAGCCTCAGATGGATCTAGAGGACATATCATTCGCAGATTTGTCTATTGCTGACATTGAAGTGGTAGATCCCACAAGCTGCAAATGCTCTGGTTCGTGCTGGTATAAGACGGGGCGAAATTCCTGTCCCTGCAAGAGCGGGGGCAGAGCTGCACAGCGCGCGAAGCAGTGCTGCACTGCAAGCAAAGATCGTATGGAGTGTACGATATTTGCTGCAAGCTGTGGTAATAATTAATAAACGGCGAGTAGCCGACCCTGTATCAATAAGTCAACCAGCTGTGTCAACTTCATTAAGTAGACCTAGGCTGTAGTATAGGTTATGGTCTAAACTTATTGATTCATGATTGTTTTACCAGTCACTAGACCTAGAATATTTCGATCGCGAATTACTGTGATATTAGGAAGTGTATGTATGTAGTAGGGCCTACATACAAGTCCACGTACATAATTGCTCGCTACTCGTACTCTCGCATAAACATTAAGCATGCAATCCATCAGTGTTACCAGGCCAGCGTACGCATAGGCGCGCGCGTACTCGTTCGCTGAGCTTATGAGATAATGAGCAAGAGAAAGATCCCGAATGCTCCAAAACCGTAAGCCGAACGATTGAGAATGGCGTCATTACGTGCGTTCGGCTCCGGAGAGAGTAACTTCAGCCCAAAGAGGTTCTATATAGTAATAGAGCGCGCGCTCGCATACAGAAGCGGGGCCAATTGAACGACCCGCCGCCATTAGCAAAGAGGTCGACTACCAGAAGACTGAACCCGGAAGTGCCTATAGTAATACACGTAAAGTACAGTTTCGAAGATGAGGTTGGGTTGGAAAAATCATTCTAATTTTAAGGAAAATCAATATTTGTCCATATGCCTCCGGATTTTATAAGAGAGATATATTCTCAACACAGTATACGTGTTTTGATGAAAAAAGGACTTGCTCTAATGTGTCAAATATGTGCCTTAACATGAAGCCAAAATTGCCAAACAGGCATTTATGCATTCATACTACATAATAAAGATTGCAGAAAGGTACAGTGTATGCTCTGTGGTATGGGAGTACTGATTTCACATAATATATGTCACTTAGAAACATCAGACACACATACAACACCCACCCACACACATACGCACACACATGTACACACCAAACCACATTTTTTTTTTCAAATTCCTACACACACACACACAAAACACACTGTGTGTTGTGTGTGTGTGTATGTGTGTTGGAATTTGAAAAAATGTGGTTTGGTGTGTACGTGTGTGTGCGTATGTGTGTGTTTGTTGTGAGTGTGTGTGTGTGTGGGAGTGTGTGCTGTATGCGTGTGGGAGTGTGTGTTGTATGTGTGTCTGATGTTTCTAAGTGACGTATATTATGTGAAATCAGTACTCCCATACCAAAGAGTATACATTGTACCTTTCTGCAGTCTTTATATGTAGTATGAATGCATGAATGCCTGTTTGGCAATTTTGGCTTCATGTTAAGGCACATATTTGACACATTAGAGCAAGTCCATTTTTCATCAAAACACGTATACTGTGTTGAGAATGTATCTCACTTATAAAATCAGGAGGCATATGGACAAATAATGATTAAATTAGAATGATTTTTCCAACCCAACCCCATCTTCGAAGTCGTACTTTACGTGTATTACTATAGGCACTTAAGGGTTCGGGCTTCTGGTAGTCGACCTCTTTCGTGCGCGCGCGCCACTGTTCAATTGGCCCCGTTTTCATTTGTACGCACTGAATGGTGAGCGCTTACTCTATTACATATAGAACCTCTTTGCTTCAGCCGCTGTCGTGTATTCGGAACCGGTCTAGTTCGTACGTGATACTCGATCTCTCAATAACACACAGGTGAATGGGAATTTTGCACGGAATGCGCGGCGTGCGCACGATTCAGAATTGCCATTGCGAGCTTTTTCTCAAGACGACCGGGCGTCTTTAAGGTGGTGCTATTCGGGGTTACTCGAGTTGGTTCTTGAACTAGTTGGTGCAATCCCATTAATCTGCACAAGTTATTCAGTTTCATTGACAATGGATTGACTGTTAACATGTTACAATTAAAGTCCCCGAGTAATACAATTCTATCAGAAATAGAGGTGGCATTATCAAGTTGGTTATCAAATACATAAAAAAGGACACAGAGCTGTTAGGTGGCCTGTATATTACACCTACTAAGAGGTTAGTCTCATTTCTAGGCTTCAGTTCAATCCATAAAATGTCCAAGTCATTATACGTATCTTGTTCTAAATCGGATCTTCTTGTACATGGTATGTGTTCACGAATATACGAAAAAAACTTATAGGTTCAAACTTGAGATAAATGGAATCTGTAAAGTTCCTTTTCCTAATTAAAATCTTAAATGAATGAGCTCAGTCGAAATAACCATGTTTCATTATCAATTAAATTTGTCTTTTAAGAAAACAATTTAGGACTGACACATTCGCATGAAACATCGCGCGATACAATGATCACTGACAGGTAAAGAGGCTGCTATTTCTGTACACGGCGATGGAGTAGGCCCCTTCGTAGAATTAGAGCTAGGTATTACATCATGTTGTTGTTCAATCTTGACTTTATTCAAGTTCAAGGAATTGTTAGAATGACGTGTGTACAAAACAACCAGGTCCACCGTTTCATTCAAAACGAATGGCAGGTTAAGACATGTACATGGGGTACAAAAGGCAATATTGGAGTTTACATTACTGCAACGCAAAATATACATATCATATCACACATAAACTGTCAAATATTAATCAATCAATCAAATATTAAGGCATATACTATTTCTGTGTTACAATAACATCAGTGGTGTAATTATCTTCCACAATATAATACAATAATCCTCGTTAAAAAAAAATGATGCAATTATACAAACATGTAATGCATAAAATTTATTATTATCATCATCATCATCATCATCTCATCAAATCTTTATTTGGCTTTGTGACCCATACCTGCCCACACCACCTATTATAATAATCAAAACCCAACCATTTCACATAAAACCAAAAATAATAAACAGAAAAATCTACATTTTTTCAATTGCCCATTCACCCATGATCCATTCTTCATATACAGTGTGTAACCATAATCTCATCTCTGCTTTCCGAACATTATCATTAATTAACCTCAGACTGCTTTCTTTTCCCAAAAGAAACGAAATACAAAAATCTATACGAAATCCAAGTCAGTCGCAGCAACAAAATAAACATTCACCTACTACCCCCATCTCCTACCTGCGGCTACCCTCCTCCTCCCCCCTCCCCCCCAGAAAAAAAAAAAGAAAAAAAAATCTAAAGCCAATACCACATAATAATAAACCATAAACACCTGCGCTCATATATTATTCAAACAATGAATATCTATATCAAATATCATATACCTCAAACAATATACTGAAATTACATCACATACATAACACACGCAATTTACAAATAGAATGATTACAAACAGACGGACAGACCGGCAAACATATTACTGCACTTCCACTTCGACTTTAAGGTTAAAACATGGTGGCTGTGAATATTGCATAACTATAGTTAAATCCTATGGATCTTAGTGTCGTACCTCAAAAAAGCTCTCTCTTTTCTGGCATAGGAAAAAGAGGAGAGTATGGCGAGTTTAGAGAGTGTCTGAAAAAAAAAAATCGTTCGGACGAATCTTGGAACTTGTTGTTTTCAGAATTCGTCATCTAAAAAGAAATAGCTTCTTGAAGTTCTGGGCACAGTTGTATGATTTTTTTTTTTTTAAAGTTGAAAAACCTAAGTGAACTTGAAATATAATGTAGACTTCAACAAGTCCCGAACATGAAACAAGAGTATTAAACTACGGATGAAGGTCTGTGAGAAAGAATAGTATAAGCAAGAACAAGAAACTGACAGTATTGTTAAAGGCAGACTCTTCGAAATGGTGTCATGCGACTTTCAGTTATTTTTGTTGATCTCAATTCATATATAATTTGTATTTTATGCTTGTAGTTGCACGTGTCTTTGTATTTTGATGTATTCTGTGATGAATGAAAATAAATTAACTGCAATGCTGCTTGGAATTGGTAATGGGCTGACGTAATGGCATCACAAACATGACAAAAAGCCCCGTTCAATCGCAAAAAAAAAAAAGCTTGTGAAACTGCAAGGAGGGGTTTGTAAATTTAGTGGTAAGATCATGATTTTCTCCGTAGAAATGTCAAACATAATTATACAAAAATTATAAATACTTAATGATCGGGCAAAATAAAGTGCTAAGACAATTATAATGATCGACTGAGCTTAGAATTGCCGGATGTTTGATAACGATGTAGGTCAATGACTTGTCGAAGATTGTGTACTGGCATATCACACCAAGTATACGTCTAAACAGATAACGTGATAGCCACGCTCTGATCGGTGGCATTACTTCCTACCTCCAAGTACTTTTATGTCTTTTGGCCAATTTTGCAGTCATCAGATGATACTCCGTAGCCATCATTTCACGCGCAACTTCAACAAAACCACTCTCGAGGATTTTGTCATTTTCACACACTCTCTCAGCAAGCTTAGTATCATGAGGCTTCTCTTGACTGGAAAGCCAATTCTTGATCCGTTTATGGCCGTCATTCTTTCGTTCCTCACTGGAAGAACCACGTACATCATGAAGGAGAAGTGTGTAAAGCACATGGCCCTGATCAGGCTTCGAAAGCGAAGACCCCTCTCTACAAGGATTTGCTTTTGTCATGTCCCACGCTACAGAGGAATAACAAAAAGAAGGAAAATTGAATAAAATTAAGAAGCCCTTAAAGCTCGTATTGTATTCACTGTAACAGACCACTGACGGACAACTTATCTTTGAACATTACCACGCTGTTTGATCTCAAGTTTGAATTTACAGTGTATTCTTTAAGTAGATGGTCTAGTCCCAATCGTATATGTTTTGTGTTCTCTATATGTTGTGTGTGTGTTGCTTGTGTGTGTGTGTGTGTGTGTGCGTGAGAGAGAGAGAGAGAGAGGGGGGGAGAGAGAGTGTGTGTGCGTGTGTGTGTGTGTGTGTGTGTGTGTACAAGTGTGACTCTTCAAAAGAAAACCTGAGTTTCGGTACATGATGGTTAGGTGAAAGGTTGTGTGTTGATCGTCACCAAGTGTCGGTTTGTATTTTCACACGCTGTATTGAAGTTTATGTTTTCTGCAATGGAGCATTGAGGTAAATAATATAGATAAAAACACACAACTACCCCCACACACACACATACACACAAACACACAAACATGATGCGTAAGTGCAGCACTCGGTATACACATCATTACTTCCTATCGTGTTCTTGAATATTCATGAATGTAATATGTTGCCACGCCTCCTCAACACCAGTTTGCATCCGGTGAATTACTCTCAATTAGACAAATACAATGTCCAAGAGATGGTGGCGTTTGAAAAGAAAAGAAGGAAATCCTGGTGTTCGCTGACATTTGAAGATGGAGACAATGGAAAGGTATAAAAAGATAGCTAGCTGGCGATGCAGCCTTTTCCTCTACTGCTCCCAGGCTGTGAAAGCTCCCTCTTCTGAAATCATCAACAACACTGGATCACTTTAAAAAAAAAAAATATTTGAAGACCCACATATTTTGATAGCCCTATATATTCACTGGACTTGTACTGTCGCTGCCTGTTGATTTGTATATATTTATCTCCTATGGCGACCAGGAATGACATCTCATAACGCTTTGTATCCAGTGAGAAAAATATCAACTATTACATGTATTATAAGTTCTTACCTCAGTTTCTTAAAACAGGTGGAAGTGAATTGAGTCTAAACATCGTGTCAGTCGGATATGACTTTAACATTTTTCTCCAAATATGTATTTAGTCGTCATCTTCTGCCCTATGTTTTCCTTATGTCTGTGTACTTAGCTGTTGGATAGAGTTTACAGACAGGATCACTAGACAAATACACTCGAGTCCTGTGGCAAATGCAGATGTACCTTTCACGTGCCTGCGGATGGTTAGATTTCTTTCCATCCAAAGCAGTTTAGGTTTACTATGTAGTTCCTAATCTTGCAGAAATTAACCTAATACGACAATCTGATTATATCAATCGTCCTCTGTTCACTATTGCAGACAAATCCGATCAATTTAGCTGGAGATACCATGGCGAGGTCGTAAAATATAGCCAAAATAAAATAGAATTAAAAATCCAGTAGGATTGCATATCCTACAACGCTAAAAGGGCGGTGTCAGGATATAGAAAAGCTGGGAATCTTGCTCGGAATATAAACCATAATAAAGATGAATTATTGTAATCAACCGTGTATTGAATTGATTAATCAATATACCCGGTATTTCTGCAGAACTGAAAGGTAGAAATAAAACAAAAAGGATCATCAATTTTCAACTCATGTAAGTAAGAACATTGATGTTCTACAATAACAATATCAAAATACTCGAAATGATAAGTCGTAATAAAACTCACCTGCGATGTCAATTGTCTTGGTTCGTTTGAATCCCAATGAAAGAAGAGCCTTATTCAGAGCAGCTTTGCAATTGAAGGGGACAAACTGGCTAGCTGTCTTCCACAGTCTGAACATCTCAAGTCTGTCGAGCTGCCCCGTCGTCTCATCTCGACAAGGTTCTAGGTCCAAGTCCCTCATTCCGACCTGCTTAAGAAGCTCCGTCATTTCTTCGTCAGTCAGTTCAGCGGTTATGGTAAGCATGTCACTGTAACTCTGTTCGTAATCTGATTAATATATCAAAAAGATTCTTTTAGTGATGCGACAGCTTTGTTAACAAAGGCAGTTTGGGACTTTGAATGATCAAATTTTCCATGAAAATGGGATTATTATTATTACAACACACACTTACACATACACACACACACACACACACACATATATATATATATATATATATATATATATATATATATATCTACACACATATTTATACACTCAGCAAAAAAAGAAAGTAAACACTTTTTCAAGTTTGTCTTTCTCATAGACTACCAGGCTAAGGTGTTTTTTATACCATGTTAAAGTTAACTTAATTAACTATCAAGCTAGTAAGTCAATGAGAATGTTAACTTTACGCATGAGTAATCACATTCGTTTTTCTCTTCTAAGGCACAAAAGTAAAAATTGCTAAATGGACAAGTTGTTATTCAATCTTATTTGCTCTTCCATATGAAAATGAGAGCAAAAGACAAATTCAACACAATAGAAATGCAAATTAATTTGTAAAAATCAACCTATACTCTCAATAATGTCCGTAAAACCCTCCAAACAAAAAGAAAGACAAAAAAAAAATAAAGGAGGAAATCAAGAATCTTCTGTCATATCCGCAGTCAAAAGACACAAGAGAAAAATTATGGTAACACAGAAAGTTAAATTTGAAACTTTATTCCAAACTATGAGAATTTGAAATAACATTTGGTCCTTGAATTTGTCTCGTGCATTCTTTAATTTCTTAATTAAAAGGTAAAATGAAGGAATTCGACCTGGTTTCAACTTTTTTATCCTTTCTCCTTTTTTTCAGTACTTCCAATTATTTGGGGCTTAAAGTCATACAAGCTTGCTTTTGATGGGTCCCCGGAAACATGTGCAACCTGAACTGTAATTTTCGTAGAGGCAAATCTCCGTTACGATTGTCATAAACAATCATAATTGACTGTTTACAATTTACAAAGTACAATTTCTTCTCAGATTATTTACTGTATAACCAATTATGACGAAAATGAAAAATTGACCATGAAATTTGGCTAAAACAAAAAGTCCATGTGTTGAGTAGATGCAAAAATAATTTTGAGAAGAATAAGTTCCTGGTAGTCGCCGGTAATTGCTTGCAAGAACCTTAACGTTATGAATACGCAACCATGCATATATGAGTAACAAGCAAACGAAAACGGTAGGTATGAAATATATAGTTATGAACCTGTGAAAAGCAATTCATAAAAATCATACCACCACATTGCACATGGCCTATTACTCATTTCAAATGAGACATATGTCTGAATGTTTGAGCGTTGTCTTCCTACGATGTCATATGCAAAATGAATAATTGTCGCATACCTAATGCTAAATAGTTGGCTACATCAAAGTAAAGTTCCTTCACCAATGCCTTGACGAGAGCTTTGCGTGTCTTCAATGCGTTGTATAATTCTCCTACAAGAGAGAGCGTGCCGCTATTGAAGTCATGAGGACGCCTGTATTTAGCAAGCTCGCTGCGGTGGATTCCAAGTGCCTCTGCCATTGGGTATACGTCCTGCATGAGGAGGTGGAAAGCAACATCCACCAGCTCGACTTTGTACACGTGAGCTTGGGAATCTTGGTCTACCGGGAGTGGAACGAATGCTGTGTGAACACAACAAACATCTGATGAAAATACTAACAAGCAAAAGATACAAACAAAGCAGAACAAACATGCATAATGCATATTGTAAATAATATGGGCACTTCCAGAAATGCGGAACCTTGGGTTTGACGTCCACGATGTCTTCATTATCTGTCTTGTACTATTTGGGTCTTGTATAAGGTCTTGTATAAGGCCAAATTATAAATGCGAGCAAAGTGGTCAAGGCGAAAAATGACCTTTTATTCCGTATAAGCACTATTTTCTGAACGGATACTGCGGTAGCATTAAAGAACGTCACCTACTCCGGCAATCCTCCTTTAAGTCCCATCTTGAATAGCTAAAGACAAGAGGAATAATGATTTTGAGGTTAAAAAGGAAAATTGGAATGTTTACCCAGTGGTGCTCCGACGGACTCCAATGTTTTATGAAGGATTGTGCGACACACCTCGAATGTTATGCCTTCCTTTGATTTGGCATCACGCCAACCAGTAAGGAAGGGATGCAGCTCTTTGATGTTCATCCACTTTCCTGAGCCGAGTTTGTTGATGATAGGGTCATGGAGTTCAAGTGGTACATTGTCTTGGAGAGTTTTCAGTTCGGTGTCGGTAAGGATCGAGACTAAAAAAAAAAAAAGAAAGGAGTGATATAATTCATTATGACGATGAATCCTTGTTGTGGTATCACCGGTACCCGTACAGTTTTAAGTTGCTTTAAACATGCTGTCGAGATTGATATGTCTTGACTTCGAGTATAATCACCAAAAACATAGAAAATACGAGAGCTTTTGGACAGCAGAAAGAACACCCGTTCATACAATAACTTGCCTGTAGTCAAACTCGATTAAATGTCAAAATGCGCGTGGGCAGCAGTGATACATCACAGAGATCGAAAAAGAATTTTGATCAATCTTCCACAGAATTGAAATTATGTATGTCATAATCATTTGCAGTGAGAGATGAAATTTAACTTATATCGAAAGTTTTTGACATAGAATGGAGTAAATTGTAATGATTTTGTAATTCTTTGCATTCATTGCATTAAGGCAAATAACGGTAACAAGACTATAAAATGTTATATATGTGACCGTGCATCACAAAACGAACAAAAAGTCGCACACACTGATTTTGTGTGAGGACTGAAAATAAGTGAAATGGGTCAACCCAGCCGATCTTGACTTTTTCATATTTTCTGAAAGAGCAAGTCTTCTTTTACATTATGCAAAAATTTGGGATCATAAAACGGGCAGGAAAGTGTGTTTTTTAGCAGTAAATCTCAAACATTTTTGGTAGTGTGATTAGGTGTGTCTTTAGAGTCCCCCTTTCATTTCTAAAAAACGTTGTACACACTCTTCATTTTCAACTCTTAATAACTTTTGAAAGGATAATGCTACTGCTTTGAAAGTTGGCATTAATTATAAACAGAATGTGTTAATGAGGCATGCTTAATTTCAATTTAATCTAATAATCTCTTCATTGTTTTAACTCTGGTGGATTACTTCCTGGTTTTTTTTTTTTTGTTTTTTTTGTGTTTTTTTTTGGTCCCATTCATCGCACAGCCAGCGCGGTTAGGTAAAGATTAAGCGCTTGAATAGAAACTGTACTACAGAGCCTCTTTTCACACTTCACATTTTCCTGAGTTTGTGCTTTCTTTCCAATATTTAGATAGGTTAGGAGAGTCCATTTGATTTGAGTTATAAATCATTTTAAAGCTTGAAGTCTGCTCTTTCAGAATATGGTCTTAACTAAAAATTCATGTCCGGCGACTTTTTGTTTGTTTTGTTGTGCAGGGTCACATATGTTTTATGTATATATTTATAGGACGTCCTATTTTGTGCGCTACTTGTGTATGTGCGCATACTATTATTATATTATGGATGTACCACCACTGACGACACATCATTTATTTTGATTTATACCATCTTCAAAATCAAATCTGCCATTTAATTGCAAAGCTTTATGGGCGAAAATTTGTTAAAACAACGTCTTTCACGGAGTTTCCTTAATTGCTACTCTTGTGAACTAATAGCTTCGTATACCCCGAGCAAAAACCTTTTGCTGATATATATATATATATATAATATACAGTATATATGAATATATATATATATATATATGTATATATATATATATATATATATATATATATATGCATATATATATATATATATATATGTACATGTATATATGTATATATATATATATACATACCGTATATAAATATTTCAAAATGCATACATGTAATGGAGAGGAGGAAAGTTATAGATAGAGATAAGACAGATTAATTTTTTTTTTCATCCATATAAAAGGCCCATCTGGTAACGCCCTGGGGGCAAACTTTTCTTACCACTGAAAAGCAGCTCATTCATTGCATTAGACAGTAAATCTCGAAGACTGGATGGAGTTTCCGTCTCACTTGCTCGGTTTCTCCACCCCAGGAGTATCGACATCATCCCATCGGTATAATTGTCTTCATCCTTTAATTTCAATTTGCGACACAGTCTACGTGCAAATTGCGGGATGAGGTACGTGTCTAGTTGTTTAAGCTCAGCAGTGGATACCAACTTGGCAATGGTGTTCTCTGAAAGTATTACCACAGTATCAATTACCATGGTATGAAATGTTATTATCAACTATTTCGAATACAAGGACCGTGGCATAGGAGACTCGTGACATACACACATCTTCTTAACTACAGATGATACAAGCATTCCAACAGTACAAATGCGTACGTACCGAAATGTTCTTCATAATTTCCCTTTTTCAAACAAAATACATTTACGCATATTATGTGCATAATTACAAATGAATACTTTGTTTATACGTATAAAAGGTCTTTTCTTTCTCTGGTGTTCAGTTCGGCCACTGATTTTTTTTTAATTATTATTTTAGAATATTGGAAATCCGAAAAAAGAAATATGTAGTGACCCGAACGAAAAAAAAAAAATATATAAAACTCATTTGAATTTTGGTTGCCCAATCGAGTCATGGATAGATAACCTTGTTGACAGTTTGGAGCCCCAATATCAATAATCAGTGGCCCCAGGACACCGGTCCACCGCTAGGGTCGGGCCCTGCATGCGATATCTTACTTCCAAAAGGCCCTAAATCCATTGAAAAATGATGGATTTAGCTTCTTTCGGAAGCAAGCTCTTCATATGTTGCAGAGAAAATTGTCTTTTTCTGTTGCTCCTTTTTTTTTACCAGTTATGTTACGATATTGAATAATTATTTGCTTTCGTTTACTTTCTGCTGTTATTACTCTGTTTTTGCTTGCTTGCAACTTTGTTCCTTTGCTTGATTATCTTTTATGTTCCTCCCATGTGTTCCATTTGTGCCATATTCATGTAAAATACTTTTAAACAATAACCACTTCTTTTCGTACCTTTAGTTGACTTCTCCTTCTTCTTTTCCATGTTGCTCCCATTAACCGCGAAAGTCGAAAGATTATCTGGGGGTGGGGGTCACAAATAGTTTGAGTCGAACTTAAAAGTAAAGATCCACTTTGAAGCATGGTATGCTGTGTGTGTCGTCAATGTAGTTCTAAGTTCCTCATAAAAATGAAATTTTTGAGATTTTTTTTTTTAATTTAGCCGTTAAAACACAAAATAAGATAAGTAACAATATGATTCGTTTGTAAATTTGAATAAAGATTTTAAGTGGATTCTGAACACATTCAATAAACTAAACAGGAAATCCATCAACATATGAAGAGTTCAGTTTCAAAAGGTACTACATCCATAAATTAAATTCAAGTTCTGAGAAAAACATGATTTTTTAATTATCATATTTAGGAAGCTCAGACTGGAATGATATTTCCCCCTATTATACTGCTAGATGATACAACACTAAAACCACTATCTAAGAAAATCCAGGTCCATTCATTTATTTTTCATGAATCAAACATTTTTATATTTTTGTGGATATAGTACCTTTAGCAACCGAAAGTGGATGTAGTACCTTTTGAAACCGAAATTTCGCACGCCATAGATATATTCAGTGTGATGTTATGACATGTTTCGCGGATTTATCTTTTTCAGCAATGGTGTTGATGGGGATGGGATACGAGGTCAAGGGGGCCTAGGTAATTGACAATGCCCTGCCCTATTTAGCATCAAGAATAACAAACCAATGTGCATCGCTAATGCCCCACTTAATTCTCCCTTGCTGACTAATATTTTGAATGAATGACTGTCATTGGTCATTATAAGCATGGGGGGGTGGATCCATTATGCGTGAACGGTTATAGATGGGGAGGGGTTACAATATCTCACCAGGTAATTTCTCTCTTCCATTTTCTCCTTTTGTTTTTCTCTCACGAGCTTAATCTCATGATTTCTTATCTTTTTCCTCTACGTATTTCATTTTTGGCTATTTTTCTCTATGTGAATTCTCCCTTCACGTGTCTCAAGAATACTGTATTCATTATCTTTTCTTCATTTTTTTCCAATGTAACTTCTAAGGGAGAAGGTGGAAAAGCAGCATCTGAATGTTCTGTATTCTCTCAACACTGTAATTAAATTCATTACATGAATTTCATTCGTGTATGTTCTTTATCAGGTAAGAGAAATCTGATAATCTAATAGCTGATGAAAATCAAGACCGTCGATGAGTAATATGACCACCTATACTAAACGCACATTTGGTATTACCTTTGTGACATTGTATAAGTAAAAGGTATCATTTACAAGAATGAATATAAATCTAGTGTTCAAAGCTGTATGTCACTATGTACTTTCAAGCCCTGGTACTTGACATCATGCACGTATAGAATAGCACAGCATACCCACAGGTAAAGCACTGTTGGTAGGGATGTCAGAATTTCATGCCATTGTATACATTTAAAAAAGTAACTTTGCTTTCAGACTGGTTGTCAAAAACGTATTAGCTGTGAAGCTATTTATGTAAGAAATAGACCTTACCTACACAGTGTCTGTACTTTATTCTGGGGACAATTTATGGCTCAAACTCAACACCCTAGCTAGCGGTACCGGTAACTAACAGTAAATGCAGTACATGGGAGTACATGAGAGTCGCGTAATTTCTCCAGTTTCTCCGCCGTTTCTCCTTTACTCTTGTCGACTGCTTTTCATTCACGATCCTTCTCCTGGGATGGTTTGTTTTATTTATGAGTTCTTCTTCATTTTCCTACATTGCTTGATCGAAATGTGATGAGTTTTTCAAGATATTGGTCAGATTTGCGTGGTGATTTTAAGAGAACGCCAAAAAGCCAAAAGCCAACTTCTATTGTTTACAGATTAAAGTCAGTAGACAATGGCAGAGGGTCAAGCCAATGCTGCTCTCTGATTGGTCAATTTCCCGATGATGTCATTGGAGTGGATGTAGTACCTTTTGCAACCCAACTGAAATGGATGTAGTACCTTTTGCAACCGAACTGATTTTTAAATGTAATTTTTAAACACTTTCTAGTTGGAAATTCAGCTTTTTGTTAGTATAGGTGTAAAGAGGTCCTAAAAATGAGTACATCAAGACCAAAAAGTGGATTTTGATGGAAAATGGATGTAGTACCTTTTGCAACTGAGCTCTTCATATCATGATTATACATGGATCTGAACTTTTCTGACGGGAATCGCACAAATTGCTATGCCCTGGAAACTCGATTCACCAAATATCTTATTATTTTATCAATGAGTTATCGGATGATATGACGAAATCTCAGCGATAAAGAGTTTATCAAACAATGCAGATACCCGACCTATAAAGAGATTCGAGCACTGCCGATTTGAAAATGCTCAGATACATTTAAGGAAGTAACATTATTTTGTGTATTTTAACGATACACCTTAAAATTACGGCAGTTAATAGTTACAGGCATTTTTTTGCAAAAGAAAACAAAACAAAAAGTAATGCTAACGCATGTTTCCGTGACACTGTTCACTCAGATAAGACAGATGAGTGACAAATACCAAAATCGTTGTTTTTTGGCTTCTTGTGAAATATTCCCTTCCTGGCATAGCATGGTCATATTCAATAAACGAAAACGATGATTATTACTACCACATTTGTACAGTGGATATGCCATATCGGTATATCGTATTAACGGGGATTCTTAGTTGTTGTTTTGTGTGTGTGTGTGTGTGTTTTATGATCAATCATATACAAACTTTATTAAAATTTATGTTAAATATAACTTACACTCTGCACTTTGACAGAATAATTACTATCATTATATTAATGATGGTGACAATTTTAAGGTTATAATCACTTGACATTGGTCACTAGGGGCATCTAAAACCTCTTTCGATTCACATGCATATTTGGAGGAAAGTTCGGTGCAATTGAATAAACCCGTAACCATCTAGCTCAACTGAGAAAATGAACCACTGATGTTGCGATTGTTGCTGAATGGAGTGGCTTAGGAGCCGAAATCTAGGGTGAATATGTTGTTAACTATGTATTTTACTTCTGCCTCTGTCCCATACATCGACACTACCTCTGGTTACCTTTATCGTAATACAGAATGACTTGTACCAATGAATTGCCTCTTTTATTCTACTACCACAGAGTGCATGTTCACAACCAGGTCCAGCACACAACCAAGTAGTCAAGGAATGTATCAATTATCTCGCTAAACACTCGTGTGACATTTTCAATGCATCATTTAGTTGTGGTATTGTTCCAGAAAAACTGAAGACTGGAAAAATTATTTCATTATTCTAAAAAGATAACCCTGAGTATACATGTATTTCAAATTATAGACCTGTTGCAATTATTTCTTTCTTTGCTAAGTTGTTAGAAAAGGTTATGTATAAGAGGCATTATACCTTTCTGATAAAGAACAGTTCTTTGATACCTGAACACTTTGAATATCAGAAAAATTATTTCACCTCATCGAGTGTTATTCATTTTACCGATTATATTTCACAGGTATTTGAAAGAGGTAATCTTTGTTGTGGAGTTTTTGTAGATTTCTCAAAAGCATTTGACACAATCGGCCACCACATCTTCCTAAAAAAGAATTGTGTAAGAGGAGTGAGATTACAATGGTTTCAAAGTTACTAACACAACCAGAAGCAGCAGGTGGTGGTCGATGGTGTTGAATCTGAATCCCTCAGTGTAAAAATTGGTTTACCACAAGGCTCAGCTCTAGGACCTCTATTTTTTTTTTTTTGCTATATTGAGTGGTATTGTAAATTCTTCAAAGATTTTGACATTTTTATTCTTTATTTATTTATATATCTTTACTATTGAGGGAAAGTTACATGAGTAATGAATCGTTTTGGATTTTACGAAAACAAAATATATGACATTTCATCCAGAGGTAGAAATTGATTTTTCACACCCAAAATGCTTTGGTTGTTGATAATCCAATTTCAATTGATAGAACTGAGTCGATTAACAGATTTTATACGCTTCGAAACGAGCTCTACGTATGGTAAGTAATAGTCATTTCATTCGTTCAAGTTCACCACTCTTCATGCAATTTCAGTTGCTCCAATTTTTTTATCTTGTCAAAGTGAATGTTTTGTTGTTTATGATTAAATACCATCAAAACATGTTGCCTGATGCATTCAACAACATGTTCAAGATGAATTCCTCCTTCCACTCGTATCCCACTCGGAGACGCTATAATTTTCAAAAAAAAATTGACATATTCTGCTCTAAGATTGCAATCTATTCGTTTCAGTGGCGTCAAGGAATAGATTTCTGTTGATGGTGACCTGAAATCTAGTACCACACTTTCCAGGTTTAAAGTTCTATACACACGGACTGTAATTAGACAGATGGTATCCATGACTGACTAGACTTCCTTTCTTCTTCTGCCTTTCTTTCTCTCATCTCTTATTCTGTGTGCATTTAGAATGGATGTATGAATGAGGGAGTGTGCCGACAAATTGAAGTATTATCTTCGTTTTGTCAACTGCTGAATTATGTACAAGTTTGTGTTATATCTACTTGGACTGATTTTCTGCATGCTCAGGTCCATGTCTCAAGTTATGGTTGAATGTATTTTACCTTTTTTTGTTTGAGGGCTACAGCTATAAGTACATAATTGTTTCTTACGATTCCTGGTCTCTACTGTACATTTGCTCCTCTGTTATGACTTGTATATTGTTTTATATTTGGCCAAATAAATCAAAATAAATGAACTTAAAAGGCACTCTTCTCATTTGTAGTATTCATCCTTTAAGTTTGATTTTCAATTGTTTCATATCGGAGTACAGCTTTAAACTGATTGCAACTTGATAAACATATCATGACTTTTTATGATTTTGAAGGGGCAAGATATCTTCTTTACGAATCTTTCATTTCTTAACGACATACTTAGCGACTTGTCGTGGGTTTTGTGATGTGATATGACATATATCCTGTCAACATACCGACAATGTCCAAACGCTCTATGCGCAAAGCCGCGTCTTTCAATTTGCATCTTCTCTCGTAGTTTCTACATCTTTGGCTGTCGTTCCAGTCTTGAAGCATTAGAGTCACATCAAAGAGAATAGCATCGTGCTCGTGCTCCTCAGTAGAATGACAAATTTTGCCCCCAGCTTCCTGAATAGCCCGTAAAAGCTTTTCTCGATGCACTGCAGTCAGGAGGCGTGATATGCCGGGAATGTCCACAGGTGATTCCTGAGCCTGAATCCTTTCTGCCGTATGCAATATAGTCATCGGTATATTTGTTATTAAGTATTCTGGAAACCACAAGTAATTTGTAGTTAATCTGTTATTTTTGTAATCATTTTTTTCACTTTTAATTATCAAGGTAGAGTTAAATGTTGAAAATGTTACCTGAATGTAATCATTATCATAACATCATTGCATTTTTGCCCTTTTAAAACGTCTTGCCTTGCTTATTTCCCTAGCACTGTCATGGAAAAGGATCATTGTAGATACATGTATGTCATTACTTGTCCAATGTCGTTAGCACGGGGCAGAATCTTAACTCAGTTGAGATCAGAATATATCGCGAGTTCAAAACTTATCAAATTGGCACTCGTATTAATGATCTGTGGAACTGAATGATACGAAAGTGTTTTCTCTTACAATGCAACAATTTAATCCATTTTAAGCGTAGCAAGCAGAACAGTTGAGACACAGGGATGAATTTACTTACACTTTTGTACCCTGTTGCTTATACTAATCGTGCTTAAAGATGGCAATAGTAATATTGCCACTAAGATGACTGATGCACTTTAAAATTCAGGACAAGTCTTTGTCTGCACTTTAGGAAAAAGAAAGTGTGTGGACAAACACAAAACAGGAAAGAACAGAACATTTAAAGCTTGATACCCTCAAATTTGGTGAGATTGCAGCATATAGATCGAAGTGAGAAACTAATTTTTAAGACACGCAACAATGCACCTTGAACCATCTTGCACTTCTTTTCAAAGCACTGGATATCTTAAGAAGTATAGAGCTCACCAATGAAGAATTCTCTGTCGATTGGTGAAAACCCAGCTTCCTCCAGTGATAGTGCTAAAAGTATGACACAATTCATCCCTTGTCTGCCGCGCATCATCCAATTTGATAGAATTAATGTTGCCTTTCTAACAGTCTCGTGCATTTCATCACTCTCCTTGATATTTTCCGCAGCGTCTTGGAGTCCAAGTTTGTCTAGAAGAGTCCGCACGTTACGGACAAGGTAACCCTGGCTGTAATCCCTAGTGGCATCACGCAGATTCCACATTATGAGCTCGACTTTGCCGTTTGCCAAGCGTGTTTGTTTCTGCCGGTAATCTGTCCAGAGATTGTTCATTTCATTTCAATTTATTTTCATATTTCTCACATATATCACAATAAAGTATATGAATACGAAAATCATACAAAACATAATTTAGATGAGACTTCCTCGGAATGTACAGAAGTTTGATTTGGTATCAACACAAGGTCTGTATACATGCGAATTAAACTGTGGTCATGATGCAAAAAAAAAAAAATATGATGGGGCTTGCGTAAAAGCATTAGCTGTACAGCCGCAGGTCCCGTGATAAATCAGATTAGGGGAAGTTTAAAATGCGGATTTTTTTTTTAAAGACCAACTATAACTGGGGAAACGGATTAAAACAAACAAAACAAAAAATCCAATTAAATATGAGATATGAGGAGAAAGGAAGGAAAAAATCAGACTTTAGAATCGAAAGTTCAATAGTTAAAGACATATTTTCTTGAAAGTAACCTCCCAACATGGACACCAAATTTCAGATTTAAAGATTGTAGTGGCCCGAACGAGCAATCAATGAGGAGTTAGTGTTTAGCAGTGACAGGTGAGAGATATTATAACTGTGTAGCTTCATTTTACCTTAAAATATAAGGTGCCCTTTTTCTTTAGGGTTCCGGTAATAAATTGTCACATAAAAATGACTTTTCTTCTTTTTTTTTGTCAGCGTCACTACTCCACCATTCAAATACGTTATTATCACAACAGTCAAATCTTATCAGCTATGTGTGTGGGGGGGGGGGGGGGGCGGAAATGACGGTGATCTACATTTCTCGATCGCATCAGCCAACAAAAACCCTCTTAAGGAACACCGTTTTTACTTAACGAAAATACAACATGGTGTTCAAAGGAGAATAGAATTCTCACCGTTTATGTATTCGGCGACCGGAGACAGGCCATGTGCTTTCAAAGCCGCCATAAGCAAGGCCTTTTGGTGATAGCCATTTGAACTGTTCTGTTTCCATTCACAGAGTTTGTCGTAGAGAGTTTCTGCTGTGGAAGCTCCACCAGTGTCTTCTCTTGATGAACCGGCATTCACCAGCATTCCTTCTGTGTTGGATCCACCTGACTCTTTGCCCAATGCAAAATCTTTCCCCAAGTGTCCTGTTGTCGAGTCTTCTCCTGTGCATTTTCCTGAATTATCTCGTTTCCTCAACATTTCTGCAGTCAGAGCTTCGTCGGTGCCTCTTATTGACGTATAGCTCTACATCAGACTTTCTTTTGTTGAGACTTCGGCTATGTCTTTGCCCGAAGAATCGTTCTCCAATAACTCTTCACACATTCTGGAAATGTCTTCAAAAAAGGTTTCTTCGCCAGGAAAGTGGACGATCTCCCAGAGTTCGAGATAAGATACTAACACACTTTCTGTTGAAGTGCCAAAATATTAAATGTTACTTAACAATGACAGTAAACATGTTTTGTTTTGTTTTTCTTTGGATTAACATTTTAGTAGCAAAGACGGGAATAGTAACTTTTAAAAAGTTCATAATAGTTCATGACGGGTTACCTCTTCTTGTCATTTACTGGAATAAACATATAACAAGGCATTATATAATCAGACATATAAACAAGAAATGAATGAATAAGTAAAAGTCAGAAGGACCGAATGATATATCTTAAACATCTTTGACGAAGAAGGTTTTGGAATGCTATATTGTAGCGTAATTGTATAGTAAAGATTATGTTGTTGTTGTTATTTTAAAGATCGAAAGAAGAGAGAAAGAAGAGAGAGAGAAGAAGAAGAAAGAAGAGAGAGAGAGAGAGAAATGATAAAGATTATCACAATGTAGACAGCAGGCACATTCTCTGCTACAGTGTATTAAAGCATTGACTTCCTTACTAGAAGCACCTACCCCTTACTGATGTATGTGTGAATGTTACTCTAATATACATAATATTATGTGGATGTGAGATTTGTATTCAAATAATGAACGTAGATAGTTTCAGCGGGCAAGCACTTGACATTCCACTTCCAAATCTCCACTGAAGAAACAGGTAATGAAAATGAAACGTTTTCCCTTTCAAGCCCGGGGACCTCGGAAATTAGTGTCGATGCTAGTTCTGCCCAAACAGAAAAAAAAAAAAAAACCGACAGAGACCTGACGTTACCTTTGAAGAACTCTCGGTCTACTGGAGTGCACTTGGCATGTTCAGCCGCCAGGGAGAGGAGTACCAAAGGTGCACAGCTGTGCCGTTCCTGGCTCCATTGATACAAAGATCCTATCGCTGCCCTGTAGTAGCTCAGTTTGTCTTTCGTCTTGCTAGGTTGACATGGCGACGATATTGTACGCCCAAGAATCCGGAGCTCCTTCATTAAAGTCTCCACTTTCTCTACATCGTTGATTTCCCATATCAAAACCCTGATTGTATTTAGTGAGATCTCCATGCCATCATTATCACTGGAACCTATCATACAGATAAGGAAATGTTGTTAAAGTGTCGTTGTACTGAGGTCCATTGTGATCGTGAACCTCTTTCAGCTATTCCTAACTGTAGAAGAAGGGCTTATGTGTTTGCACATATAAGTTTGACTACTGATAACAACTCTAGTATTAATTAATTGCATGACCATGACGACGGGATGTCACACTTAACTCTCCTTTGACCCAAATATACACATAGGTCTCGTTAACCCGGAATATTGAAGGTATCAGAAAAGTTCAATATATAATCTATGTCTTCAAAAGTAATATTTTGTTATTATTATTGTTCATATGCTTTCAGAATTTCCGGTAAGCCCTTTTTTCATGTACAGTCGTCATAGTACATAGTGACGGTATTGGCATCGTGAAAATGCATAAAAGGAAAAATCCGCACAACTTATATTGTTGTTTTCGTCCACCTGTGATACTGACTAGGGTAAACTGCATGTGTGATACTGACTAGAGTAAACTGCATGCAGGAACAGTAAATAATCTTTCTGTGTTCTAAAAGTATGACATGAAGGAAAGTCAAGCAGGTTTCAGTGTAATGTAGCTGCATTCGACGTAATTCAAGTCATATTTCATTGTTTGATTGCCCGTCAATAGATGGCGTGATTCTAAGGATCTGCTTGTCCCTTCGGATTTTATATAGATCTGCTATATATGGCCGCCAGATCCTTGAATTGCGCCACATCTATCGACGGGCCATAACAGAGTGTTTTTTTTTTTGTTTTTTTTTTTGGGGGGGGGGGGGGGGGTTAAAAATACGTATCATGCCAGACCAGCTTCATAGTTGAAAAGGAGGCTTCACAATTGCATCATGCACGTCCTGATTATCGTCCTGTCCTGTTGATCATTAAACGATTCTGTATAATGGAATTATATATATTAATTCAAATGGCACCAAAGTTAAGCTATAGCTAGCAGAGTGAATGATTAGGAGAGGCGTGCCGTTAAGACAGTGTCTGCTATGAAGCTAATAATAGGCGCATGTCCCAAAGGACTGCACTCCTCGATATCATCATATTTTGATATAGTATTATGAATCTTACACTAAAAAAATCCGGGTCAGAACCGACCCGGAGTCGGGTCCGTTAGGGTCACCTGTTCTGGGTCAAAAATGACTTGGAATTTGGTCATGAGGACCCGGAATGGGGTCACCCTAACTCAATTCATGACTCTGAATGGGGTCATATGTGACCCCATTCCTTGTCAGTAGTGACTTTCCCATACTGGGGGGGGGGGGGGGGGGGGGGAAATATTGCGACCCGGATCGGGGTGTGACCCCAACGGACCCTTTCCGGGTCAGTTCCGATACGAAAATAGAAATTGTAATTTGTCAACGATAATGTTAAAAGAAGAAACAAACGGGAAATATGAAATATAAGTATACTGACGTCTGATATGATGAACAGCGTCGTCTAGCCCATTTGCCTTCAACACTGTCAAAAGTAGATCCTTCTGATATCCTGATGAGCTGTCACTCTCTTTCCACTGACAAAGCTCGCTGTACAGGTCGTTCCCGGAAAGAGTTTCGTCTTCGTCTTTGTGTCTTACATGACCGTTCTGCAGTATGCTGCATACTTCAGATATTTTCGACACGTAATCCTCTGTAGATTTGTAGTGTGCCAGCTTCCATAACTCTACGTAAGACACGGAGCCTTTGTCTAAAAATTGGGAAAGGATTAATAACTCTTATGACTTATTTTGTTTGCATATGTATACATATATACAATACGACCTACTGATTATTCTGTCTGGTACGAGATGTGGTCGTTTATTTCATTAATTCATGAATTCACAGATGTATGTATGTATATAAATACACACATATGTATACATATATTGTTCGGTACAATTCATTTTGAATCGATATTTCAGAACTTTGATATTCTTTGAAAAAAAAAATATTGTCATTTACATGAGTTTTATCGGCAAAATGGTGCCCTCAGGTAGGATGAAGAGCAGCTGCTGTAGGCCTAATTTCCCAAGTTCTCCTGGCTACTAAATAGTTTGTTTGCATTTCCAAATCTCTATATCTATCCTTCAACAGCGCAGCGGTACCATTAGATACCAATATAATTAGTGACTTCACTTATATACCAGCAGGCCGATTTTCATGTTATGAAGATTACCTCTGAAGAAGGTCCGGTCAATGGGCCTACACTTGGCCTCTTCCACGGCGAAATTCAATAAGACCGAAGGATTCGCCAGGGTATATTCTTCATGCCACGTGTCCAGGGACTCAATGGCATCAACGCAGAAGTTTGTACTTTCCATTTCGTAGTTACCAGGATGATTGTCAAGAATTTTTATCTTGAGGCTCTTTAGAATCTCTGTTATTTTCCGTTTGTCGTTAATCTCCCATATCAGTCGCTTGATTGCATTCTTCGAAATCCTTTGGCTAGCATCTTTCCGGAACTCTTGAATAATGTACCACGATGCGTGAATAGACCAAAAGAGGCAAAAATAGACATGCGACATTTAATGTTAGATAATTTCTGTTTTCAAATAAGTTATATGCTATATCTATATCAAAATGAAAGTAATTATAATTATTTTGATCGAATATTTTTGTTTACAACTTAGGTAAAAGATGAATTTTTTAATATTAATTGCAAAAAAAAGGAGAATCCTGTGGGCGTTTGCTTACACCCTGTACACCCACAACTGTTAAAATTTGCAACTTTTAGGATTTATATATCGTGTTGATAAATCTATTTGCAACTGGCTTTTTCTATTTTTATAGAGATTACAAGAACTATGAGACACTCGTTAACACTATTATAACTTAGCGGCGACGCTTACCAGGGGCCGGTGGCATATATGAAGTTTGAGCTTAAATCAATTGCAATTTGAATGTGAAGTTTCGTTCCTTGCAATAGGAAAATCGCGTTTGAGCCTAACCAGTTTATATGGGCAAAATAAAATCGTCTTGTACTTTCCTTCTTTTCGTTATTTACCTTCCAACCTTTTCACTTCATCCTCCAGGTTGTATGTCCTAAGACACTGGAAGAGGTAATCCAGTTGAATCGGTCCTTTGTGATCGTCGTTACACAACTCGTCGAACGTTTCTTCAGGTGTCTTATATAATCCGATCAATGCTTCAGATTCGTCGAGAACTCTCTCTCCTTTTATAAGCAGTCGAATTGCTCTGGCAAGGGCCTGCTCTTCTCTTTGATCTTTTCTTTGCGAAATCATGAACCAAAGTTCAACAAAGGAGACCAGGTTACCTACAAATCAAGAGAAACAGCAACACGCACATCGTTTTATTTTTTTGCAGTTATTCACAGTCTAAAGCAAACATGGTTAATTCATACAATAGCTTTAAACGATAACAACAGAGATACAATATCCATAAGATCGGTTTACGTTAATCCTCGTGCTTAGCATGTGTCAAGGTAAATCAGTTTTCCGTGACAAATTAAGTCATTGTCTGAAAACAAAGATGCAGATATAGTCTTTATTGGTTTTGGTGCCTCGAATTCTATGCAATATTCATATTCATATGATGGCAAACATGACAATAACGATTTTACATTCTTAGAGAAAAAATTGAATTGAGCTTAGCATCAAAGAAGAGAGGGCGAGAGAAACGGAGAGGAAACGAGAGGTGACATGGAATGTACTGCATTACAAATACAATACGCTGAGGAAATTGTTCGTTTACATTTCCTCTCCAAAAGTGTCCTGCACGAAGTAGGTGTAATAAATGTAATATTGTATGTATTGTAATATGTTAAAAGTTTATTGAAACAACGAGACGTTTCGTTCTCGATATTACAGATGATTTTGGAAATGATACACTTGCCAGCACATTATACATACATCTAAGCAAGTACACAAAAAGTAGCTAAAAACGAATGTCGTATACTTGAATTAATCACTTACCCGTTTCATTTGTTAGATTCAAAACATATTGTACTCAGTCAGTTTGTTGAAGTGACATTGTATTACATTTACGTAGGAAAAAGAAATGCAGATATAAAATCAACCAATAGATAAATCTTTGGATCATAGCTAAAATATGGTGTCTTGTATCGGATTTTTTTAAAGAATTTGAAAGAAAATGTAATCGATACATTTTAACACTTCATTTATTAAAATCAAGAAAATAATATAAACGACGATCCATATGCAAATACCTCCAAAACAAACATTACAGCATGTAAGCTACCTCACAACTATACCTCATGTGCACATAGGTACAAAACATGACCTGTCTATTTTCAGCTTGTTAGGCACTTTACTCGTTTTTAACCCATTTTGTACCAATGAGTCAAATGTACACAAATTCTACATACCTGCCCATGTGGACAAGAAATTAAAGTGGCATGCAGAGAGTTAAAGCATTATTCATAAGCTTGGCCGAAGTAACAATTCATGAAATTAACATTCAAACAAAAAATCAACTTGCGTATAAACTAGGTGACCAGGACTGTCATTATAGCAGACTCTTCAGCAGGCATCCCTGTCATTGTTTTGTATTGAAGTCATTAACAACCCTTTTCCGTTGATTTTGCCAAATACAGAGCTTGATGTCTGGTGGATATGCTAGTAAACACCATGTATAAGGATTACATGAATACGAAGGCACTATTCTTTTTTTTCTGAACGTGAATTCTATAAATTGTTACGTCGTGCAAGATTAAGCATAGTCACCAGTTTGTCTAACCAGCTGCTGCTAACCAATTAGTTTCTTCAAGCCATATTGGAACCTTTTTATATCGACGGATTAATGGCGAGTAAAGTGTATTATTAATCCTGTGAGAGACATTGTAGTTTCTTGCATTGGGGTTATTCAATGAATCCAATCAGGATTTAATCCTTTTAATATTAGTAAATATGCTGAAACAGCTATACACGACATAAACACGCAGACCCATACACATGCCCACATACACACATACGAGAACGAGAAAGAGAGATGAAGAGAAATAATACTTGTTATGTATTGTAGACATACCTTTTCGCCTTCGAATTTTCCAGCGGTGAAACCAACATCCTCCAATTATCGCGACCACTAAAATGACTGACAGAGTCACAGAAACTGCAACGGCTGTGAAAACTGGAACATGATATCAAAGATACATTTAAAGAAAAGAAAATCTTTAACAAATTGTTTTCCCTTATTGACTCAAAGTGTCAATAAAATAAGTTTATTTTCATCGGCACTCACTTGACAGTTTTAAGGTATAAAAATGTTGATTCTTACGATCTCACACACAGCTATACTCATGCATATGGAGGCACAAACATACACGCAACATACTTTTCAAATTAGTGTGATTGTCAACTTAAGGCTCTCCCATATTTTCCGTCGCAAAGTCAGCATCAATGGATTAAACATCTGTGAGCAATGCTATTGAAGCGCAGAATTTAATGGACATAATTTTGCCCTGAAATTATGGAAGTGTACACCGTCATGTCGTACATAAAACTATAAAGAAATCAACCATGTTTACTTTGAATATCATTTTAAATTTGGTGAAACATACAATATGATAATTATTAGACGTACCAGATATAATAGACCTATCAAGCTCGTGACTTTGAATCGATGTGGAGCAGTATAATGATTATATTTTTATACATTAAATTCAAAGCATTCGACAAAGTGCACATCATGTAAACAGTGACGCACAGACGAGTGTACATGCTCGTACGTATACAATTCTGCTATGGATGGAGACGCAGAGCAGTGAGCATTTTCAATGATTTATTTACAAATGTGATATCCTTACTGTTATTCTCACTTTTCTTTATCGTTGTACACTTAACACAGAAGTCACTTTTCTATCATATAGGCAAGCATGGTGTCACCGGACACCATGGTATTACCGGACACGCACATTTTTGCGTGCTAATGACATTCTGTAGGCGCGAGACTTCGTAGATTAGCCTCACAGAACTTTGTGTGGACCGAAATCGCAAAAAAAAAACCGCGACATAAAAATGTAAAAGCACGAAGAAATTCACATTTTACCTCAAATTTATAGCTGAGTGAACCGCACCTCGTCATAATTAATATTTATGCATGTTTGAATCACATTTCACGACTGAAATTCTATGAAATCCCACTCACATACAGGAAAAATGCTGAAGATGCCAATACTATAACAAAAAGTTCACTGATCGATATCGGAAATTTGTAGCTACTAGCTATCGTCCTCAAACGCGAACGATGCGGAATAGTTGTGCGCTAAGGGGCCCGCAACTCGTCACCCGCGCGTGCAGCTCCCATAGACAAATAAAGCACGTGTGAACTAGAAGTAGAATCTAAGCAGTTGTCGATTTCTAACAAGGTTTTATTGCGTGCAACTGTTCGAAATGTTCAAGACAGACATTTTACCGTAAAATACGAAATTTGAGCCTCATTTGCCGATTTTTTCTTTGTCATCCGCTCGGTGAGAATGTGTACGGTGATTTGTGGGATAAATTGTGATTCTGGTGCAAGGACTAGGTGCGAAAGATGTCGATTATTTCATTGCGAAAATTTTGTCCGGTAATACAATGCGATTTTGCACCGCGCAAAAAGACAACTTTTTTAGAGGGGTATGTTTGAAGCGGGTCTAGGACTTGTCCCCCGGAGGACAACTCCCCCGGGGACTACTCCCACCTGACAACTCCCCCGGAGGACGTCTCCCCCGAAGGACCACTCCCCCGGAGGATGTCTCCCCCGGAGGACAACTCCCCCGGAGGACGACTCCCCCGGGGGACAACTGCCCCGGGGGACAACTGCCCCGGGGGACAACTCCCCCGGAGGACCACTCCCCCGGAGGACCACTCCCCCGGGGGACCACTCCCCCGGAGGACAACTCCCCCGGAGGACAACTCCCCCGGAGGACAACTCCCCCGGGGGACCACTCCCCCGGAGGACCAGTCCCCCGAAGGACCACTCCCCCGGGGGCAACTCCCCCGGAGGACAACTCCCCCGGAGGACAACTCCCCCGGGGGACAACTCCCCCGGAGGACAACTCCCACCTGACAACTGCCCCGGGGACGTCTCCTTGGGGACAATCCAATAACTGAACAGAGATGTTTCTTTTTCGTGTCCTAGAAATTAAGATTAAATTCATCTGTGTAAAAACAGTATTCTTTTTATATAAAAATTTAAATTAAAGTTAGCGTAATCTAAGACACGTCCATTTTTATAACAAAGTTTTTGAAATCTCAGCACAAAGTGTTTACTATTGTACACGCTACATGTAATGTCGAAAAAAGTAGAAACGCAGGTCCATTTTATCACTGAAAATTGGTCAAGAGATCAACACATTGACGTAAACACGCTTTTGAGGGGAGAGTTCATTCCTTAGCATGTACCTGTTATTCTTCGTTATTTTATAATATTTTGAGAAGTCCATTCTTTGATGATTTTCTTTTTGCAATTCATGATCATAGTAAGGAATATATTAAATGAAAGAAAGATATCATTCGGAGGGGTGAAGGCTCAAGTTTTTGAGTTTCTTCAGTTTGTCTCCCTCTACAAAGGAATATGTTGTTAGAAATACCCTTTTAATGGGGTTATATTTGTATCTTAGATTCTTATAGTTACTATCCTGTATGTCACTGTCAGTAATTTCATTGTGCAATTTTCGTTTGTTATGTTGACTGAGAATTTATCTGAACATCATTACAATCCTTAATGTCGGAGAAATAACTGACAGAAAAAACCTCATATGAATATTCTGTTCCTGAAAAGACTTGAACGTGTAAAAAGGTAACATCTTCCAACAGGCATTGGGCACTCAATGCAGAAACAGTATTAGCACTGGTTGCACAGTTACCATGCATCCTGAATGCACCAGCCACATACCGGTATCTGCATGACACAACCCTTGCTGTATTATTGTTGGTAGAAAACACAATTTTTGATAGCTAGAACTTGTTATTAAGAGTATGGTAGTCAGTACTACTTGAAAAAAATACAGAAAAAGTGCAAAAAAATGGCAGTTGGGGTATAAAGGCAAAGGGCAAGGAAAATTTATGTCTAAATATGGGCAAAAGGTTAATATCATGTGGAAGATTAGGTTTTACACTAAAATTATCATTATAATCAATTTCCTTGACCCCCAAAACATGGGGTTAGACACCAAAACCAACAAAATTGACCAAAGAATAGCCGAGTTATAACCAGAAATGTCTTTTTAAAGCCGAAACGGCGACCAGCTTGGATTTTTTACGATTTCGGCCGGGGCACCCTGGATTTCGCATTTTTCGTTCTTTTTTTTTTTCAAAATGGTGTCAGTAGGCACAAGGTCATCAAACTAAGGTGTGATGAGCATGTTTTGAAAATGTCACCCTCTTTAGCCCATCTCTAAGAGATATCAAAGGATGAGGACTGTAACATTTAGGCTGTTATTTAGAGAGTTCCTTAGTTGTTTCTTTAATCAGTCAGAATAAGCACACGATCTTGGCAGCAATTTGTTGTATTACAATCATGACGAGTTTGAACAATTCAAATGCTTTAGCGATATCGATTGCATCGGATGCCCAAGGGAAGAAACGGACACTGGTCAAAAAGTATATGTGCACACTTTGTTAACACGCAGGTGATAGGTTGATATGTTTTTATTCTTCTAGGTCTTGGGTGCAAGTAAGGAAGTTTGCTGAGGTAGTACTATACCTCCGGGGTTTCTCGAGAGGGGTAACTATAGAGCATATCAACAGCATCATCTCTATGGGGTTTGGTTGGTGCTGCATAGCTAGGCACTAGTCTGTGAGTTCAAACTGTACTAATTTCAAACATTTGGCATCTCCCTTTCTTTAGAAAAGTAAAGTTTCTCTATTTCACACAGAGTTTTTCATTTATCAACTACCACTGAAACTTAATTAATAAGGCAGTGTCTTTTTAGGATTATCATGACAATTGTTCAATATGATGCTCACAATATATAATTGTCCTATTTGAGTAATAATGGAAATGCTTTACTTGTATGGGCGTGTTTGACTTGCCATATCTTATATCTTACATTCAACTTCACTACATGTGTAATCATAGCAACACATCTTATAAACACAAACACTACTACTTGTAAAGTCAGTAACACTTCACTTCAATGTTGAGATATCACGGCTTTGTATGACACATTACAACGCACTCTTGTAACGACGTAAGTTCAATCTCGTTCTTCACACTTGGAGGAATACTTGTGATTGTTTTGTAAACTGTACTTTTGTTCACTTTTAGAAAAGTGTTATTTTTGTCTTTGAAGAAACGTTAATCATTGTTTCTCTTACAATAATCAACAGAGCTGTTACTTTGGATAAGTTAGATGAAACACTTTTATTGCACTCAAAATGTAACCAACTCTGTTACTCTCCATGGATGAATAGTTCAACATCTAAAACATTATCACAATCCCGTGATCATTGTCATTTCATTTCCCGTCAAATTTCGGTATCTATCCTATAAAACAGATCAGCTTTTACACTGGTCCATATTTTTGACCTGATCTTGTGATACGATATTATGTTGAGTCATCTAGCTTTGTTGCATTGAGGATTGTTTTCCGCTGTACCTCTTCTGATGTCAATTCTGTTTTGACAGGAGCACTTTTCCTTCACATTCCACTATGCAACCTCTTGGAAACTTTAACAACAGTATCTTTCCAGAGATTGTTTTACATTCGCATCTTCACTTGTTCTCCTTCTTTGAGTGGAGAGAGCTTTTTATTTTTTGTCGCTTCGATCAAAGTAATTTTACTGCACTTTTGTTTCTTGGTCAGCTTTGTTTGCACATTTTTTATTACTTTTGGTTTCAGCAGCTGGCTAGCTGTTGGCAGGGTGGTCCTTGTCCTCCTCTGCATCAACAATTGTGCAGGACTAGCATCTAGCCCATCGATCGATGTGTTCCGATAGTCAAGAAATGCCAAATCTGGATCTGTTCCATCTCTCATTGCCTGTTTCATTAGACATTGCAATTTGTACTGTCTTTTCAGCTTTCCCATTGCTACATATATTATAGTGATGAAGACGTGACATGCTTGAATTGGTACTGACAAGCAAACTCTTTGAACTGGTCACTTGTAAACTGCGTACCGTTATCTGATACCACAATCTCCGGTATACCATTCCGTGCAAAAGTGTTGTTTGCATATTTCAATTACTCTTTATATGCTAGACATTTTTTGTTGTTTTTGTTTTTCATGTTCAAACGTTATCAAATAAAATTGTGTGAAACAAAACTCAATTTTCAATTAATTGAAACTCGAATCATCCAATCTTTGTGGTTGAGAGATTTCTGTTGGTCGTGCAGGTGTGCTTTCCCAGGGCTGTTGGAAGATATTACCTTTTTACACGTTCAAGTCTTTTCAGGCACAGAGTATTCATATTTTTTTCTGTCAATTATTTCTCCGACATTAAGAATTGTAATGATGCTCAGATAAATTCTCAGTGAACATAACAAACGAAAATTGCACAATAAAGTATTACTGACAGTGACATACAGGATACTGTAGTAACTATCATAAGAATCTAAGATAAAAATCATAACCCCATTAATAATGATAATAATAATAATAGTGGCCTCTTATAAAGCGCTGAAAGTTCATCAATAATGATGCTCATGGCGCTCTCACATATGAAATAGCAAATGGTATACAAACAAAAACAAGATGCTCACTATACATAACGAAATCAATCTCAAGACATAAGAAAACCCTTCATGTACAAATTATACAGTAACTCATACAGTAACTTATACAATGTACAAAACGACTCAAATTGTAACAATCACGTTCATTCACGATTGGGAATTAAACAGATTAAAAGGGTATTTCTAACAACATATTCCTTTGTAGAGGGAGACAAACTGAAGAAACTCAAAAACTTGAACCTTCAACCCTCTGAATAATACCTTTCTTTCATTTAACATACTCCTTATCATAATCATGAATTGCAAAAAGAAAAAGAAAATCATCAAAGAATGGACTTCTTGAAATATTATAAAATAATGAAGAATAACAGGTACATGCTAAGGAATGAACTCTCCCCTCAAAAGCGTGTTTCCGTCAATGTGTTTATCTCTTGACCAACTTTCAGTGATAAAATGGACCTGCGTTTCCACTTTTTTCGACATTACATGTAGCGTGTACAATGGTAAAAACTTTGTGCTGAGATTTCAAAAACTTTGTTATAAAGATGGACGTGTCTTAGGTAACGCTAACTTTGATTTAAATGTTATATAAAAAGAATACTGTTTTTACACAGATGAATTTAATCTTAATTTCTAGGACACGAAGAAACATCTCTGTTCAGTTATTGGATTGTCCCCCAGGAGACGTCCCCGGGGCAGTTGTCAGGTGGGAGTTGTCCTCCGGGGGAGTTGTCCTCCGGGGGAGTTGTCCTCCGGGGGAGTTGTCCTCCGGGGAGTTGTCCCCCGGGGGAGTTGTCCTCGGGGGAGTAGTCCTCCGGGGGAGTTGTCCTCCGGGGGAGTTGTCCCCCGGGGGAGTTGTCCTCGGGGGAGTAGTCCTCCGGGGGAGTTGTCCTCCGGGGGAGTTGCCCCCCGGGGGAGTTGTCCTCCGGGGGAGTGGTCCTCCGGGGGAGTTGTCCCCCGGGGGAGTTGTCCCCCGGGGGAGTAGTCCCTCGGGGCAGTTGTCCCCCGGGGGAGTTGTCCCCCGGGGGAGACGTCCTCCGGGGGAGTAGTCCTCCGGGGGAGACGTCCTCCGGGGGAGTGGTCCTCCGGGGGAGCTGTCAGGTGGGAGTAGTCCCCGGGGGAGTAGTCCTGCGGGGGAGTTGTCCTGATACGGTTTGAAGCATATTTTCTAAAAACTGGAGCAAACAATTGACATAATTTGGCTGAATTCGTAATTTTCAGAAGTCTGTGAATAAGTGATGTTATTTTTAGCCGAAATTTCATCCTCTGAGTACGGAATTCAAAGCCACGAAAAAAAGCGTCCGGTAATTGGATGTCCCACCCTACGTAGCCTCTATGGGCGTGCCGTTTTTCTCTTGATCGCTTGTTAGACCTTCCCATGCCCATAGAAACGTTCTAATAAGGAGATACGACCTCCTTGGTTGTACTTACCGGTGTAGTTGCCCCATGTAGGTTTTGTATCAATGTCGCTGCTATCAATCTGGTTCCCTGTTGTGGGAGTAAGCACGCCCTGTGTTGTTCTCGTGCCAAATGTTAGTCCGCTCACTGTGCATATGACTGGATCGGTTCCTACCAACAGTACTATAGTAATCACCTGGGTTAATAGTCCTTCCGAATCCTTAGAAATATTTTTTTTAATCCTGGTTGCCATGTTCGAGGTATCGCTAAATGTCATGGTGATGTTGGGATAGTACCCTGTCACAGTGCATGTGAGAAATATTGTTGTATTGCTGTCCGCGCTGATGTTGCAAGTTCGCATGGATACATTTGAGCTGGTCAGCATGCAGGTTTCAATTTCAGGAAAGCGCTCTTGGGGTGTGGCTGTAAATAGAACACAGACATGAACAATTTAAACAGTGGTAAGGTTACATCCTTCAGAACATGAGGGCTGCCTTTGACCTTGACGGACATTCTCAGCGACAGCTCCAGAATTTGCACCTAAATCTCTCGTTTTTGTTATCTTTGAGAAATCTTACTAGTATGAATTTATAGCAAAACACCTTAACGACGTTTTGAAACCTGCGTAATTATTCAAATTCATGAAATTCTTCCGTCGAGGTGTTTTCATTGCAACTGATTGACAAATTGTCAGAGAAGAAAACAACATGAATGACCTCACGTATGGTCCAGCTAGGGGCCACAGAACAGGGTGAAGGCTGTACCCCCCGCCCACAAACACACACTTTCCCCTCCCCTTCCCCCCCCCCAAAAAAAAAAGAGTAACAAAATCAGAAAAAAGAATCAGGGGGAAACAATCACAACACTTATAAATCTCCAAATGATTCTTCTTTAGATACTTCCCATCTAAGCAGGGGGAGGGAGGTGGGGGGAGGTGGGGGAGGGGGAGGGGGGCTTGACCTTGATTTTCCCACACCCCGGTACTGCACCCCCACCTACACACACACACACACACACACACACACACACACACACACAAGTGCGGGAACACCCTGAAAAAAAACACATACACACAAAATCCCCTGTGGCTGAGGCATGACGACCTGGACACTTCATTAGTCTCAAATAAAATCTTTGTGAATTTATATTACGTAATCTGTCACAAAATTAGTATTTGCAAGAAATTCTATGGAAATGTCTCAACACACATGAAATTAGGAGCATTGGATTCTTTGATCTTGAAAATGGTAGCTTAGCTGTCAAAATAAAAGCTCTATGTCACTTAGAAGTTGAGATAAAATTATATTAACAAAAACATCGTTTATGGCGGCCATTTTGTAAAATCCAAGATGGCGGCCGTAAATGATTCGGTGCAAATGAAAACATTGTTTTTCTGATTGCTTATACTATAACGTTTCCAAAAATGTGTAAGTTTTCATACTCTCGACAAAAATCCAACGAAAGTTCAAATTCAAACATAAGGAACCCGACGAACTGAATTGATCAGTGTTTTAGTAGGGTTAGCCATGATAAAAAATCATGGGCGTACATACTCGAGAAGGATTCTTAACCACGACCTCCTGATCTCGGATGTATATAGGGCAATTTGTCAATCAGTTGCAATGAAAACATCTCGACTGAAGAATTTCATGAATTTGAAAACTGACAAGTATCGACGTATAGCTGAAGGCGATTCCCCAATGGCTAGCTACGGGGAAGAGGCCGGTGGATCATGGAGAGATACTTTGCACAGAGTCAGAGTAGGGTAACACTTCAGCTGCTCAACCAACCGAAAGCAAGGACAATGTTCATCGGAGACTCTTCATTCACCTTGACCCGTCCAACTCCATTCAACTACGTCACAGGGACAAATAAAAGAGATAATATCTGCAGAGTCATTCATCAACAAGCTGGTGGAGCTGATCACGGACGCCATCATGGAACGCGTATCACAGAATGTCTACGAAGCCATAAATCAAGACCTTGAATCAAAAGGAGAGGAAATGGCTGCTCTACAATCCAAGATCAAGCGTCTTGAAGAAGAGCTGAAAAAAAAAAAACAAACAGAGACGTCCAAGAGGAACACGAGCAATACTCGAGACGCAACTCCTTGGAATCAAGGAATGCATACTACTTTGCGTACAAACTTGCACTCTCGCGCGCGTATTCTTACCATACTAATGTACACAGTAGAACCATACTACTCCGTCTAGCCGAGTTTGGCGTTCAGGCCGAAGATTACCTGGGCACAAGAGACTCGAATTCTTCAAAGGAAATATTGTTTCTATTTCGATATTTCTGTAAGTACTCAGATATCAAACGAATATGACTTCTACCGGGCAGGGTAAAAACAGGGGACCGCAGGAATATGATTTCGCTCCACTTTGTCGTGCAGGTCCATTCGGCACTAGCAGTGGCACTGTACTGCAGTCCAACCCCGGCTGCAGCCCCATCGTAAATGACACATATCTAGCCACTTTCCTTAACTCTCTAACAGTTATGCTTCCTTTCCTCGGTTCTCTTCGAAGTCGATGCTCGAGGTGTTTAAGTTTTATAACTCGTATGAGCGAATATGGTCGGAATTACATCTGGCTAGCTTCAGTTTTCTCGGCTTATAACCGAGGGCCACAGCCTGCCTGTCCACGTCAAAACATGCTTCTCAAATGGTCCTCGCATAGGCCTAACTCTACAACACGATATCGAAAATGCTTAAAAGTTTTTATGTTGGGCTTCGTTGTACCGAGATTTCTCAGCCATACAGCGCACCTTTCACGATCCTTTTGTGGGTCTGGGATGGAAAAAACGATTTTCCTGGGCAATTTTCTCTACGATTCGAGCAAAATACTGTTCGACACATCGCCATCGGCATGATGAAAGATAGCCTTACCAGACGACGCCGAATGTGTAGATTGATTGATTGATATATGCTTAACGACACTATCAACACGTTTAGTGTTTTATAAGTGTCGAACAGTTTAGCTTAATCCAAGTTCATACACAGTTTTAACATGCACAGTAAAAATAATGGGCATCTAAATCATAATATTCATATAACGTATTAACTAAAAACAGTGAACTATTTCACCGGGATAACTCCCTACTCTTTTCGAAAAGTGAATAGGTTCTTTAACGTGCAAATGGTGTGGCTCTCCTTTACACGGGGCCGACATTAAAGTCTCCTCCGAAAGACTAGGCAATTACCATAATATACCTTGCCCAAGGGTATACCTGTTCTGATTAGGATTCAAACAGTTGCCTACATGTATTTAGAACTGAATAAACAAATTGATAGCTTTTAGAAAAGTTACTATTGTTTCATGTGAAACATCTCTAAATAGAGTTATCAAATCAGGAACATTGTAATAAGTTGTGCGAATGTGAGTGAACTCCACACATACAAGCAGAATGTGTTTCACCGTAGATAAACAATCACAATAATGATATGCAGCGAGGAGGATTCTCGGCTGCAAATAAATAAGCATGTGTTAAATGAGAATGACCAATGCGAGCACGGTTCAACACAATATCTTCTCGTCGTTTAGTTAATGGCAGAGTATTAGGTGGTTGAATGACAGGGTGATGTTGGCGCAGTTTATTATCGAGGTTTGCATCCCACTGTGACTGCCATTTGCTTCTTATGTAGAAATTCAGTTTAGATTTCAAATCTGTGTAAGGTATATTGACGTCTGTTATGTCCATATCAAGGGTTTCTTTTGCTAACTTGTCAACTTTTTCATTGCCTAAAATCCCTCGATGACTTGGTATCCAAACAAGACACAAGCGAGTTTATGCTGAGTCTCCAATAGCTGAACGATGTAAGGGTGTTTATGAGTTCTACCTTGTAAAGCCATGAGAATAGACAACGAATCCGTATAAACAACAAAGCGTCTGTCATCACTCTTCTCTGCGAAATCAAGCGCCATTTTCAGAGCCGATAGCTCACTAGTGAATATAGATGAATGGTCTGGTATTCTAACTTGCCCTTTTTCAGATCTACTTAAAAATGCTGCATTAACCTTATGTCCATCTTTAGAGCCATCTGTGTATTGCCCGGTAGTTTCGATATTTGTGTTTAAGTTCTCCAAATCTATTAAAGAAAACTAAGTCATTTGTAGAGTCATTTTTAAGTGTCTTCAATGTTGAATCAATTACTGGTTCAACAATCTTCCATGGTGGTATATTAGGAATTACAAATGGAGCTATGTTGGCTGTGTCGAGTATATGTAGCAAAGCTTCTTTGACTCTGAAACCAAACGGTTTAATGGCCGAAGGTTTGAGAGTATAGAAATTACTGTAACGCGGCATGAAGTACCAGTATACGTCTGATTGCGAGGATTATTTTTTACTTTGGTGGCATATTGTAGTGATAGCTTTTCGTAACTTAAGTACAAGGGTGGCTCATTAGCCTCAACATATAGGCTTTCCATAGGAGATGTACGAAAAGCCCCTAAGCAAAGCCTAAGACCTTGATTCTGAATGGGTTTCAACTTTTCAAGGTAAGACTTACGGGTAGCGCCATACACTGCGCACACAACCATAGTCCAGTTTCGATTGAACCAATGACCTGTAAAGTCGGAGTAGAACAACACGATCTGCACCCCAGTCCATTTTTGAAACAACCTTCAAAAGAGTCAAAGCTTTCTGACACTTTTGTCTTACATGATCAATATGAGCTTTAAAGTTTGGTTTGTTATCAAAAATGAGGCCTAGATATTTTGTCTGTCGAACTACCGGGATAATTGTGTCATTCATTTTTATTTTAGGATCAGGATGTAATGATCGCTTATTACAAAAATGCACACTTTGAGTCTTAGTTTTGGAAAAGCGAAAGCCATTCTTATCTGCCCACTTTACAGTTCTGTTCAGGCAATTTTGCAACAAAATTTCTATGGTTGACATACTCTCAGATGAACAGGAAATACAAAAATCATCAACAAATAGAGATCTATCAAACCCTGGATTGACAACTTCCACAATGCTATTGATCTTCAGCAAAAACAAGGTGACCGAAAGGATGCTACCTTGAGGAACACCCATTTCCTGATTGTGTAGTTCAGACAATGTCGCCCCAAGGCGAACTCTGAATACACGATCTGAGAGGAAATTCTGGATGAAAATGGGCATCCTACCCCTCAACCCAAGATTGTACAGGTCTCTCATGATACCGTATTTCCAAGTGGTGTCGTAGGCCTTTTCAAGATCAAAAAAGACAGATACAACATGATGACCACGAATAATACCATCACGAATAAAAGATTCAAGTCGGATTAATTGGTCAGCTGTGCTCCGGTTGTGACGAAAACCACTTTGAAAGTTGGATATCATACCATTCTTTTCCAAGAACCACATCAGTCGGAAATTTATCATCCTCTTCATAGTCTTACAAAGACAACTCGTTAAGGAAATAGGGCGATAGTTTGTTGGTTTAGGCAAATCTTTACCCAGTTTGGGAATAGGAATAACGATTGCTTCCTTCGAAGAATCGGGCAAATGGCCCGTTATCCAAATTTGTTGGATATGTCTAATAAAACCTGAAGTGATGTTTCCGGAAGATGCTTTAAGAATTGATAATGGATTTCATCTGGACCTGTTGATGTATCATGACATTTATTGAGAGCATTTTTTAGCTCTGTCATGTTGAATTCAACATTATAATTGAGTATATGAATATAAGAACGACCCAAGTTCATGGAAGACCATTTCGAGTAAACTAAAAAAAAAACTTCATATATTTTTATTTGTCCAATAATATTCTATTTAACTGGGATGGGAAGGCAACATTGTATATACAAATCAGAACATATATTATTATGACAATTAACATTTACATTAATTGTGGAGAGGCCATTTTGTGTGGTGGACTTGGGTCGTTCTTTGATTCATATGGACTTGGGTCGTTCTTTGATTCATATACATGATATTCTGCTATAGAGATGAGAGAAGGATGAGAGAGGGCGCTATTATATGAACGTAAGAATGACCCAAGTCCGTCATTCTTACATTAATATAAGATTTAACTCATTCATTTCAGGCACTTCCGGGGGTAATTAGGATCTATCATTTATACACAAGATGAGTCCATGCATAAGCTACAATTTCCCATGTCAAACTGAATTTGGCCAAAAATTGGACTTGGGTCGTTCTTATATTCAGGTCTTCAATTCGCTTTATTGTTCGATGTGAAATTAAGTGGTTGGTTTTCTGCTCGATTTTTATAAATCTGGAAAGCAGGAGTGTAATGGTTAGATGATGATTTGTATTCAATTTCATCAGCTAACAGTTGTCACATTTCTCTGTGTATTTAACACCGTCTGATCCAATCAGAAACGATACAGGAGCACTCAAATGTTTTCCCGCAATCTTTCTCACCATTTCCCACACTTTAGTAAGGGAAGAATGGACATTTGATTTAGTGACATAGTTTTTCCGCGACAGACGATTGTTTTTCTTTATGATATGATGTGCTTTCGCTCGTGCTTCACGGTATTTCCGTAAATTTCCACTGCTTGGGTATTTTTTGAATTTCCGTAATGCCCCTTTGCGGCATTTGACAGCCTCTTTACACTCAGCATTAAACCAAGGGTTATGTTTAGAGTGTGCTTTACCGGAAGACTTGCGTATTGTGTCACCAGCTATACTAACTAATTTTTCAACAAACAATGTCAAAGGATTTTCTTCATCCTGAAAAGAATCATGATTAATGTTTTGCAAGCACTGTATCCCAATTTGCTTTTTCAAGTTGCCATTTTGGTACCCTCTCTTTTGGCAACTGGTTGATAATATCAATGAATATAGGAAAATGATCGCTCCCACATTGTTCACTATGAACTTTCCATTGAAAGTCCATAAAGATGTTTGGTGAACAAATGGAGAGATCAATAGCCGTCATGGAACCGGAAGCCGGCTGAAGATAAGTAAAAGAATCATCATTTAAAAGGCATAAATCAAAGTTATTCAGTATTGATTCAACAATATTTCCAAATCTGTTTAATCTTTGGTAGCCCCAAAAAGGGCTGTGAGCATTAAAATCACCGACTAGTAAAAAAAAAAAAAGGTGCTGGAAGCTGGTTGACTAATCTGTCTAGTACAGCTTGTGTGAGATCATAACTTGGGGGGATATAAATGGAACATATGATAAATGTGCAGTGAAGGCTTACCTTCACTGCCATCGCTTGTAGAGGAGTCTGGAGCTCTATAGCCTCATGTGGGACTCCCCTCTTAACTAATATAGAAGTACCTCCAATAGGTCTTTGATCCACCGGAGAAACTTTAGTTTTACTATACAAATCATATCCCCGAAATGAAATATTACCTAATTCACTTAGATGTGTTTCCTGTAAACACATAACATAAGGGTTATAATCACACAAAATATATTTAATTTCTTCATATTTAGGCTTAAGCCGACGGCAATTCCACTGTACGACGGCTTTACCTTTCCTATAACTAAACATGTCAGGTAGTATCTGATCTAGAAGCTACCTTGATTTTTGGAGGAGGCGTGGTGATTGGTGACACATCCATCGCATCATCCTCCAGAACTTGAAATTTGTTCTTTGTCTTTATCACGTATCCATTAACGTCGGATTCACGACATCACTTTGAGTTCTATTTTTGTTAGCTGTTATTTTGTTGGTTTGTAGATTTGGTGCTGAAATTTATTTTCCAGGGCGATCGCGTGGTAGACTACGACTACGGCGGGTGTCTGTTGTCGTAGTCTGTACTTTCTTTGTTTTCTGTTGACTCTGTTTTTCAGGTTGCAGTTTGTCTGGATTGATTGATTTCTCACTCAAAACAGGTTCTTTTTTGTTCACCCATGTTCGGTAAGTCAGTTTGAGTGGCTACTGTCATTCTCTGTCTCATTACTGGTTGTTGGTTATTCTTGTCAGTGTTTTGTTTGGCGATTTTGGCGTAGGCTGTCAATTGGGCATGTTGGGACTTGTACCCTTTCCGTGCCTAGAGGTATGAAAGAGCATTAAGAGCTTTGATCCTTTGGATTTCTTTCTCTTCAACCCATTGAGGACATTCCCGGGAGTTACCTGCATGATTGCCGGAGAAATTTACGCAGCTCTCCATGCCCTTACAGTCTGTGGCATCATGGGTCTTCCTTGTCACACTTTTCACAACATTCCTTTCTTGTACAGTTCCCACGGAAATGGCCAAATCGTTGACACATAAAGCACCGAATGGGATTCGGTATATAAGTCTCAACTCTGACGAGAAGATAACCCGCTTTCACGTACTGTGGGACAGAAGATCGATTAAAGGTTAGGAAGATTGTGTTTGTGGGTCGCTTTGTTCCATTTTGATTTACAGTAAGCCGGTGTGCACCGGTCACCTGTTGATCTGCCAGCTCCTGCACAATTTCCTCCTCACTACAATCCCTCAATTTGGGGCATCGTATTACTCCTTTACAGGAGTTCAGTGTCCTGTGAGGTGAGACTTTAACTTGGATGTTCACGAAACGTTCAAGTGAAAGCAAATTCTTTGCCTGACTTGGGTGGTCTACCTCTACAAGTATGTCACCCGATCTCAACCGTTTAACCGATCTGGCTGTACCCACAGAAGCCTCAACCCCCTTATTGATCGCAAAGGGGGACAATCTGAGTGGATGATCCGGATCTTTGCTTTGGATCAACAAAAAACGAGGAAATGACCCTGGACCAGGATCAGGGTCAGAATCACTACCTTTCCTTTTCTTTGGTTGGTTTGAGTTTGAAGTATCCATATTAAAATGATTACAATTCATCACTATTGCTCCCCACCCACCACGGAGCCCAACAAGGGGGTGCCATAATATGTGAGGCATACCACTCACACTGGCACCAGAGATACAACAGCGATATACTCGGGGCAAACCAGGGCTTAACCCGATTGAGCTGATTATAGGCAGTTGTCTTCTTAGACATGTTGTGCAAAATATTAAAACAGTAGCAATGCCACAACTCTATAGCTCATGAGCCAAAGATAGATAGAGCTCACTTCATAAACAATATTACAAACTGTCTAAGGGCTAAACACCACCAGCCGATTGGTTTTACCCAGGCCTGTAAAACCTCCCGAGAAGGTGAATCCAGGACCAAAGTGATATGTTGCTTTGGGTATGCCGCAGCTATACCTTCTACTCAATCACCAGGATCCCCTTCTCCACCCACATGGGTCGCAGTCCACGGCAAACAGACTGTCCATTTTAATCGCCTCTTAGGACATGCATAGATACAGTAGGCTTATTCTACCGCCCCGGCCTACAGGGGGACCAAATGTGTAGAACCGTTTCTACGCACGCACATATACTGGAACATAGCCTAGCTACTACTGTAAACAGTATTATAACTGCATGCGCGGCGATCGACAGACAGGGCTGCGCTGTGATCAAAGAGACTTTCCCCAGTGGTGGGGAGGAGAAAAATCTCTTTAGCTGTGATGGACTGGAAACGCGCAAAGGGCAAACACAACCGGGGTATCTACCGTAGATCTGTGGCACTCAAAGAGGTTCTATGAGTAAGCGCTCACCATTCAGTGCGTACAAATGAAAACGGGGCCACTTGAACAGTGGCGCGCGCGCACGAAAGAGGTCGACTACCAGAAGCCTGAACCTGGAAGTGCCTATAGTGGGAGTGTGTGTTGTATGTGTGTCTGATGTTTCTAAGTGACATATGTTATGTGAAATCAGTACTCCTATACCAAAGAGTATACACTGTACCTTTCTGCAATCTTTTCATTATGTAGTATGAATGCATTAATGCCTGTTTGGCAATTTTGGCTTCATGTTAAGGCACATATTTGACACATTACAGCAAGTCCTTTTTTTCATCAAAACACGTATACTGTGTTGAGAATGTATCTCTCTTATAAAATCCAGAGGCATGCGGAAAAATATTGATTTTCCTTAAGATTAGAATGATTTTTTCCAACCCAACCCCATCTTCGAAGCTGTACTTTGCGTGTATTACTATAGGCACTTCCGGGTTCAGGCTCCTGGTAGTCGACCTCTTTGCTAATGGCGGCGGGTCGTTCAATTGGACCCGCTTCTATATGCGAGCGCGCGCTCTATTACATATAGAACCTCTTTGGTAGTACTGTAGTACCGTCCGCAGATGTACTGTGCGAATATACAATACACAATACATACACACACACACACACACAGTATGTCAAAGTATTGTCAGTTTGACAACGTCAAATGCTAGTAGCCATTGCCTTCTTCATGCATCCGGGTAACAATTAGCGTACGCGTGACGAACAGAACACGGCTGGGAAGAGTTGTGCCTCTGTGACGTCGGACTCTCCGCCAAGACTTGCTCATTAGCATATTCACCATGCAGATTCACACTAATACAACAAAAATTTACGAGCTTATTATTTGGTGATTTGAAAGTTTGTTTTTGGTGAAAGTAGTTCATTGGAGGTACCAACAGCAACATATTTTTTTTTTTTAATTCGTGAGGGTTGACTCACTTTAAGACCATAAGTTTTTATTTTTTCTTTTCATATGAAGGACTGATAGTGAAGTCTGAAATTTGAAGGCACTGAATAATAATAATTGTAAGAGGAGGTGGGAAGGTGGAGTGGCAATACCTTTCTGATTGTCCTATCAAGCTGTAATAGTAATAATGTTTGAGGTTGTTTGTATTTTTGATTTGGCGTATTAGTGGTTGATTTGTAGTGTATAAAGGCTATCTTATTGTTTGTACTTTGTTTTGATGTTCATGACATTTTTATCTGTACATAACGTGGGTAGGGCCCCTTGGTAGAACAGTTAACCAACGGAAAGGACTACCCTGTTAAAAGAATATTGAAATAAATAAATAAAATAATAAATAAATAAATAAATAAATTAATTAATTAATTAATTAATATAGCCTAAAATGCAACGGTACCAAATACATGACATCACGGTTCCGTTCACTACACATGAGAGAACGATGTGCCAAAGTCTAATTGTATGATCTAAGCGTTGTTATTAGGTTTTAGTAGTTAAAAGCTATGCAAAATTAATCTGAAGACGGTTCATTCTGGTTCATCAACTTTATGTCTAAATCCCGCACTTGACACCCAAAACAATCCTAACAAAGCAATTTTGATTTAAAATCATGGACAGACGTATAACGGTATAGATAAGGTTGCCCAATAGGAAACATGGGCTCCAAATGGAGTCTATTGATACCGTTGACCCGTCATGTCTCATTCGTCAATGCGTGGAAGAGGTAGCGTGTAATTCCGGGATGACTGTATTCTCGTTGTTGATACATCGTTTTCATATTAATCGTTTCAAGAGGTCACAATAATAAACACAAAAGAACGGACGTACCTATAACGTCAACATACGTCGAGTTGACGAGACGTCTCCCGGTTGCTCGATCTGACACAACACAAAAGTACCATCCTCTATCCTGTATCCTTGTTGAGTTGATGACAAAAGAGTAGTCTTCGGATATGTTGTACCAACCCTGGTCATACCCAGGACCTTCTCGGTGACTTATCTCACGGTAGAGGTTAAGTTCGACAAGCTTCTCTGCATCTGCACAGGTATCTCCTTTCATCCAGTAGATTGCACAAGCCGGCTTCTCATATTGACACGTCAGGTTTCCTCTTTTACCATACTGAAGAACACGTCTATCATTGGTGATGACTGGTGGATCTAAGTACGTAAAATATTCCAGTGTGTCTTTAAGACATAATATGGAAGGTGAGGTCCTAGTGCTCTTTTAATATTTCTCTTACTTCTTTACGTAAATCTATCCCTATATTTTATCACATCCTGATTTTCATGGAAACAACAAAAACAAAACTAAATTTAAGAGTAAATCATTTTATAGGATATTTGGTCATGATTAAGGTATTGTATAAAAAAAAAGGCGGAGCGATATTATGAGTATCAAACTATGCGTGTTTACGTCATTCACCTTTTTGATATGTTTGACGGTGCCTAATTGCCAAAATCTCCGCCGGAAGTGAGCTGATAAAACGCACCCTAAGACAGGGTTATAGTCTATGCTTTTGATGTTCTGCAAACGGAGGAGCCTTTTAGTTGTTATTATTGAATTTTTAAGTTTGCTAAAATAACGGAACGCAATGTCGTAGGTCGTTCTATTTTGGTCAAAGATAAGAGATATAACTGGACATGATTCTCTCAGCCAAAGTGACGGCACTAACACTTCAAACCCATATGAACAACACCCAAAAACATATAATTCTATACTCACGTCTACATGTGCTGCTGTCTTGAATACATATGGCTACAGCGTCTTTTCTGTCCGTCTGGTTTCCTTTAGTCTCTGTAGGTGCAAACACACCCTGTGTTGTTCTCGTGGTTCCGAAAGGTAACCCGCTAGCTGTGCATGTAACGGGGTTGGCTCTCACCATAGAGGTACCACACATCTCCTCGGTTCCTACCAACAGGAGTCTATTGTAACAACCTGAGTGAGTAGTCCTTCCGAATCGTTAGAAATATTTCTTGCAGTCATGCTTATCATGTTTGAGGCATCGCTGAATGACAAGCTGATGTTTGGATAGTACCCCGTCACAGTGCATGTGAGAGTTATTGTCGTATTTCTGTCCTCACAGATTTCGCAAGTTTGCACGAATTCATTTGTACTGATCGGCATGCAGGTATTGATTTCCGGAAATGCTTCTTTTGGGGTGGCTGCAAATAGAACGCATAGTTACGTGATCACGTCAATGTTACGGTTTTTCAATTCAATTTCAATTCAATTCAATCATAGTTTATTTCCAATCAACGAAAATAAAAACATAGTACAAAGTATACGTGTCATGAAATAATATTGTTCAAACATTTGCAAAAGATTCGTGTAGTATCCGAGATAAATCATATAACAACATATATATATATATAAATATATATATATATATATATATACAATAGTTTGGAGGAACAATACATATATACTTCGTGGGCGTGCGGAAAAAAGATTCGATTATGGAAAATAGTGATCCACTAAAAAGCAAAGCTTGTGGGACGTGGATCACTATCAAGCAACAGCAAAATGGGATGTATATACATTCTGTCTCCATAAAAGAAATAATATGACTTCGGAGCCATATATCGTAAATATCTACTTAAAATCATACAGATAGACCAAACGGCATCACGGTTTGGTTCACTACACGAAGCTAAGGTAAGGGCAACCAAACAATGTGATAGTGAAAGGTAATAACAGGGAAATAATTTTCTTTATAGTTTTCTCCCTGAGGTCATCGCACTCATGCACAATAACATAACTATCATACACAGTAACATATACACAATAACATTATACATAGACCATAATAGATAAAGTAGATATGGGTCATGTCAAAATGTATGTGCGTCTCAATCAGATTCTCTTTCCACCACTTCTCCCGGAAATGTTCAGTCAGGTTTTTCATTAATCAAACCTATAATATTATCCTACCGGGATAATTGTGTCATTCATTTTTATTTTAGGATCAGGATGTAATGATCGCTTATTACAAAAATGCACACTTTGAGTCTTAGTTTTGGAAAAAGCGAAAGCCATTCTCATCTGCCCACTTTCAAATTCTGTTCAGGCAATTTTGCAACAAAATTTCTATGGTTGACATGCTCTCAGATGAACAGGAAATACAAAAATCATCAACAAATAGAGATCTATCAAACCCTGGATTGACAACTTCCACAATGCTATTGATCTCCAGCAAAAACAAGGTGACCGAAAGGATGCTACCTTGAGGAACACCCATTTCCTGATTTTGTAGTTCAGACAATGCTCTCCCCAAGGCGAACTCTGAATACACGATCTGAGAGGAAATTCTGGATGAAAATGGGCATCCTGCCCCTCAACCCAAGATTGTACAGGTCTCTCATGATACCGTATTTCCAAGTGGTATCGTAGGCCTTTTCAAGATCAAAAAAGACAGATACAACATGATGACCACGAATAGTACCATCACGAATAAAAGATTCAAGTCGGATTAATTGGTCAGCTGTGCTCCGGTTGTGACGAAAACCACTTTGAAAGTTGGATATCATACCATTCTTTTCCAAGAACCACATCAGTCGGAAATTTATCTTCCTCTTCATAGTCTTACAAATACAACTCGTTAAGGAAATAGGGCGAAGGGTTTGTTGGTTTAGACAAATCTTTACCCAGTTTTGGAATAGGAATAACGATTGCTTCCTTCGAAGAATCGGGCAAATGGCCCGTTCTCCAAATTTGTTGGATATGTCTAATAAAACCTGAAGTGATGTTTCCGGAAGATGCTTTAAGAATTGATAATGGATTTCATCTGGACCTGTTGATGTATCATGACATTTATTGAGAGCATTTTTCAGCTCTGTCATGTTGAATTCAACATTATAATTGAGTATATGAATATAAGAACGACCCAAGTTCATGGAAGACCATTTCGAGTAAACTAAAAAAAAAAAAAAAAAAAAAAAAAAAAAAAAACTTCATATATTTTTATTTGTCCAATGATATTCTATTTAACTGTGATGGGAAGGCAACATTGTATACACAAATTAGAACATATATTATTATGACAATTAACATTTACATTAATTGTGGAGAGGCCATTTTGTGTGGTGGACTTGGGTCGTTCTTTGATTCATATGGACTTGGGTCGTTCTTTGATTCATATACATGATATTCTGCTATAGAGATGAGAGAAGGATGAGAGAGGGCGCCATTATATGAACGTAAGAATGACCCAAGTCCTTCATTCTTACATTAATATAAGATTTAACTCATTCATTTCAGGCACTTCCAGGGGTAATTAGGATTTATCATTTATACACAAGATGAGTCCATGCATAAGCTACAATTTCCCATGTGAAACTGAATTTGGCCAAAAATTGGACTTGGGTCGTTCTTATATTTAGGTCTTCAATTCGCTTTATTGTTCGGTGTGAAATTAAGTGTTTGGTTTTCTGCTCGATTTTTATAAATCTAGAAAGCAGGAGTGTAATGGTTAGATGATGATTTGTATTCAATTTCATCAGCTAACAGTTGTCACATTTCTCTGTGTATTTAACACCGTTTGATCCAATCAGAAACGATACAGGAGGACTCAAATGTTTTCCTGCAATCTTTCTCACCATTTCCCACACTTTAGTAAAGAAGGTATAGACATTTAATTTAGTGACATAGTTTTTCCACGACAGACGTTTGTTTTTCTTTATGATATGACGTGCTTTCGCTCGTGCTTCACGGTATTTCGGTAAATTTTCACTGCTTGGGTATTTTTTTTGAATTTCCGTAATGCCCTTTTGCGGCATTTGACAGCCTCTTTACACTCAGCATTAAACCAAGGGTTATGTTTAGAGTGTGCATTACCGGAAGACTTGCGTATTGTGTCACTAGCTATACTAACTAATTTTTCAACAAACAATGTCAAAGGATTTTCTTCATCCTGAAAAGAATCATGATTAATGCTTTGCAAGCACTGTATCCCAATTTGCTTTTTCAAGTTGCCATTTTGGTACCCTCTCTTTTGGCAACTGGTTGATAATATCAATGAATATAGGAATATAATCGCTCCCACATTGTTCAGTATGAACTTTCCATTCAAAGTCCATAAAGATGTTTGGTGAACAAATGGAGAGATCAATAGCCGTCATGGAACCGGAAGCCGGCTGAAGATAAGTAAAAGAATCATCATTTAAAAGGCGTAAATCAAAGTTATTCAGTATTGATTCAACAATATTTCCAAATCTGCTTAATCTTTTGGTAGCCCCAAAAAGGGCTGTGAGCATTAAAATCACTGACTAGTAAAAAAAAAAAAAAAGGTGCTGGAAGCTGGTTGACTTATCTGTCTAGTACAGCTTGTGTGAGATCATAACTTGGGGGATATAAATGGAACATATGATAAATGTGCAGTGAAGGCTTACCTTCACTGCCATCGCTTGTAGAGGAGTCTGGAGCTCTATAGCTTCATGTGGGACTCCCCTCTTAACTAATATAGAAGTACCTCCAATAGGTCTTTGATCCACCGGAGAAACTTTAGTTTTACTATACAAATCATATCCCCGAAATGAAATATCATCTAATTCACTTAGATGTGTTTCCTGTAAACACATAACATAAGGGTTATAATCACACAAAATATATTTAATTTCTTCATATTTAGGCTTAAGCCGACGGCAATTCCACTTTACGACGGCTTTACCTTTCCTATAACTAAACATGTCAGGTAGTATCTGATCTAGAAGCTACCTTGATTTTTGGAGGAGGCGTGGTGATTGGTGACACATCCATCGCATCATCCTCCAGAACTTGAAATTTGTTCTTTGTCTTTATTGTATCCATTAACGTCGGATTCACGACATCACTTTGAGTTCTATTTTTGTTAGCTGTTATTTTGTTGGTTTGTAGATTTGGTGCTGAAATTTATTTTCCAGGGCGATCGCGTGGTAGACTACGACTGCGGCGGGTGTCTGTTGTCGTAGTCTGTACTTTCTTTGTTTTCTGTTGACTCTGTTTTTCAGGTTGCAGTTTGTCTGGATTGATTGATTTCTCACTCAAAACAGGTTCTTTTTTGTTCACCCATGTTAAGTCAGTTTGAGTGGCTACTGCCATTCTCTGTCTCATTACTGGTTGTTGGTTATTCTTGTCAGTGTTTTGTTTGGCGATTTTGGCGTAGGCTGTCAATTGGGCATGTTGGGACTTGTACCCTTTCCGTGCCTAGAGGTATGAAAGAGCATTAAGAGCTTTCATCCTTTGGATTTCTTTCTCTTCAACCCATTGAGGACATTCCCGGGAGTTACCTGCATGATTGCCGGAGAAATTTACGCAGCTCTCCATGCCCTTACAGTCTGTGGCATCATGGGTCTTCCTTGTCACACTTTTCACAACATTCCTTTCTTGTACAGTTCCCACGGAAATGGCCAAATCGTTGACACATAAAGCACCGAATGGGATTCGGTATATCAGTCTCAACTCTAACGAGAAGATAACCCGCTTTCACGTATACTGTGGGACAGAAGATCGATTAAAGGTTAGGAAGATTGTGTTTGTGGGTCGCTTTGTTCCATTTTGATTTACAGTAACCCGGTGTGCACCTGTCACCTGTTGATCTGCCAGCTCCTGCACAATTTCCTCCTCACTACAATCCCTCAATTCGGGGCATCGTATTACTCCTTTACAGGAGTTCAGTGTCCTGTGAGGTGAGACTTTAACTTGGATGTTCACGAAACGTTCAAGTGAAAGCAAATTCTTTGCCTGACTTGGGCGGTCTACCTCTACAAGTATGTCACCCGATCTCAACCGTTTAACCGATCTGGCTGTACCCACAGAAGCCTCAACCCCCTTATTGATCGCAAAGGGGGACAACCTGAGTGGATGATCCGGATCTTTGCTTTGGATCAACAAAAAACGAGGAAATGACCCTGGACCAGGATCAGGGTCATGATCACTACCTTTCCTTTTCTTTGGTTGGTTTGAGTTTCAAGTATCCATATTAAAATGATTACAATTCATCACTATTGCTCCCCACCCACCACGGAGCCCAACAAGGGGGTGCCATAATATGTGAGGCATACCACTCACACTGGCACCAGAGATACAACAGCGATATACTCGGGGCAAACCAGGGCTTAAAGATAATATGAAGTTTTGGTACCTTTACAAAGTTTCCCTGAGTTTGCCTTGTCTTAGTTTGTGTTTCAGGTTAAAGTACCTTTCATATAACCAACACAGTGAGACTTACTCGCCCCAAAGTGCTCTCATGTCTTAGTAATCATGCAATAATGGTTTCGGATATTATTGACGCTGGACAACGTCAATAAATACTAACGGCTCGTTCGAATCGTTCGAATCTTTATATAGCTCCCTCAACGATCATTCTGCGTGTAACTCGTGAGAACCGGATCGCCAGCACAGAACTTGTGTAGAGTTCTGTGACCGCCAGTTATCCGGGCAGTGCCGCAGCGCTAACACCCCTCTGCTGCTGTTTGTGCGATGCGGTAATGCGTGCATGCATCGCATGCGAGCGGTATGTACAGTGCCGACAATGCGTGATCACAGATTATGGTACATGAGGCGAGGATGTACGACTTGTGTGTACTGTACTAGGACTAGTAGTATGGTACACGAAGACGGGTTTGACATAGAGCAGCCATTGCAAGAGGGAAACAAAAACAAATACGAAGACCATAAACAGTGGTCAATCCTGCCGGAGGGGGAAAAAAAGACGAGTATAGCTGCGGCAACTTTGAGGCGATCAGATATGCATCAGTATACTTTGTATACTGGGCGCTGCGTTTTACTCACCACCGGCCACCCTGGTTAGAGGCTCGTTATACAGCGAAGCACGGATTATACATACAGATTGTACGCGCACACAACTTGACAACATTGCGGTGGTGAGAAGTGACTTGCTGTGCTGCCAGATAAGACAGTAGTTCCTACATGATATTTTAATGTAGTTAGATATTTTTGATATTGTCTGAATTCATATGTTGGTAAACTCTCGTGATTTTAGAGGCTCCACTACAGTGCTAGACTATCACGCGGACTTGCTATCATCTATCTTGTAAGCAGCCTTAGCGTGCCCTGTTCAGCAGTCGATCGTTTACCGGGGAGACGGGAACTCTCTATTCATTCAGTGCTGTACATGAACACAAATTTAGACATCACCTCAACCAGCTCCCAGCTCGACCAGATGCATGCATGAATGCAATACCCGCTCGCGCTGGTTTACGTTTGGAACAGCAACACACACACACGCACACACACACACACACATACTCACAAGCACACTGACACCAGGGAGTGTTCCAGTCCACCTGTCTTGACACGGGTACAGAAATAGATCGAACGTGTATTGACCTTGAGTCGGGTCAGACTCACAAAAAAAAAAAAAGGAAAAAAAGAGGAAGAAGAAACCACGCCAGAGATAGAGTGATCAGATTGCAGGGGGAGAGAGAGAGAGAGAGGGAAAGACACATTTTCACAAACCTTATGACGCAATCGTGGAGAACAGTGCCAGTAGCTCCATGATACAGTCGAGGATGGAATCAGAGCTTGAAGCTCCTAGATGGAATAAAGCCCATCCCATACTCACGACTATAGGACTGACAGAGTTTGGATCCTGAACAAGTCACAGCAGCTTCAGCATAAACGAGTTGTTTTTTGTTTTGTTTTGTTTTTTCAAATCCAAAGTCGGTCAGTCATAGTCGTGAGTCGTATTCCAATAGTGTGCGTCGGGCTTAGGATATGTAGGTCACTCTTTGGCCTTTAGTTCGGCCTGCACTAATTTATTCATTTATTTATTTTATTATTATTAATTTTTTTTTTTTGTATTTCAAAGTTACGTTGGTGTTTTCAATATGCAGATGGTGCATTATAGTAGGCCTATGATAAGTGGCCTATTGGCCCCAAAACATGATTTTAGACTGAAAATAATCCGAGTTACGTGTTTGTTTGTTTTTTTATTTTTACATACAGATTATATTCAGATTGACAGTGTAAATCATTAATCGATTGATTTTCAAGGAAAATGGACTTACCGGATTATTTTTTTTCTTTCAAACACGCTCTTCTTCCTTCAAAGAAACACAAAACCTCCACATTCAACTCCAAAGGGAGGAAAATCAAGCTGCGCATACCGAGGTTGAGGTAACATAAGTAAATCCAAGTTCTGTGAGTTTCAGAGGAATATCGCAAGATCTTGTGGGTGGTATACTAGTACTTTAGTAAGCTTCAGTTTGATTGTACAGTGAAACCCCGTTATAACGAGTTCGGTTATAACGAGGAACCGCTTATAACGAGGTGATCGCGTCGGTCCCGTTTTCCTATGCGTGTAAACCTATGGCAGAACGAATCGGTTATAACGAGTTCGGTTATAACGAGATTCCGGTTATAACGAGGACTTTTTCGGCGCATCATGATAAAGAAAAACATAAGAAATTTGATCGGATATAACGAGGTACCATTTCTTGACTTGCCGCTTTTCAAACACGAGACAAATGAAACATTGAAAATCGAATTCACGCTATCCATGTCTTTTTCACGTTTTGCAGAGAACGGTTCCTTCCATGTTTTCTTCTAAACCACGCAAAGAAACAACACATTAATACCATTCGATGTTCCTACTAAATTATTAAACATAATCACTCGATTTTCTTTTTCGCGAGATCACACGCGTGCGTAATGTTATAGGTCAGACCACAGCGCAACAAGGGAAAAAAGATAACGCACTCAAAAACTTTTCATGTAGCGACACTCGTGACAAATATGGAAATTGGAATGCGTGTTCAACTCAACATTATATCCTTTCCATTTGTAGTCCCGACATCAGTTCTTTTGCTGGTTAGCAAATACGAGTGTATGATTATAGCCGAAATAATTAATGAAATCGCGATCTCGCCTGGTGACAGTAGCGTAAAAATAGTTGAATAACGCAATCCTGTCGCAATTTTTTTAAGAACGGATGGATACAATGCGAAGGGATTTTCGGCAGATGATAAAGAACGCATCTTTAATCCTTTCGGGCGCAACGATAATACATTGTATGAGATTACAGCCGAAATGATTCATGAAATCATCGCATTCCCGCTGGGCACCAACAGCGTAAAATAACCTCGCAAGTTACGGTAAACGACGCACGAATGTTACTCTGAAATCATCGCGATCTCGCCGGATGACAGTAGCGTAAAAATGTATATAAAGCATGTTTAGTTACTTAATCGGTGTTCAGAAGAAGAAACAAACGTATTTAACAATTGGAATAGATCTGGGTTTGTTCATTATCACAATTTTAACAACGCATTTCCCAATTAAGATTAAACAATCTTTCTTTCAAAATGGTCTACGAGTAACAGATTTGCGTAAAAAGGATCACAACCTTCTAAATTCAATCCTGTCGCTTATTTTTCAAGCACGGATGTACAAAACGCGAAGAGATTTTCGGAAGAAAATGAACAACGCATCTTTAATCCCTTCGGGTGCAACGAACATACATTATATAAGATTACAGCCGAAATGATTCATGAAATCATCGCATTCCCGCTGGGCACCAACAGCGTAAAAATACCCCGCAAGTTACGCTAAACGACGCACGAATCATATGAAATCATCGCGATCTCGCCGGTTGACAGTAGCGTAAAAATAGTTGAATAACGCATGTTAAGCTACTTAGTCGTTGTTCAGAAAAAGAAACAAACGCATTTAACAATTTAAATAGATCTGGGTTTGTTCATTATCACAATTTTAACAACGCATTTCACAATGAAGATTTTCTTTCTTTCAGAATGGTCTATGAGGAACAGATCTGCGTAAAAAGGATCACAACCTTCTAAATTCAATCCTGTCGCTTATTTTTCAAGAACGGATGTACAAAACGCTAAGAGATTTTCGGAAGAAAATAAACAACGCATTTTAATCCTTTCGGGCGCAACGATCATACATTGTATAAGAATACAGCCGAAATGATTCATGAAATTATCGCATTCCCGCTTGACACCAACAGCGTAAAAATACCTCGCAAGTTACGGTAAACAACGCATATTATACAATGTGAATTTAATATAATATATGCCTATACTTCTCAAGAACATAACGTGCACTATTATGCGAAGAGATTTTCGGAAGAAAAATAAAGAATTAACCTATTTCAACCCCGACTTTTTCGCCTAATTCACAAATAATTTCCCTTTATTCTCTCGATAATAATGATCAATAATTGTGTAATAACAACGCAAAGGATGTTCTTAACTTTAATTGTTGGGTATATTATGACGTCGTGCTTATGTTTTTCTTTGTTTTTGATGCGTACGGTTATAACGAGGTACCGGTTATAACGAGGTAATATCGCCGGTCCCACGGACCTCGTTATAACGGGGTTTCACTGTAGTTATGAACTAACTATTTACGACGCCAGTGTAGCCATGGGTATGAGCATGTCGCTGTAATATTGTGGGACACAACAGAAGCCTGCAACATTGTGAGCGACATACTCGAGAATTGGCGACATGCATGTTCTAAATATATAAGTGTTTTCAAATTTGTGAAAAACACCTGTAAAACTTGTGGGACGACAAGCTCATATGTTGGCTGAACTCTATTTTATTTTTATCTATTATTATTATTATTTTTTTTTTTTTTGTAAAGAATATGTTATTCTCCATCAATGGTATTTCGTTTATGCATCGATACAAGGTACTCCATCATCTCTTTATTGTTTTAGGGGGTTTCGTGTTGACAAAGTCGAGTATTTGGCTGCAAAAATTGCGGTGAGCTACCTGTGGTGTATGGCTAGTGCGTGTTCCACGTGTTTATAGGGCATAGTGAAAATTCAAGGAAAAAAAAAAAACCTACAACCCAAACGAATTGAAAAAGAACGCGCAGTGGTACGGGGAAAAGACACTGCGTGCGAACATCTCCTTTTCAAAAAAAAAACAAAAACAAAAAAACAAAAACAAAAAAAAAACCCTAGAAATGTCGCTACGGCGACAGGTGTATGCCTCCGCAATAATGCATGGTTCTCCTAATAGGTCTATAGTACAATGTCTTGACAATGTGTGATGACAGTTTCACACAATTGGCAAGATATTAAAATGACAGGTTCACTTTCCTAGAACTATCAATTCGATGAATGATTAAAACGTCAGAGTGCAGGTATATTTGGGGGAACTGATGATTTTTACTTGACTTTTGACCCTTTTATAAGTTTATGCATTGAGTAATTTTCAAGGTATTGAGAAAAAATATAATTTCAGTATCAAATGGTAAAATAGTATTATCTAAACCTGGCCTTTGACCTTTGACCTCACAGTTCCAAAGAGAATCACTGTTAGGTAGAACATGCATAAATATGTAAGTTTCATGATAATACCTTGAGTTACTTTTGAGATATGGAGGAAGAAGTGCAATTTAGCACTTTCACTTGACCTTTGACCTTTTGACCTTTGACCTTTTGGCAAGAAACTTCCCGCAGAATATATATATGCATACATCAAGTTAAAAAATCCTTCAGGCATTGCATAAATATAAGAAAAGTAGTGATATTTTGAGGAGTTGACCTTGAACTTTGACCCCTGACCTTTGACCCATGACCCCAACTTCCCTAGATAATCACTGCCCATCGGTACATATATATACTAAGTTCCATGAAGATACCTTGAACCATTTGCGAGATATGGAGAAAAACATGAAATTTCAACCTTTTTTCACAAAATAACCTATGACCTTTGACCCCGTGACCCTAAAATCCAAACAAAGTATTATCCCCCAGGATATACCCTCATACCAAGTTTGATGCAAAACCACCTCACGGTTCTTGAGATATTGACAAAAACAAAACGGGACGGACGTACGGACGGACGCCCCGAAAACAATGCCTCCGGCCACTTCGTTGGCGGAGAAAAGAGAAAAGAGCAAAATCCCACGATAGCAAGGTGCAACAGACTTGTTAAAGGGGGGGGAGGGGGGAGGGGGGGAGGGGGGAGGGGGGGAGGGGGGGGGGGGCGGGGGGTAAACCACAAATCCGCGCGGTGGCGCATTCCTGCTGAGGTCATAGACAGTCTGGGGCCTGCGGGAATGAAAAGGATGTTTCGAAGCGAGCTCAAGTCGAAGACTCCGGGGAAGACCGCCGGCAGGATTGCAAAGATTACCTGATTCTACATTTCTTTCAATCAATTGGCGTAAAATAATGTTATTTTTTCTATTTTCTTTATATCTTCCCTGAAATATATCCCACTGCCCTCCAAAGGGGGAAGATTCTCTATCATTATTCTTTCTTTTCTGACGGTGACTCAGAGGTGCTTGATTATAAAAAGGGAAAATCATGTTACTGTTCGTCACTCTGCAAGTTCGTTGTTCTGAGAGAGAAACAATTTCGTTATTTTTATGGTTCCTTGATTCGAACACGGGTGTTCGTTCGTCCTGAAACGAAATAAATTTCGTACCACGTATAGGACCTAATTCGTTTTCAGAATAAAAATGTTCGGATTATAACTAACGCCTTCATATTCGGAGCAACAAATGGATCTGGAACAGAAATTTGGGGACCCGGATTGACGAACCTTATGCATGACGTGTACTTATCCCCCAAAGTAATGGATACCGTGCAAAGAAATTAACGATGTCAAAAAGGGAGATTAGTTTCCCGCCAATTCCCCCTTCCGTCAATACTATAAGGCTCCTACTTCGGAAGTATAGGTCTGTCTCTCGTTGCTCGATAAAGAAAAAGAAAAAGAAATGAACAACGTCAAAATAAACCAGAACAGAATAAACGCATGTTCGCCTATCGTGGGGTATCTATGCAATACTGTTACCTTGAATAATGATATCCTCACCCTCACCATCGTGTAATTCCTATATAAGAAAGCAATTAATAATTATGTTTTGCACTGGATGTTATGAAAATGTATGTGATCTGGTATCCCGACGTAATGTAAATGATTATGTTACATGAAGAGGGCTGTGGGTGGGTGGTATTCGAATACTGTTTTGTATAATTATGATTTCGTTATGTGTAGATTATGTGCGTATAATAAGAGTTTCATTGAAAATGGAGTTTCAATCAATTTAATTATTCATGTCAAATTGGATTCCTCGGAAGACCATCACGACCATGAATGCCGAGTTGCGAGCAGGGCAATCCATACGTTTACCTTTGGTTATAATACCATGTTATTATAGTTGAAATGTATCATTGATACCTTGGGACTTTACGGTGAATCATTTATTAACAGACAGTCAAATATCTCCCACTGCCCAAGGGGAAACATATCAAACTAAGAATTACATTCATTTTTGCTTTTACGATTTCCCCTCCCGTCTGACAATTATTTTCTGAAACATCCACCAGTGCCTGACGTAGAATGTTTATTCCGAAGGTGATATCCGACAATGAAGTACAAAGGCTTGATACTCCGATGAATTAGAATCACAAGCTTACGCAATGCTATTTTACGAAGAACACTCTTCGGATATATGTTGAAGATTAGTGCCTAAACATTACCTATAAACCAAAACAATCGGAGCATATGTATACTAGCTAGGCCTTCTAAATAACCAATAAAACATTTGAACGAATTAATAATTGCCTATAAATAATCGGCAGCACCCCTCAAGTATTTCAAGAAACAACTATATGTCTTGTGCAAAACAATTCCTTCATATTTTTTGAATGTGGCAAGATATAATGCGAACATGAGATTGTGAGTTATAAGAACAATTTCAATATTGAGCTGAGTTCAGCAGATGTCATAAAATATCTTCGGATCTCGTTCATGAGGACATGCCAGCAGAATTTGGGTAATTAATGAAATGCAGCCATTTCCACTGGAACTAATGGTAGATCAATGTTATTGCCGTATCCTTGGAGTAAAATGTCGCCGGGGCGCGGGACAATTCAGTGTGGTGTCTTCGAAGGAAACATCGCCGGAGCAAGTGTCGGTGGTTCAGTCGTCGGCGGAGCAATCATTGTCGACGGAGCAGATGTCGTTGGGGTGATGTTGCGGAGCACATTCTCGCGGAGCGAATTAATGTCAGTGGAGCATAAAGACTGACCTCTCTTTGATACATACGTATACTCATGGACACAAAAGAAACATTAGCCAATGGTATAAAGGGTATAGTGGTCGGATATTTCCATCGCCTTGATGTTACCGTTTTGCAAAGAATCTACAAATTTTAGTAACATACATTCACCAAAATTAATGTCATACCGTACATTTCTGGATGCTGAAAATAATTAGAAGCTGACCTATTTCACTCAGCGTGACAAAGGTGAAAAGTTTACGTTTTCTCCGTTGTTCCGGATTAAAGAAAAACAAAATAACGTCACCATGATTAATTTCCTATTATGACAATGTGTGGGAAGGGATAATGTGTTATTCATATTTTTTTTTGCGGTACATCAATGATCATTGATGCGACTTGACTTGACATCATCTTGAAGTTCATCAGGACGTGTTTCCAGTGACGTTCATCTACTGGTGCTATATAGGGACAGCATGTCATGTTTCCGGAGCGTTGTTCAATCTGTTAAAAACAATATAAAAAACATACATAACGATATGTGCACAGGAAATTACAATCCTCTGATAATTTATGACAATAATAATGAGATGTGATGTTTATGGCTTATTTACAATACATTGCACTCCCGTTACAACGAACACGGTAATAACGAAGCAAAACTTCTGTTCCCAAAATGTTCGCCATTAAAGTCTGTGTTAAAAAAAATTCGCTTATAACAAACACGTTAATAGCGAAATTTTCGTTATAACGAAGTCTTTTCCGAGCGCCACTGACAAAGAAAAACAAAAGAAATGTGCTCTGTTATAACGAAATACGGATCGCTTCCGAAAATACGTAGCGAAACAAGCATTATTTTATAGCGTCTCTGCGTGGGCGAATGCTTCACAATACTGCGTTTTCGATCCGTGTGTCACGCACAAGTTTTCGAGGAGAACTTGCATTATTGTTAAACAATCTGACAATAATCTGAAATTGAATAAGGTTCCTTATTACAAAACACAAAGATTCTGATACACATTTTGGCGTTATTCCAAAGATTCGTTATTCCGAAAAAAAAAAATATGGTTCTTATTACGACGGTGCGTTTGTCCGAAAATGATAGGAATTCCAAACATTCATTAATTGGAACATTAAAAAAACAACAACCTAAAACAACAACAAAAAACAACAACAACAAAACAAAAAATAGAAAAGAAAAGGTAAGTCCACTAACAAATCTTAGGAATTGCAAACCTTATAATCGTCTTATAAGAAAACTGAACCTTCGAAATACGTAACCTGTGTCATTTTTTTTTTTTAATTAACAAACCCTCTTCGGAATGACAAACTTTATTACAGTTTCGGATTAAAAAACCTTCGCAACTACGAACCTTCGGAATAGTGATCCTTTCTCAGTTAGTAAATTACAAACCTTTGGAATGACGAACCTGATCATTTTAATTTCCGATCGACGAACCTTCGGACATTACAAACAACTTTATGCTCTCTTTTAATTGTAATATTCAAACGAAATTTAAAAGGTCCCATTCCATTTTACATAGCTTTCCAGTGTATGATGAGTATTCAGCAAACAGAACATCATAATTTATATGCGTGGTTTCCTTGTTTTCGTTTAATATTGTATTTGTTCGGTTATAACGAAACTTCGTTATAACGAAAGAAAACTGCCCCCATGCCCCCTATAGGGTATAGTTAGTTCTCTTTTCTTTTAAAATGTATATCATCAAGGTTCTGCAGTGACCACGGGTATATTATTTTTTGATATTTGTTTTTAGGAAGGAAACAACCCCGTAACGAGGGGGCATTGGTGGCACGAGAAACTGAAGGGGAAAAAAATGCATGGGGGAGCCTTTTTTTCCTATTCAGCCGATTAAAAAGAAAGGATGCAATGTATATATCTTTTATATATATATATATATATATATATATATACACATATATATATATATACATATATACATATATATATATATATACATATATATATACATATATATATATATATATATACGTGTGATATACATACCTGATGGCATACGTGTAGAGCTGTCCACCGTTGCTTGTTATACCGGTCGAACACGAAGCCACCTCGATCACTACTGATTATAGCTTACTATAACACGAAGCCCCCTCGATCTCCATTGGGATTGTGTTATGTGAAAGAGATTGCATAGAATTATGCTCTTGCCATGACATTTGTCATCATGAAAAAAGGGAAAAGACGGTCGCACAATCACAGATGGAAGAGGTCTTTGATTTGCTTTGTTGTTGTTGTTGACAAAATTGTCTCACAGAATCACCTGATAAGTAAACAAACCAGTCCTGTTCACATTAATTTTTTTCTGCCAATTCTCTCCACAAAATTGGCCGCCAAGCAAAAATAACAACAAAATATAATAATAATACAAACAGAACCAGCACATGACTGTGGTAATCAATTCCATCAAATCACCTGCCCAAACAACAAGCAAACATGTTACACAAAACGCATATTAGGCCCTACTAATTGTAAAAACAAACAAAAATGAAAACAAAAACCCTAAAACAATAATAATCTAAACAGGATTAGCATTTCTGTACAATCTGTCGACAAATCATCTGCTCAAACAAAAACATTGTCGCGTCCTGCACAAAACGCATATAGGCCCTACTAAATCTGTAAAACAACAACAACAAAATAAATAACCCGAACCTTTCGGAATCCATATAATTCTTTGACACTCAGACCTATGCTATTTACGCTAAGAAAAAATGGTCAAATGGCAAAAAATGTCAAGCATAAATCCTACGTTGCAACTGATATACGTCGATGTAGGGCAATTTGTCAATCAGCTGCAATGAAAACATCTCGACGGAAGAATTTCATGAATTTGAATAAATGCTTCGTGCCAAGCGTCATGTACTGCACCAACTCTGGCAACGTATAGTGTATAGACGATCATCAGTAACAACCGAGCTGGGTTTGTTTTTGTTGTTGTTGGTTTGTTGTTGATGTTTTAGTTAGGTTTAGTCGGCGATTGTTTTCTTTTTTTACTTGACAGCTGATTTATCGACATAATCGGCCAAAAAAAAAAGGAAAAAAGTGCAGACAATTTTTTATTTCAAACAACAAAACCCAAAATAATATTAATAGTAATCAAAACAGGATTAGTGGTCATCAATATTATTCTGTCAACAGATCGCCTGACAAAACAAAACAAAACAAAACGAAAACACAATTAAACACGTCTTCCATAAAACGCATATAGGCCCAACTAATTTGAAAAACAATCAGTAAAAGTACGCTGAGAAAAAAAGAAGAAGAAAAGGAATGGAATTAAGAAAAAAATGCTCAGCATATACAGGCTGAAGCGTCAACTATGGCAACGTTGACCGTGTGTAGATCATCAAGCTGTTTTTACTTCTGTAGGTTTAGTTGACGATATTTAGTGCATTTTTTTATTGGACAGCTCATTTAGGCTATGGACAGAGTTGGCAAAAACGATGCAAAGATTGTTATTGATTTTTTGATTTGGCTTGTCAGCACTTACGGCGATAGAATTGCTTTTCTTTCATCATAAATGATATAGTGTAAAAACCATGGCAAATTGAACAAGACCCTGTTGCCATTACACGCCGGCCGCAGTAATTACGCACAGAACACAGGTAGGCCCTACCATGCGGGACAAACAAAGCAAAAAAAAAACAAAACCCTAAAACGACAATAACACAAACAGGATTAGCAAATTTGGTTGTCAGTTCTCTCGACAAATCACCTGACCAACAACAAACATGTCCTACAATCGCAAAACGTATCTCAATAGGCCCCACTAATTTGAAAATTACAAACAATCAGTAAAAAAAAAAAAAAAAAAAAAAAAAAAAAAAAAAAGCAAAACAAAAATCCTTTCGATTTCGGATTATGTCTTTCTCTGGCTGTGTAGATGATCATCAGTAATAAATACATGAGAGCTGTTGTTCTTTCTTAGGTTTACTTGGCATTTTTTCTTTACTTGATTGTGTGATCATGTATCGTCACTAACAAAAGGATCGTTTCCCTCATTTCAGTCTTGTTTTGCAGATGTGCCTTTTTCAGACAGAAATGTCTTTGAATAGATACAGATGATGAGGAGCAGCAATATCTGAGATCATGAGAAATTTTGTGTCAATCATGCACGGCCACCTGTATAGGCCTACATCTCAAAAGCGTCTCAAAGATAGTTTTAGCATGCTTTCACTGCTTTGATCCCATGATTGTCACCGCAAGCAAGCCGGGAGAAGAACAAGATGGAGATTCGAGAAATCTAAAACTATATGCGCAGAAGAAAATAACGCAGAATGTGCAGTCTTGAGGTGTATGTTAGGAAATCATACCTCAAAGCAAACACTTTCGCTAGGGAAAAGCAGGCAGTTTTTAAAAGAAATGATGGAAGAATGATTGTCACTTGTGATCTCAATATTTCACTTCTCCGTAGCATATTCCAGAGCACAAAAAAAAAAAGGGGGGGGGGAGAAGGATCGGTAATCGTAGAGGACAGGTATATCCTATAGGGAAGGTATTATGCGTGTGCAAAAATGTGTACGATGAATGTCCTTATACTAGTATATAGGCCTACATTTAGGTCCATGGCCTGTCGACAAATCACCCGACGAACAACAAACATGTCCTTCACAAAACGTACATGCCCACTATTTACTCTTTTTTTTTTTTTTTACTTGGAAGCTCATTTATCGACAGAATAACAAAAACAAGAAAAATGGGAGGACTACCTTTGATTGTTCGTTTCAGTTATTTTATCTGTTCTTGTCAACACATAATATGGCGAGAGAATCTTATTGTTTATTATAGCATGAAAACATGGCAACTGAACATGCATTTCGGACCGCCTCTATATAGATCTGCAGAACAGTCCACTAACACGCAGCTCGCAGCTGGTCGTATGAATACAAACAGTAGCCAAGTACATACTGCTGTACTACGTGTAATAGCTAGCAACGGGGCGAACGAACGAAGCCAGCTCGCTTGCCACGGCCACGCATGTACCATCCAATAGTACATACAGTGATTGGCATTGTCATAGCGAACGGAAGCCAGTACGATATCGCCACGGACTACATTGTTCAGTGTACTGAATCCACTCTTTGGTGGAAGCATGACTAGCAAGAGAATCGACTTTTTGTGGAAGCAGGGAGGTCTCACCTCCCTGGTGGAAGGCAAAGAGTGGGGAAAGCGCGTGGGGCATGTGTACAATATGGGTACTAGATAGCATGCTCATGGCCACCCACAGTATACGGCATCACGCCGGCACGGTTGGCCCATCCATGCCCCCATGATACGTACACACAACATCGTACACCGCACAGGGGTATCGTTCGATCGTACACTACTGGACATCGGACATAAAACGCACACAGTGGCTATACACACAATGTACGCAGTTGTCGACAGCTTGCTCTGCTATAAACGGATCGCGGATCGTAACCTCTGGGATGCGGTCGCGCTTGTGTACAGTACACTTCAGTAGTACAGTGTATATCACAGAACTCTCGCAAGAGTTCTGTATAGTAGTATAGTATCAGTAGTATCCGAAAACCGACTTTCTTCTCGGGACCGCAAGGGGGCGTTGTGAATCATGCGCTCGAGACCAAATCCTTCCGTTTAAACGAGCCGTTATTTTGCGAGAGTCACTACTGCAGTTCTCATCTAAATTGACGTTCTAGTAATCAAACATGAGTTATAATGCTCCCTAAGCATCATACTGACTAGCAGTTATATCCAGGTACTTTGAATCATGGTTTCACTCGGTGAAATGCACCTTAACAGGAACTCCATTTTATCTTTAACCCGATTGAGCTGATTAGGCAGTTGCCTTCTTAGACATGTTGTGCAAAATATTAAAACAGTAGCAATGCCACAACTCTATAGCTCATGAGCCAAAGATAGATAGAGCTCACTTCATGAACAATATTACAAAATGTCTAAGGGCTAAACACCACCAGCCGATTGGTTTTATACCCAGGCCTGTAAAACCTCCCGAGAAGGTGAATCCAGGGCCAAAGTGATGTGTTGCTTTGGGTATGCCGCAGCTATACCTTCTACTCAATCACCAGGATCCCCTTCTCCACCCACACGTGTCGCAGTCCACGGCAAACAGACTGTCCGTTTTAGTCGCCTCTTACGACATGCATAGACACAGTAGGCTTATTCTACCGCCCCGGCCTACAGGGGGACCGAATGTGTAGAACCGTTTCTACGCACGCACATGTACTGGAACATAGCCTACTAGCTACTACTGTAAACATTATTATAACTGCATGGGCGGCGATCGACAGACAGGGCTGCGCTGTGATCAAAGAGACTTTCCCCAGTGGTGGGGAGGAGAAAAATCTCTTTAGCTGTGATGGACTGGAAACGCGCAAAGGGCAAACACAACCGGGGTATCTACCGTAGATCTGTAGTACTCAAAGAGGTTCTATGAGTAAGCGCTCACCATTCAGTGCGCACAAATGAAAACGGGGCCACTTGAACAGTGGCGCGCGCGCACGAAAGAGGTCGACTACCAGAAGCCTGAACCTGAAAGTGCCTATAGTGGGAGTGTGTGTTGTATGTGTGTCTGATGTTTCTATAGGTGACATATATTATGTGAAATCAGTATTGGTATCTGGTATCTGGTGGGTGAAGACGTATGTATTTGTTGCTCTTGAGTTTGGCTCCCCATAACCGTCTATTCACGTTTCTACTGGAAAATTTTCATATTGGCTGAATGCTTGCACATAGGTGGACCTGTCTGTGATAATATCTTTTTACATCATATCACCATTTTGCATTTTTCGTCGATTTTTCGTCGTTTCTGGATATATTCATCATATAAAACTTCTTCGAGTTTCATCATCACTATCCTAGCAAGGGATCATCTGCGCATCTTATTGTTATCTCAACAGCGCCTGTCTCTTGGAAACTCGCGCTTGCATCATCACTTCTTCTTCCAAGTGCATCTTTTTATTGTCCTCCCTGCGCTTGTCTCCCGGCATCTGTCATAACACCATTCTCTTTCTCCTGAGCACTTACCCCTCGCGCGCACCCCATCGCGTCTTGTCATCAGTGCATCAGCCGTCTCCTTAGCGACAGGAGACTGGACAAGACTCTGCGCACCCCTTACAAGTGCGTATATCACATATCTCCAGAAGGAGCGCTCCACATAGCAACACCGAGCACTACGCATCTCACGCGCTCTATTGTTACTCCTTTGTGACGTCATGGCCAACTTCAACGTTCTAGATGATGAGGTGTCTATCAAGGAGGAGGATCCCAGCCGAGCTATTAATGATGCTGTGTCCTATGCAGTGGTAGCCTCCATGGATGTTGATGCGGCGTCCATGAAAGGTGTGAGAAAGGGCTCCGGAAGTCAAGGACGTAGTGCATCAGGTGGAGGATCTAGGTCTACCAACACCAAGGGAGGAGACACCACGAGCCCTACAGTGACTGGAATTGATGATGCGCTGATAGCCAACATAGTCGCCAAGGTTATAGTTGCTATCCAGCCTATCATTGTCCAAGCCGTATCTTCCGCTGTTACCGCTGCAATGAAGACCTTGCTTGAGGAACAGAAGACTTGGAAGGAACAGAATGAGGAAGGAAGGGCTAGTGGCAGAATGAAAAGGTCTGTTCAAATTGGTCATTTCGAAGTAGAACGACTCGAACAATACACAAGGAAGGAGAACGTGAAAATCTACGGTCTGAAGGAGGAACAGGGTGAAAATACGACAGGAGTGGTGCTAGACCTAGCGAAGCAAATGGGAGTAGACATCAAGGCCGCAGATTTGAGCATCTGCCATCGATTGGGATCAACACCGGCGGATGACCACAAAAGGAAGAAAGCGCGCACCGTCATTGCTCGTTTCACCAGGCGTGAGGCAAAGGCAACCTTCATGCGAGCCAAGAAAGGCCTAAGAAAGAGAGAGGATCTGAAACATGTTTACATCAACGACGACCTCACCCGTCTCAGGAGCAAAGTCGTCCAAGAGATGAGGAAGGACACAGGCATACTACGCGTCTGGACAATAGATGGAAAGATCCATTACATTAGTAAGTCCGATGGGAGGCAGAGCATCAGAGTTCTAGATTCGCTGGACAATCTCCATGACATCGGATGGGACGAGGACCGCATCAAGAAGTTGGGGGTTTACCTTGACATCTAGGAACTCGCGGCACATGCCTGCTCCGATGACCATAAATATCATTGCTCATCGATTTCAAGGCTGAAGATTGCAGGGCTAAATGTTTGCGGTATTTCTAAGAAATGTGATTATGGCTTCCTACAAGACTTTGTCAAAAAGCATGATATCATTTGTCTCAGTGAAACTAAAACGGATTTGAATTATTCTGAGTACTTTCCTGGGTATCAATATGTGACGGCCCAGAAAAGAAACGTCTCTATCCCCCTCAGCGGGACTCATGGGCTAGCAATAATTGTTTCTGAGAGATTCAAGGGCTGTTATGAAATTTTGAATCAGACTCAGTCTGATTCTATTTTGTGGATTAAACTTGACTTTTCTGGATTCTCTATTTTGATTGGCTCAGTGTATATTCCGCATGAAGGGTCAAAGTACTATACTGACGATATTTTTGACATAATCTTGAATGATTGTACCACTCTGCGGGCTAAATACGATCTCCCGTTTTTGTTGGTAGGAGACTTCAATGCCAGAACAGGGATACTTGGTGATTTTCTTACAGTGGAAGATGAGATTCAAAATGAAATTGGTTTGTCATTCATATCCGAGAATATAACTGATCCTCAATCTGAACTTGAATTGCTTGGTATTTGTACTAAAAGGTTCAACAATGATCGTCATGTTAATAATAACGGTCATAGATTACTAGATCTTTGCAAAAATATGGATATACATATAGTGAATGGCAGATTCGGTGATGATTTCGGTATTGGTCGTTTAACATGTGGCAGTGCCAGTACTGTTGATTATGCTTTGGCATCTCCCGAAGTGTTCACAAAAATTGAAAATTTCTCCATCGGTACCTTTGATAAATTTCTATCAGACAAACACTGTCCGATTTCACTCGAAATTGTCAATAAATTTGCTCATGCTGTAGAAAGATCTACTGAAAATTATAATGTTTTTAGAACAGACGTAGGTAATTGTAATGATGAAAAGTCAATCAAGATCAAATGGGAGGATAAGAAAAGAAATATGTTCGTTCAAAATTTTGATGATGCAGAAATACTTGCATCAATAGATTACATAGAGACACTTGCTAAAGGAAACATCTCTCAAAGTGAAATTGATAAGATCGCTGGTAATCTACGTAATATCTATTTAGATGCTGCAGATGCGTGTAATATGGTTATTGAGTCTAAAGCAAAGAATTTCAAGGCACGCCGAAACAAATTTCACGCAAATTCTTGGTTTGATAAAGAATGTTCTGATGCAAGAAAAGATTTCATACGAGCAAGAAATGTCTTCCGTCGAACTAAAACTGATCATAGTGAGAGTGAAATGAAACGTAAAAGTAAACTGTACAAAAATGTTATTCGTTTAAAGAAGCAAAATCATACCTGGCAATTAAATTCAGCGTTAAGAAATTTAAAAAGTTCAAATCCGAAAGATTATTGGAAACTGATTAATAGGAAGAATAGATACTGTGAAACATCTCAAGAACTATCATCGCGTGATTTTTATGATCATTTTAAAAGTTTGGGTAGTGGTAACGTACGATCTTATGATGCTGGTATTGAAGCACTGCTTAATGAAATGTCAAATGAAGAATTAGACAGAGAGATTGAAATATCGGAAGTTGTCAATCAAATGAAACGACTTAAGAATAACAAGGCACCAGGCCTTGATTTGATTTTGAATGAACTTCTGAAGAATAGTTCAAAAAATGTGGTCAAGTTGATAACCAAATTGTTTAATCTTATATTCGACAGTGGCATTGTCCCAACAGATTGGGTAAACGGTTTGATAAAACCATTGTATAAAGGGAAGGGCTCACGAGATTGTGTTGACAACTACAGAGGTATTACATTATTGAGCTGTGTTGGGAAGTTATTCACAGCAGTATTAAATGATAGAGTAACTTTGTTTGTAGAATCACAATGCCTGTTAGGAGAGGAACAAGCTGGTTTTAGATGCGGATATTCAACTATGGACCATGTATTTTCATTACATGCTATTCTTGATTTTTATTTACAGAGAAGGAAAAGGGTGTATACAGCTTTTGTTGATTACAAAAAAGCATTCGATTTGGTTGATAGATCTTCACTGTGGTTGAAATTGTTTGACCATGGAATTAATGGTAAATTACTCCGGGTCGTTAAGGATATCTATAGAAAGTCAAAATCCTGCGTTTTTTACAGCAATTCTAAATCAGATTTTTTTAAGAGTAACATAGGTGTAAAACAAGGCGAGAATTTATCACCAATATTATTTTCGTTGTATTTAAACGATTTTTCGTCATTTCTGTCTCAGAGATACCCTGGCCTGGATTTTCTTTCATCAGGTATCAATGAAACGTGTTCTACCGAAGAAGTGAATATGTTTGTTGATTTATTCACATTACTATATGCAGATGATACGATTGTGTTGGCTGAAAATGCTGAGGAACTCCAGTTAGCCCTTGATGCTTTATTTGATTATTGCCAATTGTGGCATCTGACCGTTAATACTACTAAGACTAAGATAGTTATTTTTTCCCGTGGAAAAGTTAGAACAGCTCCTACCTTTCTTTTTGGAGGTGACAAAATTTGTGTCTGCGATGATTATGTTTACTTAGGAACGACGTTCAATTATAATAATAATTTTAAGAAAGCTATAAACAAACAAGTAACCCAAGCCAAAAGAGCGTTGTATTCCATGAAAAGTAAAATTTTACCTCTCCTCCTTCCAATCGACGTAAAACTAGAGTTATTTGAACATTTGATGATGCCTATTTTGCTTTACGGCAGTGAAATTTGGGGTTTTGAAGACCTCGCCCAAATTGAAACTTTCTTTTGTAGATATTGTAAGGAACTTCTTGGATTACATAAGCGAACTCCGAATTGTATGGTTTACGGAGAAATAGGTAAAGATAGATTACAAAAAACAGTGACCCTTCGGATGTTAATGTTTTGGTTTAAACTTGTTAACAGTAAGATGTCAAAGATAGCGCATGTTTTGTATAATTTTCAATATGTTTTATCGGCGAGGCAAGAAAATTCGATGACATGGGTAATTAGGATAAAAGAAATATTTAACAACTTAGGTCTAACTGCAATTTGGAACAGCCAAGCATCACATCTCACTTTAGCTGGCTTTAAAAGTTTAGTTAGTACCAGATTAAATGATATCTATAAACAAGAGTGGCATAGTAATGTAGACAAAAATTCTCAATGTTTAAATTATCGAATCTTTAAACAGGATCTTCATTTTGAGAAGTATTTTCGACACCTTAATGATTCACAGGCAAAAATTTTATGTAAATTCCGTTGCGCAAATCATAAACTGCCAATTGTTTCTGGAAGATACAATCAGATTCCAAGAAACGAAAGGTTTTGTACCCATTGTAATGAAGAGAAAATTGGTGATGAATTCCACTACCTTTTTCAGTGTAGACTCTTTAATGAACAACGAAAGAAATACTTAAAAAAATATTACTGGAAATACCCCAACACTATGAAGATGGATCAATTATTTAATTGTCAAAAGAAAACAGTCCTTTCCAATTTATCCAAGTTTTGTAATTATATAATGACACATGTTTAGATTATTAGTATTTTTTATCCTTTTTGCAAATACTATACATGCCTTTTTTACAGGCTGTGCCTTCTTTACAATTGATATGTAACTTATTTGTCTTTCCATTCTCTCCTCCTTTTTTCTTCCCCTGTCTACTTCTTCTTCTTCTCGTTCCCGTCTCCATATTTCCTTCATTCTTGTTCACTTAGCGTATGGATTCATTTCCGTATGTCTTTGCGTTTTTCTTTTTCTGTTTCTATTTTTTCTTTTTTTTTCCTGAACCAAAAGTCACTCGTATATCGTTTGTTAATTCACCAGTCTTATGTCCTTCTCACTCTCCCTCTTCACCTCCATATCCCTTCTCTCTCTCTCGTCATATTTTCCTTTCTTTGTTTAGTGGGTTTTTTTTTTTTTTTCTAACCATATATCGTGTATATATTGTATATTTCTGTACATTTTTTTTTCTTTTCATCAATCGCATTTCATTCTTATTTTTTTGTTATAGTTGTTTTGTACACTTTTCAGAGTTATTTGCAATTATTATTTATTGATATTATAATGTGCTATATGTTTTTTATTGGACTCCGATACCCAGAGTTTGGGTTGTGAGTAAATAAGCTTTCAACTTTCAACTTTCAAGTACTCCTATACCAAAGAGTATACGCTGTACCTTTCAGCAATCTTTTCATTATGTAGTATGAATGCATGAATGAATGTTTGGCAATTTTGGCTTCATGTTAAGGCACATATTTGACACATTAGAGCAAGTCCTTTTTTCATCAAAACACGTATACTGTGTTGAGAATGTATCTCTCTTATAAAATTCGGAGGCATATGGAAAAATATTGATTTTCCTTAAGATTAGAATGATTTTTCCAACCCAACCCCATCTTCGAAGCTCCTGGTAGTCGACCTCTTTGCTAATGGCGGCGGGTCGTTCAATTGGACCCGCTTCTATATACGAGCGCGCGCTCTATTACATATAGAACCTCTTTGGTAGTACTGTAGTACCGTCCCCAGGTGTACTGTGCGAATATACAATACGCAATACTTACATACACACACACACACACACACACACACACACACACACACACACAGTATGTCAAAGTATTGTCAGTTTGACAACGTCAAATGCTAGTAGCCATTGCCTTCTTCATGCATCCGGGTAACAATTAGCGTACGCGTGACGAACAGAAGACGGCTGGGAAGAGTTGTGCCTCTGTGACGTCGGACTCTCCGTCAAGACTTGCTCACTAGCATATTCACCATGCAGATTCACACACTGTTACAACAAAAATTTACGAGCTTATTTGGTGATTTGAAAGTTTGTTTTTGGTGAAAGTAGTTCATTGGAGGTACCGACAACAGCATATTTTTTTTTTTAATTCGTGAGGACTGCCTCACTTTAAGAACATAAGTTGTTTTTTTTTTTCTTTTCATATGAAGGACTGATAGTGAAGTCTGAAATTTGAAGGCACTAAATAATAATGATAATTGTAAGAGGAGGTGGGTAGGTGGAGTGGCAATACCTTTCTGATTGCCCTATCAAGCTGTAATAGTAATAATGTTTGAGGTTGTTTGTATTTTTGTTTTGGCGTATTAGTGGTTGATTTGTAGTGTATAAAGGCTATCTTATTGTTTGTACTTTGTTTTGATGTTCATGACATTTTTATCTGTACATAATGTGGGTAGGGCCCCTTGGTAGAACAGTTAACCAGCGGAAAGGACTACCCTGTTAAAACAATATTAAAATGAATAAATAAAATAATTAATAAGTTAATTAATTAATTAATATAGCCTAAAATGCAACGGTACCAAATACAAGACATCACGGTTCCGTTCACTACACATGAGAGAACGGTGTGCCAAAGTCTAATTGTATGATCTAAGCGTTGTTAATAGGTTTAAGTAGTCAAAAGCTATGCAAAATTAATCTGAAGACGGTTCATTCTGGTTCATCAACTTCATGTCTAAATCCCGCACTTGACACCCAAAACAATCCTAACAAAACAATTTTAATTTAAAATCATGGACAGACGTATAACGGTATAGATAAGGTTGCCCAATAGGAAACATGGGCTTCAAATGGAGTCTATTGATTCCGTTGATCCGTCATGTCTCATTCGTCAATGGAAGAGGTATCGTGTAATTCCGGGATGACTGTATTCTCGTTGTTGATACATCGTTTTCATATTAATCGTTTCAAGAGGTCACAATAATAAACACAAAAGAACGGACTTACCTATAACGTCAACATACGTCGAGTTGACGAGACGTCTCCCGGTTGCTCGATCTGACACAACACAAAAGTACCATCCTCTATCCTGTATCCTTGTTGAGTTGATGACAAAAGAGTAGTCTTCGGATATGTTGTACCAACCTTGGTCGTACCCAGGACCTCTCCTCTGAATTGTCTCATGGGACAAGTTAAGTTCGACAAGCTGCGCTGCATCTGCACAGGTATCTCCTTTCATCCAGTGGATTGCACAAACCGCCTTCTCATACTGACACGTCAGGTTCTCCCTTTTACCATACTGAAGAACACGTCTATCATCGGTGATGACAGGTTGACCTGAGTACGTAAAATATTCCCGTTTGTCTTTAAGACATAATGTGGAAGGTGAGGTCCTAGTGCTCTTTGACTATTCCTGACTTCTTTACGTAAATCTATCCCTATATTATCACATCTTGATTTTCATGGAAACAACGACAATAACAAAAGTAAATTTAAGAGTAGATCATTTTATAGGCTTTATATTTGGTCGTGATTAAGGTATTGCATAAAAAAGCAGAGCGAGATAACTATGATTATGAGTGTCAAACTATATGTGCTTACGTCATTTACCTTTTTGATAATTTGTTTGACGGCGCCTAATTGTCAAAACCTCCCTGAAAAATGTTTCCACACCTATATTCTGCGCAGAAAGTTATTTGATAAACGGGCCCTAAGACAGGGTTAAAGTCAATGCTTTTAATGTTCTGCAAACGGAGTAACAGTAACAGTTGTTACTATCTAATGTTTACTAAAATAACGGAACGCACTGTCGTAAGTCGTTCTTCTTTGGTCAAAGACAAGAGAACTAGCTGGACATGATTCTGTCAGCCCAAGTGATAGCACTAACACTTCAAATCCATGTGAACAACACCCCAAAACATATATACTCACGTCTACATATGCTGCTGTCTTGAGCACATATGGCTACAGCGTCTTCTTTATCCGTGTTGTTTCCTTTACTCTCAATAGGTGTAAACACACCCTGCGTTGTTCTCGTGGTGCCGAAAGGTAACCCGCTAGCTGTGCATGTAACAGGGTTGGCTCTCACCAACGAGGTACCACACATCTCCGCGGTTGCTACGAACAGTTTCATTGTAACTACCTGGGTGAGTAGTCCTTCCGAATTGATTCTTCTTTCAATCATGCTTGTCATGTTTGAGGCATCGCTGAATGACAAGCTGACGTCGGGATAGTATCCTGTCACAGTGCATGTGAGAGTTATTGTCGTATTTCTGTCCTCACAGATCTCGCAAGTTTGCACGGATTCATTTGTACTGATCGGCATGCAGGTATTGATTTCCGGAAATGGTTCTTTGGGGGTAGCTGCAAATAGGACACACACACTTGATCACTTCAGTCAATGTTACGTTATAACATTTCAAGCAACAGCGAAATGTGATGGTAGTATGTATTCATCCTGTCTCGATAAAAGAAACAATATGACTTCAGAGCCATGTATATCGTGAATATCTATATAAAATCATACAGATAAAACCAAATATACATACATGGCACCACGGTGTAGCTCACTACAGGAAAGCTAAGGTAAGGGCAACCAAATGATGTGATAGTACACAGTAACATATGCACAATAACATTATACATAGACCAAATAAAAAAAAATGAAGTACATAATAGAGTCATGTCAAAATGCATGTGCGTCTCAATCAGATTGTCTTTTCCACCACTTCTGGAAACGTTCAGTCAGGTTTGTTATTTATCAAACCTATTCCAACCATTTTATGCCATAATCTTGGTGACCAAAATACTAATAAGTATTCAGGGATAGGAAATGCAAGTTTACTCTATTCTCTTCTTACGTAGAATATGTGGTAGTGACAAATTTACTGCACTTGTTTTGTTTGTTTGCTTGCTTTTATTTCTGCATTCAATCAAATGCAATTTGAATGCAAACTTCAAAAAGTACAAAGACAAAAAATAACAAGTGCAGTGAAATAAATCGATAACAATACATAAATAAATTCATATAGGTGATTGCATTGAGCGATGTTGATACACAGAAATGTAAAATAAAATATACAGTATACCACCATCATAAGCGATTAAGCTTGAAATGGATGGAGGCCTCATAAAATGACTATCCAACGACATAACTCTCTTGGAGGAAGGTGATCAGGTGAGTGCAGTGCAGTTGCAGGTGAGAGTGCAAGATGCAGTTGAAGGAAGAAAATAGAGATTGACAATAGGATGACAATCTGTACTATAAATATTTGTTAGCTCAATTGGTTTGGAGAATATAATTGTATCAAATATCGTTTAAGTGAAGCTTTCAAAGAATAAATACTTGAACAAGACTTTATATTATCCGGGAGATTATTCCAAATATCCGGACCCGAATATCTTATAGATTTATGTGTCACTAATAATTTGGGATTCAAAAGGTGGAAATTTCTACATATACGAGTAGGGTACGAATGGACAGAAGTATTGAACCTAAACATGTTATCAAACGATGATGGAAGTTGATGATGTATATATTTGAACATAATTATTGCTACTTGAATAATATTCAAATCAAAAACCTTCAATGTTTTAAGCTCATGAAATAAAGAATCAGTATGAGCCAGAAAATGCGATCCTGTACAAATACGTATAACTTTCTTTTGTAATTTAAATATAGAATTTATTTTGGTAGAGCCGCAAGTACCCCATACAACATTGCAATAACTTATATATGGGAGAATTAAGGAATTATATAATAGAAATAAAGTTGAACGAGGAAGAAAGAACTTCAGCTGGAAATTATCCCTATATTTCTAGAAATACACGTTGTAACATGATGTAAATGCTCATTCCAAGTCAAACTTTCATCTATATATACTCCTAGAAATTTTGAATTCATTTTCTTTTCTAATGGGATATCATCAATGTTGATATGTATCAACGTATCTTCATTATGAGAATGAAGTTTGAAATGAATAAAATGTCTTTTTTATATTCAAAGAAAGTTTATTAGACTTAAACCAATTTGATACTTTACTAATTTCAATATTTAGAGTGTCATTTAAAATCTTAAGATCTTTATGAGAATAAAATATATTCGTATCGTCAGCAAATAGAACAAAAGAGAGAAGAGAGGATGTATTTATGATATCATTAACATAAAGAAGGAATAATAATGGGCCTAGAATTGAGCCTTGGGGAACACCACATTTAATTAAAAGGGGTCAGATTCACAACCATTAAAAATAACATATTGTCTTCTATTAGTTAGATAATCTTTAAGTCATAAAAGTGCTTGTCCTCGAATACCATAATGACTAAGTTTGGTGAGTAAAATAGAATGATCAAGAGTATCGAATGCTTTACTCAAATCACAAAATATACCTGCAACATGTTCTTTGTTTGCAAAAGCACTCGTAATTTTGTCATAAATTTGTATTAGTGCTAAATCAGTTGAATAATTTTTTTCTGAAACCATATTGATTGGGAATAAGTAAATCATACTTATTAATAAATTTAAGAAGTCTATTATAAAAAAATTTTTCTAAGATTTTGGATATACTAGGCAATATAGAAATGGGACGATAATTGCTAATTTCATGAGGATCATCTTTTTTATGTACAGGATTAACTTTCGCTATTTTCAGCAGATCAGGGAAAATACCTTGTGATAAAGAAAGATTAAATATATAACTTAACGGTTCTGCAAGTGGATAAACTATTTCTTTCAATAACATCATACTTATTTTATCAGAACCACAAGATTTAGAGCTATTTAAAGATTTAGTGATACTAATGATTTCACTGGGACTTGTTGGATTAAAATAAATAGACTCTTGATCTTGGTCATAAAGATAATCTGTAAAATGAGCAGAAGTATTGCTAATTTTAGTAGCAAGTTCCGGACCGATATTAACGAAAAATGAGTTAAATGAATTAGCATACATATTGGGATCATTTATTTTAATACCGTTTAATGTGATATCATCCGTTGGCGGAGAATCAGGCTTTTTACCTAGGACCTCTTTAATAATTTTCCATGTTGCATTAATATTCGAAGAAACCTTTTTCATTCTGTCAGAAAAATATAATCTGTGGGATAAACAAATCAATTTTGTCAATTTATTTCGATAAACTTTATACATATTCAAATTAAATTCAGTTGGGTTACGAATATGTAACTTATATAAAAAATTACGAGTGTTTATGGATTTCAAAATACCTTTTGTAATCCAAGGATTTCTTGGTTTATTTCGGTGAATTTTCATTCTGCATAAAGGAATATCATTTTCATAATAATATAATTTATCATTAAAACATTTATATGCCAAATTAACATTGTTAATACTATAAATATCTGTCCATTCCTCTAAAAATAAATTCTGTTTCAATAATTCCACATTACGTTTTGACTCTTTGAAATACCATATTATATCATGTAATTTATTACGACCCACTTTACATTCACAAATTGAAAATATTGGTAAATGATCAGAAACTTCAGAACATAATATACCCCCCATAATTGTATTATTATACACATTCGAAAATATATTATCAATCTGAGTTGACGAGTGTGGATTCATCCTGGTGGGTTTATTGATAATCGACATAAAACCGTATGAATACATTAAATGCATAAAATTAAGGGAATTATTGTTATCGGATGTGGGGGAAAAGTTAATGTTGAAATCACCAAAAATAAAAACATGTTTACTTTCATTACCTATCTTATGGAGATATAAATGCAATTCATCAAAAAAATAATTCACAATTCAGATCAGGAGGTCGATAAATTAAACCTATAATAACATTTTTAGAGATTGGGTTCTCAATTTCAATAAATAACGTTTCTGCATATCTTAACGTGATTTCAGAACGGATTTTGACCTGTAAATTTTGCGCAATATAAAACGCAACACCGCCACCCCTTTTTCCTTGACGATCAGCCCTAACTAATTTATGATTGGGTAAATTAAAGATATCTGGGGAGTTTTGATGTAACCAAGTTTCACTTATTCCAATAACAGAAAATTCCAAATTGTTTAAAGAGTGCAAAAGATTTTCCAAATATTCAAAATTTTTATTCAAACTCCTAGAGTTTATATGAAGAAGTGAAATATTATCTGAACTATACGATACAATATCATTGAATTCAAGGGGTGTGTAATATTTACTGTCGCGCACAGGCATAACGTCATCAGGAATATCGGGGGTATTCACATGTGACGCCATTCTGTAATACAGAAATGTAAATTACCGGAGATTTGAGAGACAACAACTGCATAGGTGCTAATGTGCATTTTGCAAGTGCATACTACTGTGCAGGTGTGTGTACGCAATTACAACAGATCACCAGGGGATAGCCGGACCACTCAGTATAAAGGTGTTGTGCTTTAAAACACGTACAGACAGAGAATTCGAGGACCGTGACAATTGCTCAGTTAAAGTTTAGGCTAACTCTTTTCGTTATAAAGGTCCTGTATACATTGCTCAGTTAAAGTTCAGGCTAACTCTTTTCGTTAAAGGTCCTGTATACCTTACACGTCCTTTAGGAGCAGTTATCTAACAATTTTTTTCAAAGTATCACATTTGATGCATACAGGCGTAGGTCAGTTGTGTCGAAAAACATACCATATGCAATTTTTGCAATAAAGCCTAAAATTTAAGGAGATGTCACTATTTTTCTACATAAACCGTAACTTTAGACAGTTTAGTCTGGAAACATTTTCATTATAACTATTGTTCACATTTTGTAAACTTAACAATACTTGACAACCATTATACTGGTTTAATTTTTTAACATTGGTTGTTTCCATCTCTAACTTTAGAACCATTGTGAAGCACTAATACTGTTTTTTTTTTCATCTGCAAATGGTAAATTATGCCTTTTAAGTAGTCGTGCCCACATGGCCCAAACGATTTTGATATAAAGACATCTCAAATCAAAGATGAACGCATGATAGTGTGGATGAGGCTCCTTGATAGGAAACGTTGGATTCAAATCACACAGCGTTTAACTCTATTCGCCCAATCCTTTAGCCATAAATGGTGAGGAATTATGCTATCTGGGGCATTAACTGTACCCTCATTATGAATTTATGAATAAATGCATGAATTTTCAATCCTCATCATAAACATACAAGAAAGTACTTACCAACAACATCGACGTAAGTGGAGTTGATCAGATGCCTGCCTGTTGCTCGATCTGATACATCACAGAAATACCTTGCTCTATCCTTTATCCTTGTTGAGTTGATGACAAGGGAGTAGTCATCGGATATGTTGTACCAACCCTGGTCGTACCCATCACCAAATTTTCGCTGGTTTAACTCATAGCGCATGTCTAGTTGAACCACTGGTTCTGCATTATCGTATTTATCGCCCTTCCGCCAGGACACGACATAAACCGCCTTTTCATACTGACAACGGAGGATCGCCCTGTCACCATACTGAAGAACACGTCTAGCATCGGTGATGACTAGCGGATCTGAGTAAGTAAAGTATTAATGTGTGTCGGTAAGACATATATGTAATATGTAATGGTTTGTCCTTGTGATTATTTATGCAACCTATGAATATATCTATCTCTATATCTTAGCACTTGTTGATTTTCGTGGAACTAAAGACAACAGTATGCATGTCTAGGTTTGGTATTCCCCCGCATTTACAATAAAAGTATTGTATAAAAGATATTTACGAAGAGAGATGAATGTATAAATAAAACTACCGATTTAGCTACACACTGGGTGGCAGTGATAGTGCTAGTGCAACCTCCCACCAGATCTGTGCTAAATTGAGCACCATCACCGACCGTCAGATTAATGCAACGATATCGGTCACAATTATCGATCCCCAAAACTAGGTGATGGCATCACATCACTAAAAAGTCCGCGGAAATTGGGGGATTGTTAAAGTCAAATATTGAAAGATGTAGTCATGACTGTTTAGTTTCAAACACATAACGTGGAAGATGGATTGAAATGCCCCAAACTTCACCCCTTCACCAAAATACGACCATCTTAATTTTGCTCCCGGCTGCCCAGGTTCTGATTTATGTAGCCATGTCTAGAGTGTTCGTGTTAGTTACGTGGGCGACATTCATTGCATCGGAACAGACTTTGTTCGTACACCGTGCATCACTTGGACGTAAATGTGGGTCTCCCGTAGCAACGCTGGAACACCAGCACCGAATTTGAAATGAAGAAAATGATAATCTCTAGGGGTTAGTGTTAGCCAGTGGAGAAAAGGCACGTAAATCTCCAACACAAACGGTGGAGATCGGTTTAGCAGACGACATTCAACACCGGGCCCAACGCCAATTCCCTGAAATACGTCATAATTTTGAGGTCAACCTCCCAACACCGACTAATTCTATAGTGAAGTTTTATCGCCGGTGCTAGTGCTATGTCAGCGATGGCACTAGCACCTAACTTGAAATCACCCATTGTTTTTTATTTCTTTCCCAAAATACGTGATTTTCGTTATTTCGAAGATTTTAAGGTTCTGAAAATGAAGTGTGATTGGTTATTGCGAAATTTGTTAATCTGAGAACAAAGTAAGATTCGTTAGCACGCATTTTCTTTTCTCTTTCAATTTACGAACCTTCGGAATTAGAAAGCTAAATTCTTTTTTTGATTAACGAACCTTTGGACTAACGGATCTTACCTAGCTACACGCTGTTTACGTTATTACCTTTTCAAAATGGGTGACCTTCGTTATTTCGAAGATTCGTCAATCCGACAATGAATTTGTTTTTTTATCGAAATTTGTCAATCCGAAAACAAAATAGGTTAGTTAGTACGCGTCTGCTTTTCTCTTTCACATGGCGAACCTTCGGAATAACTAGAATTCTCATATTTTTGAAATAACTAACCTTCGGAACAACAAAGCTTGGTTTATTTTTGGATTAACCCTCTGCGTGTCATATCAATTTCATGTCCATAGGTTTGTGTGTGAAATTGGCACATAAAGACTTTTAACGAATCCTTTGGAATAATGGACTTTACTTCCAATGAGGATTAACGAGCTCTCGGAATTAAAAACATCACCTCTGAAGATGCTTCAATGAACAAACATAATGATGCTTCAGACAATTTGCAAGGAGCACATTCTCAGAAGGTAGTGATGTGAGGGTAAGTGCTGTATAAAAAGCAATCAGGACATGTTGGTAGTTAACCTCCCTATCATAATGGAGGGACTTTTGAAATTATTAGACATGTTCAGTAGATACAAAAAAAAAAACAACAACGCAGGAAATCGCCGAAAATTAGTTTCCTTTGTGTTTGTGCATTTGCCTGTAACAGCACTTTTATATTTATTGTATTGTTGAAATTGACTATCAACTGTCACAGTCTTTCCAATTCTTGACCGTGAATGTATACTATGTGATATGCGCTATACTGTATAGGGGTTACGTATATGAATATCAACAATATTTATTGTATTATCATGAGTTATTAACGCGACTCTCTAACTCGAACTGAAAAACGAGAGTTCAATTTTTGTTTTTAACCACTAATCTTGTTAGAAACAAAACGCATACACCATAATAAGATATTTTAAGCTATAATCTCATTGAGAAATTACCCGATATCGTCACATCTGAATAATTCCTGTAAAGGACTCCTGTTTCGTAATCAGACACCTCACAGAAGTATCTCCCAGAGTCTTCCGATCGGGCATTACTAAAGATGAGGGAATAATTTGAGGAAACTGTGAACTCCCCATCTTCAAATCCTGGACCGCTGATGTCTTCATTGTTGTCAGAGATATGCAGCATCACAACAGTGGTGGCGCTTTCGACTGTGTCTCCTTTCTTCCAGGAAACTGCGGATAGCTTCCCGGTCACCGAGCATGACACCGATCCGGGTAAGCCTTGTCGTAGGCTTACCTCTGGTTCAGTGGTAACCACAGCTCCGTTGACCTGAAATGACACTAGAAAATTGACTGCAATTTAATTCAATGTCAGATCGATAAAATCTTACACATCAGATAAACACACAAGACAAAGCCACACTTGATTAACGCTTTATATTCACTTTTGAGCAAAAGAACAACAGGATAAACAACAAAGATTTGATTAGTAATGATTATAACATTCATCATTAGAAAGGCATAATATTGTCAGTGTATAATGTCTATGCATATTTCATTTGAAAGCAAAATTCATACAGTATTTCAGTAAACATAATTATATTACTAACGTAGTCAACAATCATCACAAAGTTGAGTTGTTTTTTTTAAAGACAGATTGTAGTCTATCGAAATTTGTAACACATTTAACCCTATTTTAACTGGGGCGGGGGGGGGGGGGTCAAATTGACCCCCCCCCCCCCTCGACATTTCGCGCCACGATTCCGCAACGCGCAAAGATTTTGCCGTGTCGTTTCATGACTTTTTTCATTGAAGTCTCCCGCATATATTGAGACCAAATTTGCCACGTCCGGGTATACCGTTCTGAAGTTACGCAATGTTTTGCATATGCATGTCAACCCGAAAACAGCTCAAATTCATGATTTCGTGTGCAAATCCAATGCAAATTGTTTTTTTTTTTTTTTTAATTGATATGAATTAGATTATTTTAACTTTGAATATTGAAATTAATCAATTCTAATGTAGATAAGCTTGAAAATGTGCCTGCAACAAATTTTGCCAAAAAAAAACAATAGAAAACAAAAGGTCGAAAAAACAATAAAATACATAAGAAAATAAGACAAAAAACAAAAGAAACTGATTGTCAAAATCTTTGAAGGCTTCAGTGGTGGTAGAACGTAGGGTGGTAGAAGGTAGGCCCTTTTCAGGGCCACTCACTTACTCCAGAAAGAATACGTGGTGCACCGTGAAGCCTTCTACCCACGGTAGGCCCTTTTCAGGGCCACTCACTTACTCCAGAAAGAATACGTGGTGCACCGTGAAGCCTTCTACCACCAAACTGATTGTCATTGAGGTTTTTTTTACCAGAATATTGTTTGATGTGTCTTGAGGAACTCTCACACAAAAAATTAGCAATCCTTCATTCTTTTTGATGGAGTTATAGGTGAAAATATGATTTCATGGGTAAATTTGCATGATTAATTTATAAAAAAAACATAAAATCAACACTTTTCTATTGTATAACCATGTAATCTTGTAGTTGACATCCGGCTCAATGTTCAGGCAAAAATTTGCGGCGATCGCGCGATCGGCGGCCGAGATCTGAAGGGAGGGGGGTCAAATTGACCCCCCCCCCCCTCACCCCAGTAAAAACTTGGTCTCAAATAGCCCAGTTAAAATAGGGTTAATGGTTAGTACAAAAATGTTCCATCACGATGATTTAATTTTTTTTGTTTAAATTATCACCAAATGTCTCTGATTTTACATTTCTTTTAGAGAGTATCCTAAATTCTTTGACATTGATAGTAGATCTACGACAGGGCTGATATTCTTGATGAGGCAGACATAGGCATACATTTTGAATACAGGAGTCAGAATATTGAACTTGAAACTATAATATAGACCTTATCGGCAAACAATACATAATAATAGCAGTTACTTGTTCACATTTTTGTTTTACAAGCCATGTGACTTGAGCTGAGCTGAGAGTCCAAACTACAATCATGACAACGAGCAAACCATTATCGTTATTTAATGTTAAGGGACAATAAGTATAAACCCATGCATCATGCAGTTTCTCTTTAGTTGTTCAATTATCTTCTTTTTTGAAAATTGTCCAATCCATGCGTATATAGACCACTGGCGTAGCCAGGGGGGGCGATGGGGGCGGTCGCCCCCCCTAAGATTTGGACCGGGGATTTGGGAGGCGGAAAAAAAAAATGCGTGTATACTGTATGCATGCACATGAAGCGGGTCTCCTTTGCAACCTTTCATCAAATAAGATATTTTTTGAATATTTCACTCAAAGTGTGCCCCAGATCGTTGAATTTCAATTCAAAATATGCAAAATCTCTCGTGCTTGGGAGGGGGTATCCCCCTCCCAAACCCTCCCCCTCTGTGCCTCTTTCCCTAGCTTAGTACACTTTTTAGTTTTACGCACACACACAAAATATGAATAATTCTGAGTGCACAAGACTTATCACTTATATTCCGAAAACTCAAGGTTCCCTCATGTATAAGGGGAATTTCCCCTTTTAATCTACCCTTTCCTCCCTCAGCCCCCCCCCCCCCCCCCAATCAGGTTTTTTTTTTTTGTGATTTCCCAAATGTTGATTCCATCAAATATGCGTATACGAGATATCTCAATTTCAGGCAAAAGCTCCATCGGAAGGGAAGGGTGGAGATAACACTCGCCCAAGCCTTCTCCCTGATCGCCCGCCCCCTCCCCCCCCCCCCCTTCCGCCATTCATAGAAGTAGACTGTGGCTATACCCAGATCGCTTTATTTCAATTCTAAAAACGCAAAAGCTCCGCGAGCGGGAGGGGGAATCCCCCTTCCCCTAAGCTCTACCTCACTAGACTTTATACATACACACAGATGGTGCACATTCGGAATAAGAGCTAAATTCCGTGATTTTAACACTTCGATGAAAAAGTATTGCACCAAAAATTTGCACCAGATCGCTGAATTTCAGGTCTGAAAACGCAAAATCACCGGCCTTCGTGTGGGAGGGGATATGCCCCTATCTACACCCTCGTGTGCATGCTTTTTCTGTTTGATTGCTGAACTGCAGACACCGTTCATGATATTCAGTGTAAGAATTAATACAAGAAGATTATTTAAATGATATACCATTTTATAGGCAAATTGTTCAATAATAATCTACACTAAAATATACTGCAACCTTAAACAAGTGGGACTGTTTCAACTCGTTAAAACATGCAAAAACATGCATCAAATTGCACCATTTGCAACATCAAAATGCAAAAAGTTCTCACCGTGGGAGGGGGGACACCCCCCTCCCACACCCTCCCCTCCCCCTTCGCTCGCTCCGCTCGCTCGGGTTCAGTCGCGTTCATGATATTCAGTGAAAAGAATTAACACAGGAAGTGTATTTTTATTGTACCATTTTATAGGCAAATCGTTCAATAATAATCTGCATCAAAATACACTGCTACCTTAAACAAGTGGGACTGTTTCTCGTCGATAAAACGCGCAAAAACATGCATCAAATTGCACCATTTTCAAAATCAAAATGCAAAAAGTTCTTACCGTGGGAGGGGGGACACCCCCCTCCCACACCCTCCCCTCCCCCCTCTCTCGCTCCGCTCGCTCGGGTTCAGTCACGTTCATGATATTCAGTGAAAAGAATTAACACAAAAAGTGTATTTAAATTGTACCATTTGATAGGCAAATTGTTCAATAATAATCTACATCAAAATATACTGCTACCTTAAACAAGTGGGACTGTTTCTCATCGACAAAACGCGCAAAAACATGCATCAAATTGCACCATTTACAACATCAAAATGCAAAAAGTTCTTACCGTGGGAGGGGGGACAGCCCCCTCCCACACCCTCCCCTCGCCCCTCGCTCGCTCCGCTCGGTCGGGTTCAGTCGCGTTCATGATATTCAGTGAAAAGAATTAATATTGAGAAGTGCGTTTAAATTATACCATTTTATAGGCAAATTGTTCAATAATAATCTACACTAAAATATACTGCTACCTTAAACAAGTAGGACTGTTTCACGTCGATAAAACGAGCAAAAACATGCATCAAATTGCACCATTTTCAACATCAAAATGCAAAAAGTTCTTACCGTGGGAGGGGGGACACCCCCTCCCACACCCTCCCCTCCCCCCCCCCCCCCCCCCCCCCTCGCTCGCTCCGCTCGCTCGGGTTCAGTCGCGTTCATGATATTCAGTGAAAAGAATTAATACAAGAAGTGTATTTAAAATTATACCAGTGAAAAGAATTAATATTGAGAAGTGCGTTTAAATTATACCATTTTACAGGCAAATTGTTCAATAATAATCTACACTAAAATATACTGCTACCTTAAACAAGTGGGACTGTTTCACGCCGATAAAACGCGCAAAAACATGCATCAAATTGCACCATTTACAACATCAAAATGCAAAAAGTTCTTACCGTAAGAGGGGGGACACTCCCCTCCCACACCCTCCCCCCCCCCCCCCCCCTCGCTCGCTCCGCTCGCTCGGGCTCGGTCGCTTCGCTCCCTCGCAGACTAACCGCCCCCCTAAGATCAAATCCTGGCTACGCCGTTGTGTGTGAGGTACCTCTTGGTTCTACTTATATTCCTGTATTCAGTCAGTTCACATAGTTTTATTTTCAGGGATTAACAACCTGGAAACGTTGGATAACAGCACAGAAGTAACTTCCGTGTAGTTTGCTTTACAAACGCTATAGGCAGGAAAAAACACATACGAAAATGTAATTTGGATATAAACAGAACAAAACAGAGACTATTATATATACAATGTGTAATACTACTTGTCATCGCATGCACTCTGGCCCGTTTGTTGGGGAAAGGACCGTGGTGCGATCTATTGCGAGAGTAACATAGGCACACTTAACCCAACACGTAGCAAACACGAACTACCATTTAAGGGATGCCAGCAGAGTTAATGAGACCTAATATACGGCATGATTGCGTATAAAATAATTGATTTCATGCATACAAACCTGTTCTGTGTTCCTGGCAGGCATTCCTGGCAGATTTTCTGGATAATCGGTCGGTAAATTTCACATCAAGCTACCAAGTTTCAAGACAAATCCTAACAGAAAACGAAACACTAACTGGTCATGTGTTGGTGACGCGTTAAAGTTGGGTAATTTCCGACATGTGTACATACCAGGAATCCAGCTCCGAACGATCGTTCGGTAAAAGGTACAACTAAACAAGCAGAAAAAAATGACAAGCCAGAACATAATGTTCTGTCAGTATTTTTGCAGGAAGACTACAGATGTCAAGCCCATTGAGCAGCTAGGCGTAAAGTTTTGTAGCGCGTCATTGAGCAAAACGACCAAAGGACGGCGGGGGGGGGGGGGGGGGGGGGAGGGGATTAAATTCTTATTGAATATTGTGGCTTATTCGGCCAAAAATCAAACAGTCTCTCAAAAATTAAGGTTCGAGGTTTGTGATCTTTAGGTAATCTTTTTCTTGAGGAGTAAGAAAAAGCTTGCCAGGAGTTTGAGCATGAAAAAAAAAAAAGACCCCTGAGGCGGAGACTGACACGTACAGGCGTGAGTATGGGTCTGCAAGAATGAAATGAGACAATTATTTTCCTTAATTTGTGACAACTACACCAAGCCTCCGTCGCAATTTTAATACAAATTCAAAAGATTTCACTTTTGTTTTGCAGTTTCACATTTGTAAACTATACACGTACAGTATCCATACACTGTCCATACTATTCTTCCAAACCTAATATCTTCTAATGCCAATTGAGAGAGTTTACTTTGTTTCTAATTCAGTTTTCATTGCATTTTCTCTGAATGTTTTCATTTCAAACAGCGTTAAGTATTCATAATTGTGAGTTCGTAAAGAATAGATCCCCACAGAGAATGAGAGAGAGAGAGAGAGAGAGAGAGATAGAAAGAGAGAGAGAGTGAGAGATGGAGGGAGAGATAGATAGGACAAGCCTGCGCTCCTGTAGACCAACACTAGAATAGACTTCTGCAAATATTGTGATGAGATGAGTTTTTTAATTGAACTAAAAGTGGGTGTCATATTATCTTGAATCTTGAACTTGTTGCAAGCATGACATGCATATAACATATGACTGAGAGTCAACTGAATTCTTCGGGCTAGAGAGAAGCGATGAGCAGAATGTGTCGTGAAACCAGGGAATCACCAGGACGCTATGCTCGGCATCGTCACATATCTCATTCTACTATAAGCTCATTTGCTCTTTACAACTCTGCACTGCTTTTCAATACGTTGGTGCAGTGTAAACTCAACTGTCACGCATGTATTGTTTCATTGTAAATCTCCAACCCCTCCATTTTTTTTTCTGCACAGGATTCCTTACCGAACCAACAACATGCCCTAACTATCCCCCCTCCCCCCCCCCCCCCCACACACACACAACACACCGCATCCACTCTCACAATCTCACAACCACCCTACCGGTCCCCTACATTAATTGATTAGTAAAGTCTTTATATTTATACGGCACTGTAAAATCAAGACAATTCGAATAAAACTATACAGTGTAAAACTTCCAATTACACAGTACATTAAAAGTGCACATACACCCTTGCAAACAAGCGACGACACAATAATGATGGTTACGAATGAGGAATAAAAACTTCATTTATACTGAAAGTACATTCCAGACCATTGTTTTAATGTACACCAAATATTGAACCCAAATAGTGCATGCCTCAAGGAATACTTTAACACATACTGAAAAGGTAACTATTGACTTCCCCTCTAGAAGAAGTAAAAGCCTCACAATTATGAACAGAGATATATAATTTCTAATGATATATTATGCTGAAAAAGATGGTAAAAGGTGACTTGAAAATGAAAACCAATTTGGCCCCAAAGATGTGATTGCGTACTTACCCTGTTTGACATTATTGTGACTTGTTTGTTGTTTTTTAATTTCAGAAAGTAATTACTGACGATTGAGCAACAGATCTTTATTTTGTATAAAACCCTTCTTATGTTCTTACGTTCTCAAAAGTTTTTAGCAATGATTGTTCGTATGACCACCATTCTTTAAATGTGGAACATTCCGCCGAGTAGAAATTATAGTTTTTGTGCTTTATAGAACTATCTAAAAATGAGAAAGATCTATTCTTCCTTATACCAGTACTTGACAAAGTTTACTCTCATGTGGAGATTGCTAAAGAAGTTAATTTCACTAAATTGGCAAACCACCAAAATCAGTCTCCTTTGTGGTTCATTTTGTTCCGATCAAGCTTCTCCTTCACCTGTACGATTAAGCCGCTTCCCATCCTCAAAGTTAAAGTCTTATGCAGATGATATTCATGTCATTCATAACGCTTATGAGCATTGAGCAGGCAGGCAGGTGCATTTAGGGTTTTGTCGCGCATTCTGGCCTAGCCTTGCAACGATATAAAATTTTCTTTTTTCACACGTGAGGTTCCTCCTTATGCGCAATAGTCCATACTGTTTGCTCACAATTATCCAGCAAGTCAGTAAAAAAATTAGAGCCATTATCCCTCCCTGGCTCTATAAAATACCATATTTTGTGCCTAATGTCATGTTTTCGTCTCTCAAAAATTGAAAAACCTAAATCCAACTCAAGTCAGCTCAGTTCTTCAATCCCCGTTGGAACTTACTGTAAAACCAGCTCCAGTAGATATATTGAAGATTAAGATATAGATGTGCCAGTAGTTCTAAACACTATAGCAATCAGTGGACAATACATACCCCACTCAACCATAATGTGATTGTGATAAAGAGAGTATCATCCAGATTACCGAGGAATACTCGTCTTAAGGCATGAACATTCAAAATTGGTTTGCCATGTTTACTGGTTTGTGTTGGTGGTCTTGAAGACATTGTCAAAGACATGCATGAGTTGTATATCTAAATACTTTATCATATATATATTATATACAAAGAATATGTAAAGAGTTAATGGCAAAAATACGGGTAACGCACCTTAAAACAAAAACAAAAACAAAAACCAAACAAACAAACAAACAAATACAAACACATACAGGGAAACAAAACATAAACAAAAACCCCAAACCCCGATGACATGATGTAACAGTTGAGATTCCAGTACTCGTGCATGAATATTATAATTACGCTGAATAATGAAGGAATCATAATTATGATAATGGTCATACATGCAGCCATGTAATGACGTAATCAGAATATGCGAAGAATGAAAATATGAGACGAGATTCATACATTAATACCAGACAAGTTTCGGCACTTACTGCAGCAGTCCACACTATTCACTCCAGTTGAAATGACGTACACGGTTCTCATCATCAAGCAATTTTGTAAACTTTCTACATTTGGCTAAATAAAATTATCAGTGAAACTTATGAAATCAAAAAACCACTCTACCAAACTATGTTGAAGAAAGTAACATCAAACGAATCAAATCCAACAAGTATTTGTGCCGTAATAGACCGGTTTATAACTACAGTCAAACTAAAGACAGTGTCTTCCGAAAGTTCAGATATTGTAACGATATCAAACTGTGATATCCCATGATATCTCAGATACCCGATTGGGAGGAATCTAGTCCTCCACACATCATTTGTTTCTGTGTCGAACAAACCTCTGGCAATTGGTCTTCATGAACTTCTGTTATTGTTTTTTTTTCTAGGAAAAAAAGTATGTATAGAAGTCAGAGTATGAAAGTATAATTAATATTGTACATGATAAGCCTGCCGGTTTACTACTAGCACTTATTTAAAAGAATACATGACGTTTTATCTCTACAAAAACGTAGACATGAAAACGTTATTTCAATATATTAATTCACAAGTATCAGAAAAAGAAGTAAACAGACAAAAATTATAGACAGTTTACATACATGATGAATTTTACTTGTTAATGAATACCTCCCAACTTAACAAAGCATTAATCAAAATCTTAACTCAAACTCATCCTCATCATGATGACGCTTGATGTTATTAAATCTTCGTATACCACTTCAAACCAAGATAATAAACACGCAGATTCCGAAGAAATAGACGTGATAACTCGTACCATTGCAAGGCCATCTAACTTGTAAAAAAAAAAAAAATGTGACGAACTCTCTTATAATCACATCGAGTTTGCAAGCAGGGTGAGGATGAGCTCTGATAAACAAAGCAAAACTAATTCTATTGTGTATAATGTACAAATAAATGATTCAAATGTAGGATAATAATAATAATAATAATTGCATTTATATGGCGCTTCATACTGACGTTTCTAAGCGCACTTTTGCTACTCATACAAATAGACTAGAAAACACAAAAACATTATCAAAATCAGCGTTAACAGTAACAAGAGAAGAAGAAAGAAAAGAAAAGAAAAGAAAAATACATGTGATACAATGGTACAATAATTAATAACTATCTATAGGATCTATAGAATTACATAATTCAATCCTCATTCAACAAAATGAGAAGTTAACAACGTTTAGATGCGATTACAGACAGTATAGGCATCGGTACATAGAGCATACAATGAATGTTTCGAATAACAAGGTTCACAACTTAACTACGGAATATCGAAGCAGTATCAATGAAAGAATAGGCCTAGAGATTTGAGAATTGACATACCTCTTAGCTAAGGTCTGTATTAAAATTCAAAGTGTGTACTCCTGTCCAAATAACAATATGGCAATCATAAGTTTTCCCGTTCAATATCATACTTTTGTCATTCCAGTTCATTAATGTGCATTCATATTCACACAATTCACGAACGCGAAAATATTCGGGCGTTAAAATGGAGCAGACTTTTTTTTAAAGAAGGGAAAAGGGCATATACAACCAATTAAGGCTTGCATAGATTTTGGTTTTGATTGTTTAGTTCAATTCAGTTCAGTTCAGTTTATTTTATTTAATCACGGAAATTTGCTTCAGCAAAGCTGTTCTTCTGCAAATCCGTGAACAATACACAAATAGCAGAAATACATACACACTGCATATACAATAATAAAGAAAAGAAAAAGTGTCAGGTAACAACAAAAACAACGAAAGATTAAAAAAAGTACAGCAAAAAAAAAAATGGAGCAAATACCCTAAAGGAACCTGTTATTTCAATCAAGAAGAAATAGGGTAAGAGAGAGAGAGAGAGAGAGAGATAAATCCTGGGCAGTTGCTTAGGCTACAGCAGATATACATCAAGAGCTCGTTTGAAACTGGACAGAGATAGCATACATTTCAAATCATTAGTAAACTTATTCCAACACTGGACTCCTCTAAAGGAAAGAGTTTATTTTCCAACTTCCGTTGTTCACCTTACACAATATAAATTTCTTCACACTGTTTAAAAAAAAATGTTATATGTTCTTCAAAATATTGCAAAACATATTCTGTAAACATTACATTAGAAATTTTATACATAACATGTAGTAATTGTTTATATTTTCGTTTTTCCAAATTACCTAATGACAAACGATTGTAGACTGCTGAGGTCGAGTATATCTTGATTCAACCAAAAGGTTAAAGGTTCTGCATTGTTCTCTGTTCATGTATTCTTTGTTTTTCATCTCAATAAATTTCAAATTGTAAGGTCCAATCAGCAGTGCATCCAAACAACACAACGACAATCTAATCAGTTTTCTTGGTGATTCTGCATCTGACAACGCCCCAACACTAACCACATAATGACATTGCATCAATATTTAAAGACAAACTGACAAACAATTATCTCACATAGTCAAGCAAAAGTAAACCATTACGACAGCAATTAACCTCAAACCAGACGTTTAGAAATTTATGTTATCAATTTCAATGTAGTCGAAATTGCTTTTTTTCCCCAAAAGGTGTCAACCAGCCTTCAACTTTATGCTCGTTTGTAGGTCTATATATATAATGCCTAATGTTTGTTTGTTTCATTTTCATTTTAGAAGATGGTTGGATAGCCCATATTCAGATGGAAAAGCTGGTCTTCGATGGGGTTCAGTGGATGTAAGGTGGAACCACTTCACCGGATTAAACACCCTGCTCTTTGCGATAAGTAAATGAGGTGGGATCTTTTACGTGCATGAGTCGTGACTCTCTCGCACAGACCTCCATTTTATGTCCTATCCGGGGGACATGTGCCTGTATATTTCTTTTCGTGTAGCCCGAGTTCATTTTCTCCATGAACAGGGAGATCTCTACTGCAAACCAATATATTCGAGGCTAAATGAAAAAGACACACATAAACGCCCCCAAACAAACTCAATTCAGGACTATCTTCAAATTAAATGCAGCTTTCTGGAACATGGTTGCCTATTCACCAATTTGAATGACCGACGAGATTTCGTCGCCAGCTTGACATGAATTTGAATGCTTATTGCTGAAATGGGTGCTCTTATCTTAAATATGTATAGTGAATTCCAATGATGGGATTTTGAATTTCATTGCTGATTCAGTGCTGCTAGCGTGGAATGCATGAATTCGAATGCTCGGAATAGGAACTTGAATGACAAAAGTGTGGAAGTGACCGGGATAACCTATAATATTCCTCTACTCATAATTAACATTGGTAGCAAAAAGGTATTCAGTTCGAGATGATAGACTGTAATGACTGCCCCCCCCCCCCAAAAAAAAAAATGGGTGGGATGATTGTTTTGACATACATCAAGAGGGTTCGTAATAGAACGAGGTTAATTCCTACTTAGAATTGAACATGAATGTTATGCAACCACAATCTACAGAAATACCAGAAGTTATAACATCAGCTTGACAACAACTGTTGATATCAATGTATATAACAATGCACATAAACATTAAAGATATAGGGAAACTGAACTAAGGCTTTCTATAGCTCAGTCCGTAGAGACCGGGCTAGCAATCCGGAGGTCTCGAGTTCGAATCCTGATGGAATCCCATCTTCTTTGCTTAATTTTCCACTTGTAAATAATATTAATTCTGGTCAGTTTTTCTGTTTGCGTTTGTTACATACTCAAAAATCTCCATCACTTCGGTGGTCCCTCGCATTTATCCCCAAGTTGAATTATCCTTCGGGTTTATGCCAGGTTCAAGTGTGTACGTGTTTGTCACACACAAACACACTGCTACAGCTCCTGACCATTCGAGTATTGAGAATTTAAGGTTTCTGGGACGAACACTGAACTAGGGATTTCTATAGCTCAGTCGGTAGGGCACCGGGATAGCAATCCGGAGGTCTCGGGTTCGAATCCCGATGGATTCCCATTTTCTTTGCTCAATTTTCCACTTGTAAGATATAGAGACGTCAAATACGAATGACAAGCCGAGTCCTTAGAGTGCTAACAGTTATTGCAGTACTTGGTATCAGGTGCTAATTTAAATAAGTATATGAATGATATACACATTAAAACACATTACAAATTCGAAAGCAATACATACAAGTTCTTCTTTAACTGGCAAAAATAAGACAATGAATTATTCTGGATGAAAACATAAAGAAGAATATAGCTTTTAAAGTAAAATTTACTCATAAATATAAAAAACGGCTTAAGGAGGTACTAGAAATGAATATAACATTAATTACAATATTTAAATTTCTTGCAGTAACAATATCATAAAGTTCTACAAATACACTGAAATAAATGATTTGTATTTGAGATTGCTATAATGTGTCTGAAAAATGAAAATTATCAGGATATTATCTACATATAAATATCGTGAAAGACAAATGGATGTTTTGTCCATCTGTGTCTTGGCAGCCAAAGACAGTTCATGAGCTGTCAATGCTGTCATTAGGGGACTATAGCAAGCACAACGCGACCGCTAGTTGACCGTACCGTGTTCAGGATTTGCACTGCGCATCCCCAGTTCTCAAAAAAAAAAAACAAACAAACAAACAAACAAACAAACACATCTCGTCCTGGGGAAAATGAGAACGGTTCTCGGCTAAAATTAACGTCCTGCAAATGCCGAGAAACGCACCGTCCTGGGGAAAACAAGTACGGCACTCGGCCACAAAAGCGTTCGGTCCCGATGCTTGGCAGCAAGTGAGCCAGCCAGCCAGCCAGCCAATCAGCGATCTTATCCATACGCTCCCGTCCTGTACAGGAAAGCGAAACTGCTTAGATGATGGGACGGAAGTCCGAGTACGGGGACTGTCACAGCTGATTGCTTCCGCGCATTCTCGATCTTCCCGTCGTGTAGCGAAAACTCCCTAATACCTTTGGTCCTGACTCGTGTCCTGCTTCCTGAGGCAAAATTAGTCGGACAAAGTTCCTAATGTAGGCCCTCGACCTCCATCTTGCCTTATTCTCTCTCCTCCGATGACTCGTCAAACAGTATAGAAAGGTGTTCTGGTCGGCTACCAGGAGAGTAGATGCACTTACAACTTTCAAAATCAAAATCTGGAAAAATGATATCATTCATTGAATAATATTAATAAAATGTATTGAACTGATTCCTTTCTTAATTTTTTGACGGTGCACATTATTTTTCATACATAAGAAATAACATATAAAGTGTTTTCCTACAAAATGCAATATAGACAATTTCATATCCATTGTATGATTCTTACCTCAAGAATTATAGAGAATAGTAATTGCTTTTGAAATATTTTGTTTGAGGTAGTAACATCTCACCGTTGAACACTCCACCTATTTTGGGTACTCCCGTGAAAATGGAGGGGTGCTACTTTTGTCGTTTTTGTGATGAATGGTCAAATAGTGGTGTGCAAATGAGCGTCTGCGCAAATAATCCTTTATAATTTTTCACACTTATATATTTGGACATTGTTGGAAGGCGGTGATGTTTCGTTTCACTCACTAACTCTTATTTTGAGTCAATGTAGACGGATGAAAATAAGCCAGTACGCCTATACCTCTTTTGTTGTCCTGCATACATTCAACATTGAAGAGATTGCAAGCTTTGCTAAGAACTAAAATAAATAAGTGATGATGATTCAAACTGATTTAGATCTTGCAGCAAATCAAATATTTCTTTTGGACCAATTAAAATGATTTTGACAGAAATTTTATTATGATAAAAAACAGATGTTGTCAGTGCATGAACTGTAATTTCAAGAAATTTGATGAAAAGATATGAATAAATCTATGAAATGGTATTCTGATTATATATCCAACATTAGAAGGGATTCCTATGATATTATGAGGTGAAGTATTGATGCTTGTGTCATCACCATTAATTGAGAATCTGAATATACCTTGACATAGCATTAATGTATGTATAATTATAGAAAACAATACAGACCCGAAGCTGTCATATATGAGTAACACACTACAACAATTAGGTTTTGAGACTGAGGAGATTGAAAAGTCTAGTATGTTCTACAATCGTTTAATACCATATTACGCGTTCCATTTTGGGGAAAGCTGTGAAAATTCTGTCAAACATGTTTAAGTAATAGCCTATTCGCTGAGTGTGTCAGCTTCTGTGTCGAAATTGTAAGGGTATTATAAGGATACATCCGTTGCTCGTTTTCTTTAAAAAAAAAAAAAAGAGGATATACTTTCACAGCCTCAAAGACTTTCGAATGTAGTTTCTAAAAAACCTTTGGCGGGCACTGAGATACTAAATTGACAAAGGATTTTATAAGTTGCATTAGTTTTTTTTTTTTTGCAACTTCATGAACAGAACAAAAAACTCAATTGGCCCTAATATTTCTTGCATTACCTTCGAAAAAAATTTCGGGCAACTGGGGAACATTCGGCATCTTCCATTGCCAAGTCGAGTAGGACCAAACGATTCGCGCAGGAATTTCCTTCATTCCATGCTGTCAGACAGTTTATTGCACGATGATTAAAATTCGTTTCGCAGTTGTCAAGTTGATCAACACTACTTTGAGGTATGTCGAGATTCTCGAAAACCTCCTTTATTTTTCGTTTGTCTTCGATCTCCAATATTGATGTTTTGAATTTATAGGGGTGAATCGTCTCGCTGGTATCATTTCGGAATTCTGTATGAAAAAAGCATAGCGTGGACAATCACATGTTTAACATAATATAACAAAGCAAAAACTAGAAATGTCGCCACAGAGATTGGTTAAATGCCTTCGCCATAATTAATGGTTCTCCTAATAGGTCTATACTACAATGTCTTGACAATGTGTTATGACGCCTTCACAAAATTAGAGGGGGCGCACTCTCCCCCTTTTTTTCTTTTTATTTCTTTTGTTTAAAAGAATAAAGAAGGGCGTGCGCCCAGTGCGCCCCCCCCCCCTCCCCCGGATCCGCCACTGGTCTTACATAATTCGCAAAATATCAAAATGACAGGTTAGTCAAAAATGTGCTTAATTTTCATTCTTCCTGAACTAGGTCTAATTAGATGGATTACTTGATTGTCAAGTGCCGGTATTCGGGGATTTGAGGATTTTCACTTGACTTCTGACCCTTTTATAAGTTTATGCATTGAGTAATTTATAAGGCATGGAGAAAAAGTGTAATTCCAGTATCAAATGGTAAAACATTAGTATTTAAACCTGCTGTTTGACGCTTTGACCTCTAAGTTCAAAAGAGAATCACTGTTAGGTAGAACATATGCATGAACATGTAATAAGTTTCATGATGATACCTTGGGGTATTTCGAGACATGGAGGAAGAAGTGAAATTTAGCACTTTTACTTGACCTTTGACCTTTAGCCCTTTGACTTTTTGGCAAGAAACTTCCTACAGAATATCGATTGGGTAATACAAGTATATATCAAGTTTCAAGAAAAATCCTACAGGCATTGCATTATTATGAGGGAAGTAGTGACATTTTAGGGGTTGACCTTGAACTATGATCACCTGACCTTTGACCCATGATCCCCAAATTCCCTAGATAATCACTGACAGTCAGTAAATGCATATACACTAAATTCCACGAAGACACCTTGAACTATTTGCGAGATATGGAGAAAAACGTACAATTGCAAAATTTTGACTTGACCTTTGACCATTGACCTTTGACCTAATGACCCGAAACTCTCTCTGGAGAATCTTTATCTGGTAGTAAATATCTAAACTAAGTTTCAAGGAAAAAACCTTCAGGCATTGCATGGATATGGGGGAAATAGTGAAATTTTGAGCATTTGACCTCGACCTTTTGAAGTTTGACCTTGAGCACATGCACCTGAAAGTTGATAGGCACAACTTCGCCCACTCATACAAATACATACCAAGTTTCATTACGATGCCTCAAACGGTTTTTTAGTTACGCTGTCCATAAAATTGATTACGGACGGAAGGAGGGATGGAAGGACGGACGGACAGACGGATGGACGGAAGGACGGACAAACGGACAACCCGAAAACATGATGCCTCCGGCACCATTTTGTGACGGAGGCATTTTTTTCTTCAATTCAATTCAATGAAGGTTTATTGACAATAAAAAAGAACAATCAGCTCAATAGCTGAAATTGTTCATTTTACAATTAAAACAGAAATACAACATTATAAAAATTGAATATATATATTTGTTGAAATTGGCTATCGATATGAATATGAATATGACGGAAACATTGTACAAACAGATAAAACATTGACATTTCAGCCCGGACTCAAATCCCTGAATTTTGACCCAAGACCCTAAAATTCCAATGGAAATTATCGACAAACAATACATGCATAAATATTTTCTTTTTCGCTGATTAAAGCCCTTGACCTCTTTACCCTCAATAAAGATGCATGTATTAACTTATCGATAATGGTGTACAAATACTGAAAAATATTGCACATTTATAGAAGCAAATGACTGTAAAAATCATTGAGTAACTGAACTGAGCACGGAGTAACTAAATTTCTAAACAATAAAATAATCAAGCTTAATTATAGATACACATCATAAACAAAATCATATGAATGTAAACAAACTCAAGGCGCCGTTATGGCACAACATGTGGTTCTCCAAACAAGTCTACAGCACATCTCAAAATATATAACAATATTTCAACACAATTGACAAAACATAAAAAAGCATTGCATTTATCACAAAGGTGCTGAGTGCTTCCCACCCCCACCCACCAAGTCCAATTCAATGAACATCCAAGTTATTAAATTAAAAAAAAAAAGATATCTAAAGATCCAAAAATTTTCAACTTACACCGAACCTATCACAAATCCATGCATCAAAACATAAAAGAAAAAAAAAAGAAAAAATAGCATCAAACAACAAACTCATAGCATCCAACCTGGCCCTTGACCTTTGACCTCACGACCTCAAAGTTCTCTAGAGAATCATTGATGGGCAGAGATATGCACTTGAAATTGACTTTCAACCTTTTGGACATCAACAAAATTCTCATGGAATTTACTATCAAAAACACAAAGAGAATACTTTACAAATGGTCAGGGATACTGCACATTGATGAGTAGAAAAGTCTACAAGCCATTGAGTACCCTCACTAAGCAAGGGATTGTTGAGTTCCTGAAACGTTGTGTTCTGGTTCGGGGGATGTCGATATCTAACGAGTTCCTAAGGCTACGAGTTATGAGTTGGGAACGCTGAGGAGGAAGCATGTCAAGGTGACGGGTAGAGCGAAGGAGGGATTTTCCAAAACTAGTGAGAAGGGAACTCCTTCTTTCAGACAACGACTCGATGTTCATATCGTAAGGGGTAACTAATGAGGCGGAGAGCTCTCCTCTGCACCTTTTCCAACGCTTGTGACTGCTCATGAGTCAGGTTGGTGCACCACACTGGGGCAGCAAATTCAAGAAGGGGCGGATATACACGATGTACACAAACAACAGATCATTATGGGTAACTCCGTTTCTCCTGAAAGAGCACAAAATGTAAAGTCTTCGAGAGGTGCGCGAGATCATTTCTCGTACTTGACTATCCCATCTCAGGTCTGATCGGATAGTAACGCCAAGAATGCGCATGGAGGATACGACTTCAATCGGGTGGTTTCCAATAGTAATGACCGGAGGGGGGACAGCCTACGCAAGAAGGTGAAGTGCATCAATTTGCATTTTTCAGGCTTGGGTTTCATGTAATTAGCATTGCTCCATTCACAAACAGATTCAACATGAGATTGCAAATTGTTGTGGCCGGCTTTGTCAGAGATCTCGACTATGCTCAGGTCGTCGACATACTTCCATCTATTGTCCACTGTCAGGGCGAGGTCATTGACCATGATCAGAAAGATAATCGGGCCAAGTTTTGTCCCTTGGGGGACTCCGCACGTTAGTGATTCCGAAGATGACGTAGTACCCTTGTAGAGCACCGTCTGCGAGCGATTAGACAGGAAGCTGCAGATTGTAAGAATAATCGATGGGTTCACTTCAAGATCGATCATCTTTCTGACAGCTGTCGTATGGTAAATTAAGTCGAAAGCTTTTGTAAAATCAATGGCACAAAGATTGGTGTAGTGACCTGGTTTGTCAAGGCCTTTGTACTAGGTGTTTCAAAAAACATTTCCCACTTTTGATTATTAATAGTTCAAAAACTATTCATCCGATAAAACTGTTATTGATATAAATAATAGCTGAATAGTGCACAATTTGGTTGGAGGTTATTTGAATGTGAAAGCATAAATCAGTTTCATTAAATTTAAGATTGATTTTGAAGTAGGGTTTCAGATTTTGGTCAATTTTTAACCCTCTGTACAAAAATTGAACCTGCACAGGAACCAATGATGTGTATGTTCATAGTGTGTGCTGACAATGGCCCTGAACGATGGACATGCCTGAACCACCTGTTGACTAGGCGTCAGTCTCGAGCTCCCAGGCACATGAATGCTTAATCAATAATTAATGTGGATTGCCCTGGGCACTGCTAGTCTGGATTCATGCACGGTAAAGGGTAAAATGCATGCACATGGAAAAAGGAAGCACATGTTTCCATGTGCTTGCAAACACCACATTCCATTCCAGCTGGCAATCACTTTCAATTTTTGCTTCACATATCACTAAATTTGAGATATAATTAAGCATAAATGATCTAAAGTTCCTCATTTTTATACAACTGTCTACTAATTATATAGTCTGACAAATTTTTCGCTTTTTGATACAAAGAAATCATTTTTGGTAAAGAGTTCAGCAGCATTTATCATTGGGGCGATATGTTTCACAGTAGATTTATTTAACGCTCCATTTACACAAGTGTATACTCTAATTGATTTTCTTTGCTTCATGTCACCATGTTTACGATAGAACAGAAGGTATTCATTGTAATTTCGTATTTCAGAATTAGGGAGAGCACTGTCGAGACCCAACGACAGTATCGGCAGGCGTTTGACTTTACACAGATACTGCCAGAGGCTGAATAAAGCCTAGTTGTGATAGTGGAATTTCTCATGAATAAATAATGAAGCATTCAAACCCTAACCATTGTTTAGGACCATTGTCATGGTGTTAACCACACACTCCCATACACACCCACTGACCCCTGTGCAAAGTGAAATTTTGTACAGAGGGTTGAAAATAGAGCAAAATCTGGGACCTAACTGTGAAATTAATCATGGATTTCATTAAAGTAATTTATGCTTTCATATTTAAACCACCTCCAACCTAATTGTACACTATTCAGCTATTACTCATATCAATGCCAGTGTTATCTGATATATAGTTTATGAATTATTAAGAATCAAAAATGGGAAATGTTTTTTGAAACACCTAGTAGATTGTATCAATCATGCTGAATCAGGTAATGGCTTACTGAGGTGCCTTTCATGTTTCCAAACTGACGAGGATCGATTACATGCGCAATATCCCACAAATGACGCTCGTGGGGTGAAGACGTGTCTCGCAGCTCTCTCCTCCTCCCATAGAGTTTTTATAGAATTTCGAACTTTGACAGAGGCCCCGCGGTTTTAGTTCGGCTTGTGCATCGCGATGGCTTCACAAACGGGGATAAAGCGGCCACGTCCTCGTTCGAGCACCAAAGGTGGACCTAGCCCGATTTAAAGCACCCCGGAGAGTCCTACACTCCTCCCTTCCATACAAAGGCTCCTAGAAATTCAGCTTCAAGCTCAGACGGAGCAAATTCAGGAGAATATCAAGGGACTGAAAATGAAAATTGCAGCGGAGGTTCGCCAGATTGACAAGAAGTTAGTAGATTTAACGAAGGCAATAGGCTTCAACGCGGAAACCCTAGAAACATTACAGAAAGACGTGATACCAAAGATTCAACATAGAATGGAAGAGGACAAGCGATCTTTCGAAGAGGAGATGGACAGAGTAAACACCTACAGATGTAGGAAGAATTTAGTGTTCATTGGTGTACCGGAAGCTGAAAATGAAAATGTGGAGAGCGTTTTGGCCAAGTTGCTGTCGGAAAAGATACAAATACCCCGGGAGGAAGTGGAGCAAATTGAGTTCAAAGGGTACATCGTCTACCGGCCGCTGCAAGACCGCGCCCTATCAAGGCGCGTTTTCTGAAGTAAAAACAACGGGAGAAGGTTCTCCGAAATGCGAAACACCTGAAGGGTACACCCATCTACATCATGGAGGATCTCCCCCGACGGGTCAGACGCGAACGGCAGTCCCAGTTACCGACGCTAAAAGCTGCCCGGGCGGCAGGCAAGCTAGCGTACTTTTCCCGGGCAGACCCTTGGAGGTAAGCGAGTTGTATGTCGACCGGGTCTTCTCCCAAAAGAGCAGCAAGTGAGTTTTGTCGAGCGATGGGGTAAAGGAGAAAGTAGGATTCAGCTTCGCACCGAGCCTGCAAGGAAGAACCGTCCCGACACCTCGGCAGTGAGGCAGCAGCAGCCGCAGCAAATGGATGCAACCGCAGCTACAAACGAAAGGATGAAGGTAGGAATCAGCCGGGAAGAAGGAGGGCAAGTGTTACCTAGATTATCCGATTCTGAATATGATTTTAGAGCATAATCTCTCAAGATGTCTTCGAGGAAATACCGCCATAATGTTTTGAGCAGCCGCCGCAGCATTAGGCATGAAAGACGCCTGACGGGGGAGAAATGACAGCTGCAGGTTAGGGATTAAACCCAGTACTTAGTTTATGATCTCGTTTTTTGTTTCAATTCTACGAAAGAGACAGTTGATAGTTTAATAGTCTGATGAAGTTTTTGATGAAAATTACAGAGGAAAAGCAAGTAAGAAGCAACAGAGACGAACACAGGAAAGTTTGGAACATTACTGACTTGTTTTTAGATCTAGGCAAATAATATTTTTTTCCCTAGCGGAAAAATCATCGGATTTATTCATTAAAAAATTTCACACGACGAATCTCTGAACTCTATCGATATGTGTTCTGGTATCAGAAAGGTGGTAAACTTAAAGATTTATATTTTACCCTTTTTTCAAAGATATTTTCTTCTTCAGTTTGAGCTGAGGAATCAAGCACATTTATAAAAGAAGGATGCATATTTGGTTTGGAATTTGAGTCCATTATGTAGAGGTGTGTTAGAATTGGATATAGCGAAAGAAATGTTTACGTGTTTATCTCCACTTCAGTATTAAGAGAGAGAGAAAAAAAAAGAGTAATTCAGTTGGATTATATGGAAATGGAATAGCCCAGGCATGTAAACAGTGTAAAGGGAATATCTGTATAAATATGTTATGGTTGAGAAATGAAAGAAATAAGTTTTTCGACAGTTTCAGAATTGTTTGATTTTTAATAGGAATATATTTTTGTTTTGAATAACTCCTAAAATTTAGGGTTTTTTGGTAAGATATTTCAAGCTGAGATGTGCGAAATTGAAAAATTGATATTTTGAGTACAGATAGAAATGGGATAGAAGTACACGTATTTTGTTCCAATTCAAAAGTAGCGGTTTGGTCGGTCAGAGTGGATCCCCTTTTCGTCAGTTTCTGAGATGGTACGAATGCATTTGGGATAGTTATGATTGCAATGCATGACAGCAAGAGAGACGGGAGGCAATACATTTTCAATTGCAGATGTATTTATATAAAAGTCGTTGTTATAAACTATTTTTTGCGGGTTACACCGTTTTGAATGTTGAAGTAGTTAAATGATATCTTATTAGACGGGGAGCTGCACGAGGTAATTAGACCTTCTTTTCAAATTCTTGTGAAGTTAAATTCGAGGGTGGAAAGAGATATTTCTTTTCCCTTTGTTTTCTAAAGGAAAGCGTTAAAGGTATATATAGGTTTGATGGGATTTTGTGATAGCAGGGAGACTCTGAGGAGTCTGCTTGCATTAGGAGTTTAGATTTCGGTTTAGTAATTGTTGGTAGAAGTTGTTTTTGGAGTGGAAAAATTCTTCATCTTTTTTTGAAAAGGACATGTACATTTTTACAAGCTAGGCGTTGTAAGTGCAAAGATAACGTAGGCATATTATTCAGTATAACAAAATGAACTTCAGTATTCAGTGTATGTAGCTCTCCCAAGGTCCTCTCGGCCGAGTCACATTCAGTCATCAATTCGAACAGAAAGGGACTACAGGCAGAACCAAACGTTGCCCGAAGCCTGTTTTCAATACTTCACCTTAATTGGTAAGTCTTCAAATTGAAGAATTTTGGGGAATTTAAGTTGACATTTATCCTGCGATACTAAATCTGTCATGATCCTGAATGCTACAATGCGAAGCCCGATTACGCTATGCGTATGGGACTGCTTGTCGTTATGCGTATGGGGCTGCTGGTCGCAGTTAATTGCATGATTACTAAGACATGAGAGCACTTAGGGGCGAGTAAGTCTCACTGTGTTAGTTATATGAAAGGTACTTTAACCTGAAACACGAACTAAGACAAGGAAATTCAAGGAAACTTTTGAGGTACCAAAACTTTTTATCTTTAACTATAGGCACCTATGTCTTTTATTTTATGGTCGAGAAAGAATGCATCAATTTCGCTTCTGTATAGTTCCTCAGAAAGGGTATCCACGGCAACCAGTTCACACTAACGGGTTTATTTCATTGGATCAGCTGTCATGTTAATTAGAAATGCTCGATGCCGGTGTTTTGACTTGGGGTGCCACAGAGCTTTAGAAGAGGAATGTGCATTTATGATCTTTGAAAAGGTCATGTACATTCCTATCCATACTCAATTCTGAAAAGCCCATAGACGTAACACGCAGGCCACCAGGTACCCGTATGGAACAGGTTAAAAGGACATGTGTTGCAAGTGCAAGTGAACAGCTATTGATACTTCAAGTCAGTGCCCCCGGGTTGGAATCTGTTTGTGCCGTACAAGACATAGACCCCGTTTACAGTGCGAGGCTCGGCCGCGGCTCGGCCACGGCCGAGCCCACCTTCATTTCAGTGTAAACGCGCAAAAAGGCCAAATCCGAGGCCCAAATTGGCCTCGCATTTGGCCACGCTCTGGAGGTGGTCTCGGCCGCGGCCGAGCCGCGGCCGAGCCCGGCCTTTTCTCGGTGTAAACGCAAACTGGGCCAAATGCGCGGCCAATTTTAGTCTGGCTTCCAAACCCTCTGCATGTACTATTTCGCTATTCAGGATATTAACCCCCTAAACGTCGAAAACTAGTATAGTTTAAGGTGGTTATGTCCTGCAAAGGATTTTTTCCTTCGGCAAAGGCCTTTGCCCGAACGGCGACTTCGTCGCCACAGAATTCAGTTGGCAAAGGGTCTGAAAACCAGACAATACCAAATTGCGTTTGTTTACAAGCAGAGCGCCACTACGACAAAATATTGAAAGGTTTGAATTAAAAGCGCGGCCGAGCCCAGCAGTGTAAACGGACAAAATTGCGAGGCTCGGCCGCGCAATTGAGGCCGGGCTCGGCCGCGGCTCGGCCGCGCTTTTAATTCAAACTTTTCAATATTTTGTCGTAGTGGCGCTCTGCTTGTAAACAAACGTACTGTAAACGGGGTCTTACACTGCATGAGTTACTTGACCTGTGTGTTTAACTACGTCTATTATTTTCTGGTCGAGAAAGTATGCATGAATAAAGACCATTTGGCATAGAGTGTATAGTTCCTCAGAAAGAGTAAGATCAACGGCAACCAGTGCACACAGAACGGGTTTATTTGATTGGATCAACTGTCATGTTAATTAGAAATGCTCGATGCCGGTGTTTTGATTTTGGGGGTCACAGAGCTTTAGAAGAGGAAATGTGCATTAATGAATATGCAGATTCTTTCGTTTTGAAATGTTTCTGGGAGCGGGAGCTTTTAGTTTATGTAAGGGTCGTTTTGGTATTTGTACAACTCGGTACAAGGTGTTTGGGCCATACAAGGCCTACACTGCATGTTGTGTAATTTGACTTGGGTGCTTAATCATGTCTCTTATGTTTGAGAAAGTATGCATGAATGAGGATCATGGTATAGAGGGCATGGTTCCTCAGAAAGGGTAGGATCAACAGCAACCAGTGTACACCAATGTATGTCAGCAAGAGAAACGGGATGCAGTGCACATTTAATAGTAAAAGTATTTATATAGTTGTTGCTTATAGCGTTTACTGGTTATATACAGTTTACATGTTGAAGCAGTTAAACAGAAAATTAGCACACGGAGTTGTATAAGGCAACCATTTTTTTTTCCCTTTTATTCTTCCAGATTTATATTAAGATACATTTGTGGAGTGGAAAGATTTCTCATCCCCCCTTCCTTTTTTTTTATAATTAGGTTAAAGATAAATAGGTTTGGAGGGATTTCGGGGTAGCAGGGAGACTTCGAGGGGTATTTCTACAATATATATATATTTTTTTTTTCAGATTTCGGTTTAGTTGAAAGAAATGGTTGCTTTTGGAGTGGATTTTTTTTTTCTTATCTCCTATTGAAATGGTCAAGTACACTCAAACAAGCCATGCTTTGTAAGTGCAAATTGTGTAACAACGCATATGCAGTATAAAGGAAATGGTTCTTTGTATTTTGGTTGCAATAGTGCACATCAACGTATAAAAATAAACAGGTGATGGGGCTTGTTTTTTTTTTATGATTGGGCACATCTATTGATACTTCAAGTCAGTGCCCCCCGGGTTGGAATCTGTTTGTGCCGTACAAGACTTACACTGCATGAGTTATTTGACCTGTGTGTTTAACTACGTCTCTTATTTTCTGGTCGAGACAGTATGCAGGAATGAAGAGCACCTTGCTAAGAGTGTATTGTTCCTTAGAAAGAGTAAAATCAACGACAACCAGTGCACACAGAACGGGTTTATTTGATGGGATTAACTGTCATGTTAATTAGAAATGCTCGACGCCGATGTTTTGACCTGGGATGTCACAGAGCTTTAGAAGAGGAAATGTGCATTTATGAATATGCAGATTCTTTCGTTTTGCAATGTTCTGGGAGGAGAGGTTTGGGGGCGCGAGCTCCATTTTATGTTAGGGTCGGGTTAGTATTGAATATCTCAAGTGTTACATCAGAGGTAATGAAGTTTTGGTTATGTAGGCACAAGGGTTCACGGGTATGAGCACTCGATACGCCAAGGGCTATCAGTGTGACATTTTGTAATGCATGCATACTCTACATGTGCAGATATTAAGTTTGTGTTCTGTTTGTTTCAGGTTGTGAAAAGGTGCAAGGTTTATAAACAGGGAAGGTTTCATTTCGTTTGTGTTTCAATTACCGTTTTTTCATGTTACTGCCTACGGTCTTGAAATGTGTGTATCGGGAAATAACTCAGGTGTGTCTGGGGAGGAAGGCTGGTTAGATACACTCTAACACGGGTTGATGGTTTGGATGGAGGTTTCGTATGGTCATTGGTCAATGTTAATGTAAAAAGTGCTGGGTTATAATTTGGCGGGCAAGGAAGACTTCTGTTTGGGGAGCCCGGCTTGTGTAAGGGTCAGGTTGAATTGAACAACCCATGGTCCTATTAAGCTTGATATGTACGCATATCGTGTTTACGGTAATGGGTATCGGTATGAAATTTGTAATGAACGCACGTTTTTTATCTGTTTTATGTAGTGACAATGGGCACGGTATACAAATAGGTGGAAGATTAATTCGGTCTGTGATTAATTATTGATTCTCCATGTTAATGCCCCCGGTTATGGAATGTACTTTCATGTATTTCGAGTTTCGTCATGTCCGGGCGTGGCTTTCTATGCATGAGTCCGGTTATAGTTTGTGTGTTTATGCTATTATGTTGATTAGTTATGCTTTGTGCTGGATCTAGGGGCGTAGGGAGATAGCATGGAGGAAAATAATGAGGTGGTAAGAATTGTACAACTTTGTGCACGGGAGGCGTGGTTTTATGGACTTGGAAAAAAAGATAGGTGCGTGTGTACAAGGTTTACGTTCAGTGTACGACCCAGGTGTAGTGGGAACAATATGCACATCGGTGAGTAGGGTGATGATTAGTTTTGGGCCGCGGCTATTGTGTTTAAGTTGTAGGGATAATGCTGGCACGTGATGAAGGGAATTATAAATAAGTTTCGAAAGGAGAATTGTTTTCCTTTCTTTCTTTTCTTTCTGGAAAGAATTTAAAATATGAATGGATGGGGCTTTTTAACGCATTGTAGGGCGGGGCAGGAGAAGAGGCTGCTGGAAGGTACTGAGTTTCATTGGTGTCAGTAAGTGGATTGTAGGGTTATATTTCTTTTTATTGGGGATCCAGGTGGGGAGTTGGTTAGATAGGGTAGGTTTTGCGGGGTAGGTATCTTTTTCGTTTGTGGGGTTTTTATCTCTTCGGTTACCAGGGGGCATTTCGTGGTGGATGGTGAAATGCACATCAAATTTTTGTTACGGATTGCTGTCGTGGTCACTGCCGTCAGTAATCTGAAATTCACTTTTTTTGTGTGTGTTTCACAAATGGCGCATAATAGAGAGGTGAAATGTAGTTATGTTTCTTTAAATGTAAAGGGATTAAGAGAAAAGGGTAAAAGGTATAGAATTTTTGTTTGGTGTAAGGAGAAAGGGGAAGATTTTGTATTTTTACAAGAAACATATAGTACAAGAGACGTACAAGATAAATGGACATCGGAATGGAATGGTCAGTGTGTTTAAAGTCATGGAACCTCCCATTATAGTAAATTAGTTTTGATTTTGGTTAATTCGTCAGTAAAATTGGAAAAGAAAAAGGTGGTTAGTGATGTAGAAGGTAGATATATATTGATGTATTTTAATCTGAAAGGGTTAAGATTGATTTTATGTAATGTGTAATTTCCTGTTAGAGGAAAATAAAAAGAGCAAATACAAATGGGAAAAAAAGTTAGAGGGACAATTGAGGGATATGAATAGAGAGGGTGTATCTGTTATAATGGGAGGGGATTTTAACATGATCCGTAATGAAGAGTTTGATTATGTTGGTAGAAATAAGTCAATTTGTCAGAGTAAGTTTAATTTGGAAATGGATAATTTTATGGAAGTATGGAATTTAGTAGATTTTTGGAGGAAGAGAAATCCAACAAAAAAGCAATTTACATACAGACAGAAAGTACCATTTATGCAAAGTCGATTGGATAGAATTAAGTTATTGAAGACTTTTATTTATTCTAAGTTGATATATATGGGGTCTCTTACCCCTTTGCCGGAATGGGTATATAATGAATTGGATTCGGTTGTTTGGGAATTTATTTTGCAAGGGAAACAAAAAAAAAACTGCTTTGGTATTACATTATGAACATGGGGGGGGGAACATTTATGCATTTTCCATCATTGATAAACGCTCAAAGAGTAATGTGGGTTAAAAGGTTATTTTATGGTAAACAAGAAATGAAATGGAAACAATATTTTCAGTTTGTTAGTAAACATATTGGAGGTAAATTTATATTTTGTTGTAATTATTTTATTCATCTTTTGAAAACATGGGTGAAAACAAGGGAATTCAGGGGTAATTATAATCAAATAAGGAAGGAAGTATTGTTTAATAATAAAATTATTCGTTTTGAGGGAAAATAGAGTTTTGATGAAAATTTGTTTTTGAAAAAATGTCTTAGATTAGAACATTTAATGGATAGGAATGGACAATTATTTTCTGTTGAATGTTTTTATAATAAAGGATTTAATTATTTAAATATTTTGAGTATTCAGAAGGTATATGAAGCGCTTCCAATTGGTTGGAAAAGGAATATAGAGAACACAAAGGTAGAGAAGGATACAAGTGTTGATGAAATGATTTTTATAAGAAATGGGAAGGAAATTCCTTTGGAAAAGATTACATCCAAAGATATTTATGAATTAGTGAAGAAGGTAAGTGATGATTCTTTGGTGATAGAAAAATTGAGAAATTTATATTTTTGCGATTTTTCTAATAAAGATATAAAATGTATTTTTAGTAGGATAAGAAGTAGAACTTTGAGTTCTGTTTTGAGGGATTTTCAGCATAGATCATTGCATGGAATAGTGTACACAAATCATCAATTATTTCAGTTTGAGTTCGTAAATGATAATTTATGTTCTTTTTGTCATAAAGAGGAAGAGACGAATATAAACATATATTTTATACCTGTGATATTTGCTAGGAAAGTTTGGGGAAAATGTAGTACTTTTTTTTTAATATGTTGATTTGCAACAGTTGAGTTGGGAAGAGATTTTTTTTTTTTCGGTGTAGAGCTACCAGATAAAGGAAAAGCTCAGTTAGTTAACCATGTTATAGTTTTGGTGAAGAAATTGCTTTTTAGGAAGGAAAAATAAGACACCCCCAAAGGAATATTTCATTAAAAGGTCTATAGAGCAGGATAAGTTAGAAGAAGAAAAGATAGCAGTTAGACGTAATACGTTGTCAATACATTTACAAAAAGTTTGAGAATTGTTTTGCTTTTATTTAATAGAGTAGGGTCTGCTGCACATCCACCCGGAAATGCCTTTTCCACGCACTCGTATTGAAATTATGTGTTATAATGCAAGTCAGGACACACAGGTTTTAGTTGCCTTTGAGGTTTTGTTGTGATGGGGGTTTTGGAAGGGGGAGGGGGATGGTGGTAGGGTAGTAAGAGGGAGAATGGACGGGGGTATAGAGTAGTCGGGGGGGGTTGTGTGGGTTTTTTGCGGTTTTTTTTTTTACAATAAACTTCAATCAATGGATATTGATATCTTAGGTTGGATTGAATGAATGCTGAAAAGAAGTTATTTTTGGGGTAAGTGATTTAGTTAATAAAATTTAGAATGTAATGAAAGAATAAAATTAGAAAGAGAATGAGGGATTAGTAGTGTAAACTAGAAAACAAGAGACGTGTAAATATGGATTGTGTATATGGATTGTAAAAAAAAATGTATCAGAGTGTATCAAAATGTATTAAATTGATGTAAAGTTTTGGCCTAAATTTTGTATCCATTGACGAAAAGGATTATGAAATTGTATAAATCTGTTTGTATATTATGTTTCCCATTGATGAAGAATAAAATATTCTTTCAAAACAAAAATATCAGACATAACCCATTGCGCATGGAAACCTTCAAAAATGCGAGCTATTATCGGAGTGATCGAGATAGGACGAAGTTGACTGAACTCAACGACTGGAGTTGTCTTAGGTACCGGGCACACGGACGCTGTTTTCCAGGTATCAGGAAAATACCCAGAAGTAAGGCATTCGTTGAACAGACTTGTCAAAGGAATTGATAATTCGTAGGCGAATTCCTTCAGCAGGCGTATGGGCAAGTCAGATGGATGGCCAGCCTTGGATGCATTCAGACGCCGAAGTCGGTTGTAGACATCTCGTCGCTCTTTGGTTGGGGGAGGCCAAGCTGGGAGATAGGCCGGTAGCTCCGAGAGGTTACAACTTACTGGAAAGCTGTCTACAGATGTCGGCAAAGTAAGTGTTCAAACGATTGGCAGTTATAAGAGGAGAGATGTCAGGATCTATTTCAAACTGAAGTCGCTTTTTAAGGCCAGAAAGACTTCTGATCTGTTTATGCCATTTCCCTGGTTCAGTCTCTTTTAAAAGTTGGACTTTCTTGCAGTAGAAAAGCCGTTTGGCTATTATTGATTTTCCTTTGGACATCGTTTCTCAAGTTCTTGTAGAGTGACATGACCCCACACTTGAAGGCAGAATTACGAGCTGAAATGAGGGACCGAATGGTGTTGGTCATCCATGCTTTATCAGTTACTCTACGTTTGACAGTCACTCTGTGGAAATGGGATCTATACTGGTCAGAGAGAAGTTGTCGGAAAAAGTTAACTTTGGTGTCGACATCAGGTAGAGAATTGATAACTGACCAGTCCATCTCAGTTACCCACTGCCCGAAGGATCTGACAGCAGAATCTCCGTAAGGTCGATAGGTAAATTGAACAGATTGGCGGCAGGCATGATCATAAATAGACTTGAGAGAAATAAGTAAATGGTCACTGTTGGCAATAGGAGCACATATAACTGATTCATCGTACACACAGGCAATGTCAGTGAAGATCTTGTCCAGTATTGCAGTTCCTCTTGTTGGGTTTGTGACAATCTGTACCAGTGCGGTATGTTGCTCCCAGGGTGACGCATCGAAATCGTTGAAATCACCGGTAATGAGTAACGAAGCACTGTCTGACATTGCCCTGATGGTATCAACCGTGTCAATCAGGTGGCTACAACTCTCCTCTCGATGTTCTGATCGCGGCGGTGAGTACACAACAGCAACGTAGATGTGATTGCGCACCCGGAACTGACTGGAGGATTGTAGTTTGATCCATAGTACTTCAAGGTAGGTAGGGACGCAATCAATGAAAACTTCTGTTGCAGATAGATCATTGCGAACATATAAACACACTCCCCCACCAGGACGATCGGGGCGATCTCGAAGAAACAGGTTGTATCCAGGGAGTTCACGTGCAGATGCAGATTTGTCAACGGAAAACCATGTCTCAGTAACAGCTTTTAACGGAACATCCTTGTGCTTAGATCGCAACGTGGCTTCAAGGTCATCGATCTTGTTATTGAGTGATATGGCATTGAAGACAATCAGTGATGGCGACACCGGTGCCTGTATCGATGCTGGTTTAAGTTGGCGTAAATTATGCATATTGACTCCCTGTGTGCACAAGGGGTGACTCAGGGGTAGTGATGACACTTATCTTCCTTTGCTTCCTCTTACCTGCTCGCTTACCTCGATGTGTGCGTTTATTTGCATTTATCCCCAGTTCACATACAACATTCTGTCTATTCGGGTAGTGGTCCATACGGAATATGTGCATTCATTCCATTATAAGTCCAGAAGCTGACATCATTGACAGAAAGGTGACAGAAATGGTAGTTCTGGTCATGGAAAGACGTACAGGAAAAAAATACTCTGCCCACATTGTGTACTGACCAGCAAAGTATTCCTTTTGATGTCGCGTTTCTCAGCTAACCTGGCAGGACCCGGGTTCTGCGTTTGCTCAATGTCACCACATTGTAAGATAAGTTGAAACATTGATTCTGCGTTGGCGTAGTACAAAATACGAGATCCACAGATCTTGCGACTTGAATGTAGAAAGTTGTGCAGTGTGGGGATGAGTATACCGTGATAGCCATCTAGGTCACTGCAGATTCCACCGCTATTGTGTCCAGAGGACAGGGCAATAAGAACTAGAGTGATGTGCTTGAGAAACTCCATTGTCCCACTGAAGATTCACGGAGCACAGGACATGGAAGTCAATAGAGTTCAAGTTGGCTGGACATGAAAGCAACATGGTTTCTACCTACAGGCAAGATGTCAGCTCGTACACCACTATGCACCACTCCATGTCATGTAGTGCCAAAACTTGACTCTGGAAATGCTCGCAAACCACGTCAAGATGTTCGTCAAAATGGGTCTAGTCAAATCCGTGCAATGCCACGGATACACTAGTGGGTCCAGTAGAACATAATCAGTAAAAATATCCAAGTAAAGAGACACAACTACTGGAGCAGACTTGGAGGGCTGCCTGTGAGGCGCACGCTCTAAGCTTTAAAATGATGTATGATAGAGGAAGGAGAAGAAGAACACACTGTACAATCGCTTCTGAAAAAAAAAAAACTCATTATTTTTGTTAGAACAAACACACGCAATTTACTATAACTGATAAAGGTAAAGATACAAAGATGCAAGAAATGATGTAGGCCTATAAGAAATATACAAAATAAACCGCGATTCAGCAATGGTATCTTGACGTTCTCTATTGGATTAATGATATAATGATTATGTTTTCATATTATATGCTACATTAGGTCACCACGCCACCATTGCAACTCGTGAAAAATGAAACTGTGACCAACCCTGCGGAAATTTTATTAAGATATCAACGATCCCCTAAATACTGTTACGCAATAGTGCAATATAGCCAATACCCAAGAAAGCATATCCCCGTTTACCTTGTAACCTGTCCACTTTATCGTCTAGTTTGGCATTTCTCAGACACTTAAAGAGGTCTGCAAGCTGATTCTGCCCTTGGTATTCAGTCTTCCAATCACGCAACTCAGAATATAACACATTAGCTGTCGGTGGTGTACTCATCCCCATTCCTGCTTCAGGATTTATCCCTCTGAGTGCCTTGATTGCTTTTAAAAGGGAATCGGTTTGTAGTCCTCTCTCTGATGCCAAATACCACAGTTCTACACTAGAGACCGGGTGACGTTCTGTTAAGGAAAGAGAGGTAATATTTTTTTTTCTTTGTTTATGTTTTCAATAAAAGATTATACATTGACTTTCGGTCAGTGCATTCACTGTTCCTGAAAGAGAAAAGAGAAAGCTTTTCACTAAAACAACACCGATTTTACACATAATCAAAATGGAATAAATGATGTATATCATTCGCATGCATTATAGTTTGATCACAGCTTGTGTTAGATTGTCTAACACCTCTCTGCTCTAATACAGGAAGGTGTTATGTGAAGCAAAAGAAAACCAGGAATAGATAGGAATCTCTCCTTCGTACCCATGCTCCATGCCGCTTTATCGCAAGTGATAAGAGATTACTTTGACAAAACAACACTTCTCCTTATGTATTCATGATTATTCAAATACAACATGCTTAATCAGGAGCAATTCGCTGTCCACTTCCATTTTTGTCGGCAGCAACTAGTGTGTAATAAGATTTATACCTCTTCATAATCACAGTATAATATGCTAATAATCATATAGGAACGCGCATTCGTAAGATCAAACATTTAAGTGCTAAACCTAGCGAACGATATCAAAGAAATGTGCTCAAGATGGTCGATGGTTATACGTTTGTATTTTATGAAAGACTTTTACCTGCAGGCCCTCTCCTTTTTAGTCCGTTGATATTGCTAATGGTGAGATTCCAAGAAAAACTTGGAGTACATAGATTACCATCAAGTTCCATGCAGAATTGCAACATTTCCCTTAAAATGCAGCTTAAAATGATTACAATCAGCATTTGATCAGGAACTTCTTCCTTTGTCTCCATATCCAAACTCAATGGAAGAACGTCTTGGAGCATGGAAAATCAAAGCCGGTGGAATGCAAGCATTCAATATGATGCGATAGAACCTACACACATAAGTTTGCAAGAATTGCGAAGAGATTCCATTCCTGGTTGGATTCAAAGTGATGTTGAATGGATATTGACAACTATTAAACGAAATGTATTCAATATACTGTAATTCTCAAAGGTTTGGTAAAACTAATAAGGAAGATATGTCTTTATGATATGCCTTTATGGTAATTTCATCCCTACTTCTGGGATATGAGAGGCACATACTGGTAAAAGCTGGGATTCGGGGAGAGCAATTGCCCTAAGCTTGTCGAAGTGAAAATCAAAATTGCTCGACTGGAAATATGTCGACACTAGTCTGATATATCAGTTTTTAAAAACTATATTAGAGGATGATATCGTATCAGTTTTCTTCGTTGGAGTTAATTAGAAAAGTAATAAGATCGGCTTTTCGGGAGAAGTTCACATTCGGCAATTCTTATCAAACCTTCACACTAGGTGTTTTTTTTTTTCTTATTCTTCTTCACTCCATGTAGAAACGTGGGCTGAGTTTAATTGAATATTTTTCTTATCATCATCAAAGATCTTTTATATAAACAATTGATTCAATTTTCACTGTCTTTTTTAATATTCTTTTTTTCTGATGGGAACTTCTATGTCTTTTTACAGAAAATAATTGGTAAATTTCCTTTTCTTTCTGAATTAAAAGTATTTCGAACACTTTTCCGCACTTTTCTAATCATCTGACTTGCTCCAAAGAGAAGCTTAATATTCTCTCTCGTATATTTGTTCAGTTTGTATAAGGTAATAACAAGCCTTCTGCGTATTCAGATCATCAATTACTTTTATTGATTTAATATGCAAATGATTGTTCATCATTTTTATACTTACTCGGTGAGCAGTTTTCTTTTGTTTCACCCCTGCTTCATATATCCAGTTAATGTATAGGTGGACAAAATTAAGCCGGTGTAACTTAACTTATCCTGTATCCCATATGTAGGCGAAGACTACGTTTGAATTTTGATTTAAATTTGATGTTTAGGGGCCACCAAATAGCTTCTTTAGAAGCAATAAGCAACTGGATGTAAGGCATTACGCGCAGACCTCAAGTAGGTGCTCCTTTCCACTTTTAGTTCCACCACGATTTGGAAATAGATATACTTTTGGAATTTCACAAACATTAGTTTTACCTATGAAAAACTCTTGGTCAATCGGCTTGCACTTTGCACGTTCAGCAGCTAGGCATAGGGCGACCAGTGGATTGCGTGTGTGATTGCCGCTGCGACTCCATCGTTGCAAGAATTCAACGGCATCACTGTTGGAGCTCATCCCGTGTCCCTCCTTCCTAAGTTCCACATCTCCGTTATCCTTGAGCGCTTGCATTAAGGCGTCTTCTTTGTTTGTATCACCATGGACCCTAGTAGGTTCCATGGTATTACTGATGCTCCTGATGCCCCGTATTAATCTTCTTATAGTACCGTTTGAAATCCTGACATCCTTAGTGCAAAAGTCTTTGACAAAAGAAAAAGAAGAAAGAAACACCGTTCGTTATTATAATTGCAAGCATTTTGTGAGCACTGTTTCCGTGTCATAATAAAGGGATACTTTTAAGATTTTTTGAGGTTATCTTTGAAGAACCAGGTTCACAATACAACTACCAAAACAATATTTTCAAATAAATTGTGAAAACCGTACCTAAATAAGTATATGACTGTGACCGTGCTGACCGAGGGAGAAAGTATACATGGATAAACCAGATCATCCTGCCTATTTTATGCAATGTGGCACGTGACGTGTATGACATGTATGTACAGAGTTGCGTACTTATGATCCCGAGGGCAAATACCTTTACTAGTTAGACTAGGGCAGGAATCCAAAAAAATGTCAATATGTGACCGTGCACCTCAAAACGAACATAAAGTCGCACACGCTGATTTTGCGTGAGGACTGAAAATAAGTGAAATGGGTCAACCCAGCCGAACTTGACTTTTTCATGTTTTCTGAAAGAGCGGGTCTTCTTTTACATTATGCTAAAATTTTGTATCATAAAACGGGCAGGAAAGCGTGTTTTTTAGCAGTTTATCTCGAACATTTTTGGTAGAATAGTGTGATTAGGTGTGTCTTTAGAATCCCTTTTTCATTTCTGAAAAACCTTAATAACTTTTGAAAGGATAGTGCTACTGATTTGAAAGTTGGCATTAATTATGGACAGAATGTGTTAATGGGGCATGCTTAATTTCAGTTTAATCTAATAATCCCTTCATTGTTGTTACTCTGGTGGTTTACTTCCTGTTTTTTGTCCCATTCATCGCACAGCCAGCATGGTTTGGTAAAGATTCAAAGCGCTTGAATAGACACTGCACTTCAGAGCCTCTTTTCTCAGTTCACACTCTTCCTGAGTTTGTGCTTTCTTTCCAATATTTAGATAGGTTAGGAGAGTCCATTTGGTTTGAGTTATACATCATTTTAAAGCTTAAAGTCTGCTCTTTCAGAATATGGTCTTAACTAAAAATTCATGTCTGGCGACTTTTCGTTTGTTTTGAGGTGCAGGGTCACATATACGTAATTCAAATCTCTACACAACGTAAATAATAACGTCGTGTAATAATTCCGTTTAATCAGTCAACAATATCCTCCACAAAGCAGATTGAACATTTATTTTAGACGAGCTACTTCGCGGTAGCTATAGCTTCGGGTTCATTTCATTGTTAGCGGGTATACTTGCAACAATCAATCCCACTGATTTATTCAACCTTCCTAAATAAGTAATCTGCTATGTCAGTCGTGGTATTTGTCCATTGTTGAACAGTACCTGAATTGCGTCGTATAAAGTAAACTTTTGTAACACAACGGATTTTTTTCTCTTTTTTTTGCGTCGTATAAAAAATGGAATTATTACCCCTCGCGCTTATTTACGTGGTGTCATGAATATAATTGCAAAATTGCTTAATTTCTTAGTGGTGCACCACTAATCCCGCTGAACAGCAGCTCGGAATTAGGTCATGTATAATTCATATAAATTCGGCACAACTTGTTTACGTTGTGAAGCAGCTATTCTCCCCTGGAGTGAAAATGGAATTATTGTACACGGCGTGTACTGTACTGTTTTTGACAGATTCCTGCTTTCGATGCAACAAAAACCAGTCGGCAACTGGTACTGGCACCAGCTGATTCCAGTTAAGGCATCTGGGTTCAATCTGGAAATTGGAATGTATGACTAGAATCAACTGGCATGAACTGATATCCATTCAACTGGTATTCGTCTAACTGGAATCAACTGGTGCCAGTTGGAATCAACTGATATCAACTGGAATCAACTGGGATCCAGTTGACAAAATTAATTTTTTGTTGAATTGATTGATGTATAGGTGTTTACCAGAAAATGTGTATGTCAAGACATTGTTGATATAGACTAACTTATCATAATCATACAGCTAGTCTTAAAGCATATACCTGCAAGTACATTAAGGCATAGCATACATCCTAGACCTAGTTAGCTCCAGGGATATTTCATTCATTTCTTTAGGGCCATTTAGTTGTAATGCTTTAAGACATGGTTGCCAAGTAGATTTCACTTTTATTATAAAAAAAAAATGAGAATACCTCGTCAAAGGTAAAAGTTGAAATTGTAAAGATCACGGCAAAAATACATAAATTTCTATAACATTTCTTACATTTCAGAGTTCATTGAAATCATAAAAACATTAGATTTAACAATACTTTATCTTTATCTTATTCACGAAGAGAATTTAATAGCTTATGAATATTCATGAGTAGTAGAACCAGTACAATCGAATAGAAACTAACTGTATGGTATCAACTGGTATCAAAATTCCAATGTTTTATTTACTGGGTTTTAATCTGGAATGAAGTGGTAAGCAAGTCCAGTCAGGTACATGGGTTTCAAATTGTGTCAACTAACTATTTTCACACAAACCCACATACATGCACGCACGCACACACACACACACACACACATGCACACACACAAACTGGTCAAAATACAGTCCGTCAGTTAAAGTGTCAACTGATTCAAATTGGTTGCAGTTGAATTTAGTTGAAATCATTGAGGGTCAAAGTTCAATAATATCAAATGTTTTGTTTTATTTTGTTTTGTTAACTTTTTGAATTTGATGTTTTCACTAAGTTTTGTTAACTTTTTTTATTCAGTTTGATGAACTGATCGAATTCAAAAGGTAGATTTCAGCTGGTGTCAACTGGTACATGGTAAGACTCAAACTGGCATCAGCCGCAGGTGCCATTACCATTAAGACCTCAACCGGTATCAACTGGTACAAAATGAGACTTTAAATTGGTATCAATTGGTACCAGTTAAATTTCAACTGGCAGAAACTGTTACCAGCTGGTACAGTAATACCTGAACTGGTATCACAACTGGCACCAGTAGACTTTTACTGGTTTCAACTAGTAAGCAGTGCAACTTCAACTGGTATAAACAGGTACCAGTATAATTAAACTGGTATCAACTGGTACTAGTACGTCCTCAAATGGTATCAACTGGTTTCAATTAGAATTGTTTATTTTGTTACTGAAAAGTTGGAGTTGCCTTATGGTTTCAACTGGTACCAGTTGGCTCGATAGTCAATATTTAGCTGCACTAGTTGGTCTTTTATGCATGGGTCCATCCCAGGAAGGACAGCGGGACATTTTAGTGTGTGTGTGCGTGTGTATGTGTGTGTGAGGGGCGGGTTTCAAGAGCACTATAGTGGTCGTGGTTTGGGCAATGGTCAATGGTTGAATACCCCACCCCCTCCCTCTGTGAAACCGTTGGAAAGTCAAGGGTTTTGTTAGTTGCGATTCTTTTGACATTTTGTTTATTGTTTGCTTTGTGCAGGAAGAAAAGTGTCCAGGTGAGTTACAAGCATTTTTAACAGACCTTGAAATCAAGAGCAGGACCATTGCTTGTCCAAAAGGTCAAGCAAACAAAGAAGCAAGCAAACAAACACAATTAAAAACCTATGAACACACTAAGGACCCCAAAATTACTACAGAATAAAGTAGTTTATACACAGTAATTGTCAAAGTAAAGCAATAACAAAACGAAAAGAAAAAAACTAAGAAATAAGAAACAAACAAACAAATGAATAAACACACACACAAAGACACAAACAAACAAGGCTGCGCTTGCCTTCGAGATGTTCTGCCGCCTCGATCAGCCCATTTGCCTTTAAGATTACCAGTAGAAGATCCTTTTGATGATCTCTGGAGCTTTCATGCTGCTTCCACTGACACAGTGGAAGGTAGACGTCATTCGCCGTCAGAGGGGTTTCCCCAATGTCATGTGCTACTTGGCCGTCTTGCAGCATGCCACACAGTATACGTACTTTCATCAGGTAATCCTTTTCAGATTTGAAGTTTGCTAACTCCCAAAGCTCCACGTAAGATATGGTACCGTTATCTATCAAGGAAGCACATCGATGCAGCAGATTTCCCTTAACACGACTCCATTGTTTACACACATCAAGACGAATGTAAATTCCACAATACTAGGCCTCATCATTTCAGCAGGCATGGATGTGCAATTTCGTGAACATTGACTGTTGTTTTGTGTTGTTGTTGATTTTTTTTTTGTTTATGTAAAAACTCCTTTAAACTGTTATGTTTCTGGGCCAATCGGGCCTCCAAACATTTGTAAGTATGTACTTAGCTTTTACATTGTGTTTTCTCGTCCAAACTAAACAAGAATAGCTCAGCGCAGGTTAACTCTATAGGCATTTCACCTATAGTTGTCGCGACCAGGCATGGCAGGGTTGCTAGATCGCCGCTAGTCCTCATGGCCAAACTAAATCTATTTTACTGCAGAATTCGGCCAAACTTTTTTTTTCCTCAAATCAAATGTCATCTACCAAGTCATAGAACTAGATATAATTCTATCATAAATAAATTTTCATGATTGCCTTGAAAAAATTATGTTTATCCCTCATTTCAAATCATAGGACTAGATATATTTCTATCATAGATACATTTTCATGATTTCCTTTAAAAAAATCATGTTTATGGCTCACTTTGATATTAAATGAGTTAGACTTTGTAAACTTAGTCCCAATATGTGGTGAAGTCCTGCATCGTACATCGTTATTGTTACCTATGGTTCATAGTTATTTCAATGTTTTAATAGATTTAACTTTCTACTACATTTTCATTTTATTCCTACGTCACATCAGTACCTTGTATTCAGAGCACTTTATCATACCTGGTAATTTCTGCATATCGTGGATGATTATATCACTTTAATTATTTGTAGGAAAATGTAATTTGGATTTGTTGTAAGGTTTTGATAAATGATTTAATGTTGGTAATGTTTTCCTTCAATTTTTTGAGCCACCAAATTTCATTGTCGGGAAACCAGAAAGTGAAATTTGATGATGGTGGTGGTCGAAATGCAATGTTGGCGTCGAGCATGTATATATGCGTACTAACTAAGTACTAACTATACCGTCTTACGACTATATCATGTATATTATAATGTCTCCATGACCTGGACGTTTTTGTGTTTTTTTAACAGAATTGTGTGCAATGCAAATATCATTGTGGAAAAATTGCAGCCGTTCCATGTCTGTGTAATTATTCAAAGAAATCTCATAAAAGGCCCACTGGAAATCACTGAATTGACATGCTTGAATCTAAATGAAAATTTCATTGGAAATGACAAAAAGTCATTAACGTACGTAAAGAACATTAAATTACGTAAACAGGCATGCAGTGGCAGTAGAATTAAGATAAACAACAATGAAAAGTCTCAAATACCATAAAAGTCAGTGTATATCCCAGTGTTCAATTTTAAGGAAAGATCTTGTCAAGGATGCAAGCAACAGCATTAGACAATAGTTTCGGTTGCTGAGTCCCTATCCTGCCTTTTGATTGGGTATTATCAGGTTGTTGGTTTGCATCAGAAAAAAAACATAGTGTAAATACTAACCTCAATAGTTAGATATACTATGTTTGTTAGAACCGCGTTTTTGTATGTAATTGCTTGGTATGAGGATGCAATCTTATATTATGGAGATAGACTGACATCGAGCACGAAGGTGGTACAATCTCGTCAACACATCAATGGGAACAAGTGTCGCATGGAATATTTCATTACAAAATGTTGTCATTTCGTTACAAAATACTAGTAATCATTTCGAAATGACAGATTTCGGAACAAAATATTTTATTCGACAATTGGCGCTCCATAGTCTTTGTCCATGGTTTAAACCATAGACAAGATTGTACCACCTTCGTAAATTCGGCCCTGAGTGTTTCAGAGTTTGGAACATAATATGTAAAACAGCTTTTGCGGGCACTGAGACAAAGCATGACGAATGATAATACATTATTTTTTGTCCCATTCTTGAATAGAATGAGAACACAGTCCGCTCTAATACTTCTAATGTCACCTTTGAAAAAATTCTGGTCAGTAGGGCAGCATTCAGTATCTTCCACTGCCAAGCTCAGCGAGACCAAAGGATTTGTGCTAGCATTGTCAGGGTGCCATGATTTCAGGCGTTCTATTGCATGAAGGTGAAAATGTTGATCATCGAATTGCTGAGATATGTTGAGCTTATCCAGGATCCTCTCTATGTTCTCTTTGTTGTTGATCTCCCATACCACTTTCCTTATCATATTGGTGTGAATCCCCTTGCTAACATCCTTCCGGAAACCTTTACAAAATAAGACATAGATAGAGAAGCACATGAATATAATACATAACCCATGCAAATCAAGAAATAGAGACTGACGTTTATTTCAAATACTCCCTATATCCATATAGGATATGATATGATATCTATGTAAAAATTCCACATTATTAAGGTATAAGGGTACAAAGATGCAATAAATGATAAAAAGTATTTACATAATAGCGTAATGGCAGCATCATGCATAGAACATATCCCGAATGAACCATGATTTACCAATAGAAGGGATATTTTTAAGCCCCTTAGTGCCTTAATTAGCCTTGTAATACATAAACGCACCCAGTATTTTATTTCATATTATACGTCACATAAGCTTTTAACAATACCACTTACGGAAAGTAAAATTTCTGTCAATACTACGGAATTAAAAAGACAACATATTCTCACTTTACGCATCTCTTCTCTTTACAGTCCTTTTCAGGACTTCTCGAAAGGTGTACAGCAAACCTCTCCTAATAAGCCAGTTCGGGGTTCAAGTTTGCGCATGAGCAGAAAAAGGTAATTTATACTGAGAGACATTCACTGAGAAAAGCATCTGTGATGTCATAATTATCCATGCAATCCTTGTGATAGACGATGATTGCCTGTACATACACCTGACAGCAAGCCTGGTGTTTGGCAATGTTTTAAGAAAAAAAAAGTTTGTTGAATCATTAAATACAAAACAATGAAATGGATGTTTCCCTGAGTGTGTACTGATGAACCATTCTGATCACCGGGTAGATACAGGTTGATTCTTTGTCTGAATACTAATTCCATGAATTTCTAAGTTTGGCAAGCTGATGTTTTATGTCACTTTAAATCAAGTGAAGTGCCTAAGGGCGGACGTCCATTAGGGCGCGGACAAGTCTAGGAAGGGTACACTTGCGGAATCAAATTCTGTCATTTCGGCATCCTGTCCGCATCAGACGCGGAAAAAGTGTGCGAATCGGCTTGTCCTGCATGGGACATTCCTAGGAATGTCCGCGGAAAGTCCGCGGATTGACTGCGGACATTCCTAGAAGTGTCCTAGGAATCACTTCGGAAGAGCACGAAATACCCCGGAATATGCTTATCGCAGCCGGGCAGCGCGGAAACATCTAGGATTACACCAGGAATGAGCGCGGACAATCAGGATGTCTTCCGGACAAGACATGCGGACAATACAAGAAAAATGGAAAGGTTTATATGAATTTGGTGCGGACTTTGAATTTTCCTCATTTTACTGCTAACCGTCATGGAGGTCACACAAGCCGAAAATCACTTTACCCTATTGCTTCAATTACCAGCTGTGAGAGATGCTGAGATAGCACTTATAGCTAACAGGTCAGTAATAAAGGCATCACGGACCTGATACATGGAATGTTTATCCGACTCCCTGAAAAAAAACGAGCATCTATGTTTTCTTTCAAAGCTAGTATAAAGAAATAATTTAACTCGATATATTTAGTAAAATAAGTATAATAATTGATATGATTTTGTTTATGTATAGTCTGAATTTATTAGTATTATTGTACTGACATACTGAAGAATAATGGCCCAACACAAGCATTCAACTCATCTTTTGCTCTCGCATAGCACTCATTCACATCCTCTTTCCCCTATAAAGAATACTACGCGGTGTGGGGGAGCATCATTTAGTCATTTGAGTATGTCTTGTTTAAATTTGTCCATTTATGTAATTCATTTTTTATTTGATTTGATTTGAATTGAGAAGCAAAATAAATACGAAGGTACGAACGAGCACTGGCCCTGGTCCCCTTTGAATGTGTTAGGATGGTCATTATCAAACAAGTCAAATGATCAGGTGTAAGTTTCTTCAGTTTGTCTCCCTCTACAAATTAAAATGTAAAATGTCGGAATCTCGGAGCTTGGGTATTTGTTCCATGTTCATCGTGTCACTGCCGGCATTCAGGGACAGCCTAGTGGTAGTGTCGCTGCCCGGATAGCAGTAGATGACAGGTTCGAGTCCCACTGGTTCCTTTTTTCCGACATGTTTGTTAATTTACAGATCAGCAGTTGCGATCTTAACAAATTTAATTTGTAGAGGGAGACTAACTGAAGAAACGTACACCTGAACCTTCACCCCTATGAATAATATCCTTCTTTCAAGTTAAATGATTTTTCAAGCTTATAACATAGCACTTTGACATATATATATATATATATATATATATATATATATATTGTAATACAAAACAAGATTGTGGAAACCGAATCATTACTGACCAAGCGAGGCATTTACCACTACGCATCATTGTCTCCCGCCTTGCTTTTGAAACAACGAACTCAGAAGTTACCTTCAAAAGGTATAGGCCTAGCTTGTCCGATAGTTTTACATTGTATTTACACGTATTTGCACACACACACAAATATTCAAAAGCTCTCTTAATAACAGTCCACATTATCTTAAAGGCAAATAAAACACTGTAGCGTCATCGTGAATCGTTGCACCTTCTGCTAGGGGTTCCCGGTCTGCACTTCAACCACAGCGTCTCCGTCCCACTTGGTGTAGCAGATACCCTTGTCCTAAGTCATCTCGCAGACCACATGACATTGACGATACACACTGGTTCAACCTGTCGACGTAACACTAGTTGCAGGTATGGTGCACCTGCTGCAGGGATCCCACAGCTTCCTACATTATTTACATTAAGTTTCGGCTGTGCACGAGTCACTACAATCACCTGGCGCTCTACCCAGCATCCCTGATACGACTCATCGTATCGCTGAGGAGAGTTTCGCTTCCTTCGTTGATTGCGTCGGAGATTAGTATGGAAAACGTCGGAGAAATGGATTCATCTTTACCGGTGTGCGAATCGATAGGGTTAGACTAGTCGAACGTCTGCAGCTTCGTTGAGGAACTTCCGAGGTGCATGGTGCCAGGAGGACATGACAATCCAGCTTCTGCAAAGGAGCATCACTACCTCCACCAGCCTCGATCCACGAATGCAACAACGGCTCGCCAAAGCACTGTTTCATTCGATCCACGTGCATAACGCCTTTCTTTCCGATGTTTTCTCTTGTTTTCGGCAGGCCACGTCCGACAACCTTCCTACAGCCAGGAACGGACCTTGTCATTTTCATTGCCATGATGCGTAGCTATGCAGAACTGCATTAAAATGCACCAGCGAACAGAATTTCCGTCTGATCGTGAACTCATACCTGTGAGGGCATAGCAGGCATTCGATTTGAAGGCACTCGCTACTAATGGCTTTGCAGGCATAGCAGGCATTCGATGTGATGGCACCACTGGCACTGCAGGCGCTCCTATGTCTTCTTGACAAGTGGGGTCCTTTTGTTTGTTTGTTTTTTTCTTCCGGCGCAGACTCTGCTTCTCTAAAACAGATTCAACCTCGTGATGTCGGAATTGACAGATGGTCGTGCAGGCATAGGGGGCATTCATTTGAAGGCCCCGCTGGCACTACAGGCGATATTGGGTCCTCTTGTCAGGCCCTTATACCTTTTCTTCTTCAAGCGTAGAGTCTAAAACAATGCTGGCGCCTTCGCCTACAGATGCCTTTCCCCTGCAGGCGCCTTCGCTCGCAGGCGCCTTTCACCTGCAGGCGCCTTCACTGCAGGCGTCTTTCACCTGCAGGCGCTCTTCGCTGCAGTCGCCTTTCACATGCAGGCGCCGCTTTTCACCTGCAGGCCAAAATGTGGATAGACGAGACTACAAATGTAGAGTCAACCTGCACGCACGAAGAAAATCAGTAGGCATTTGTAACGAGGGCACTACTAATAACGCAGGGGAAAACGTCTCTCCTCAAGTGCAATCTGCAGTCTCAAAAACATGAAAATCGTTACAGCAGTCTCCTGGTCCACGCAACCCATCCCACCGCTGCCACCAATATAATACAACCGGATTTCTCCAGTTATTGTGTGGGATCTTTTTTGGGTAAGTTCGCGGACACCTCACTCAGACTCACAACGATCACATCATATCGCATCATCACGCCGAGACAGCATCAATAATTCACCGAGTTGACAATTGAAGTTCGTGGGAAGAAGAATTTTATTACCGTACTCGCCAATCCGGCTACCCGTCAGGACCGGTCGCCTGACACGATGCACCCCTGTATCGCCGCACGAATGGCCGTCAGCTCACCACTCTCCGCTCCTTCTACCCGGGCGAGAGTATAACCACGTGCGACCCGTGACCCCCACCGAAACTCATACGGCCATGGGGTCACCGCACACCCCTACGTCCTAATCAGACGTACCAGAGACACCAACTTCAGTGCTCTAAACTCATTTCATTACAATATATATATATATATATATATATATATATATATATTATATACATACTTTTGTGGGGTTTCAGTTGGGCGGTCACATTTAAAGCGAACTAAACTATGCACTGTATATACGATGTGATGGCAACTATTAAAAATCCCTCATATCAAAATGACTTCTGAAAAGAACGCAACAACAACAACAAAAACAAACACAAAGTTTACTCGGAGCGGAGAGTGCTGCTTCCTCTTTTTCCTAGTAACTGTTGGAAGAATATCCATTGCTTTCTGCTTTGCTTCAATCATTTGGGACTGTGAAATGCTGATATTTGCCTTTTCCTAATCAGGGGAAGAGAGGTTTGGTTATATAGTGGGGCTTGCATGGGGACCTCGCCTCCCTTTTTGGTCTTTTTGCGTTTCATTGATATGATGCTGCATTGATCTAAATCTTTATTTTTTCTTTCAAAATCCTTTCGCTCATGGAATGTGTTGACTCTTTCATGTCTTGATCACAAAATGTCCGCATCGGTTCCGGATACTTGCATATAGATTCGCATCGGTTCCGCGCTAGGCCTAAAACATTCCAGGTGTCTTCCGCTTTTATTCGTGAAGCTTTCCCACACCGCGGGAGTCTTCCAGGAGCGGAAGGGATAAGGACAGGCGGGATGTCCTGACGATGTCCCCAGAACAAGTTGCCGAATGTGTCAGGAAGTTTATTTCCTCGTCAAAATTTGGGTTTCGATTAAAATTTGGACGCGGAAATTTTTCTCTCTCCCGAAGATGCGGAAACGTCCGGACATTGTTTAGGACAGTGAACGGACACTTTCAGGAACGTGCGGAGAGTTTGTCGAACGAGGGCGGAATACCAAATTTGCTTTCCGGGTCTTGTCCGCGTCTTGTCCGCGCCCTAGTGGACGCCTGGTCTAACCAACTGAGAAAAAAAAAAAGAAAGGTCCTTTGTACCCATGAGTTGTACATGATCTATCTCCGAACTGGCTTATTTCCCAAATTTCGCTTTTAATCAACTGTGAAATCCACACCTACTAATGCCTATAAAGCGTTCAAACTGAACCTGAGTGTTTTAGGGAAAAAAAGAAAACAATCTATGAAATTCGATGGGTGGAGTGTATGCCATTACATCATTGCGAACTATTAAGCCCGAGCACAAGTAACGCCTACGTCGTGTGAATCTTCTTTACATAAGGAGGGAAGATCAAGGGCCACTAGATTAATACCAACTCACCCCCACCCACATATTAAACACTTGAGAAGTTATTGGTTTTGTTGTAATTTTGTTTCCGATTTTGTACTTTTTCTCATAAAGAACAAAAAGCTCGGGGCGATTTTGTGTGTGAGTGCACATGTGCGGAAGGGAATGCTAAAACCCCCAAAACTGCCTTTGGAAAATCAACAATGATAGGGAGCCGCAAACCTCAAATCATGACAAATTTTGTGTCACAAAATTAGTAATTACTGCAGTGGACGCTTGTGGACGCGCATGTAACGTTGCTTAATGGCAAGACATGCATGTCGTCTACCATTGCTGTTCATATTTACTCTGAAACGATGTGCAAATATGGGTAAAATTAGATTACAAATTACAACCAACCTACCGAAATACTTGCTTTCTCTCGTAAAGTACGTGCATTTCGCAAATGAAATTAACTGAGCGATGATTTCCCAATGTATACTACAACTGGACATGCATTTTTCTTGATTTAAGAGAGTTATTATCTTATGCGCATGTAGTTTTTAGATATCTCAAAACGCCGCCTTGTTTTTACTCCAGGCTGGCTGCCGGTGATGCACGATGAGATCAAAGCAGGAAAGCATATTTAAAATGTTATTGTGATGCTTTTCACAGAAGCAGGTGTTTGAAGCAATTAACAAGCGATGTATGTCCATGTGTGGTAGGTCCATCGCCAAACCAAATAATAACAAGAATACAAAATATTAACAGAACTGTCCTGAAATAACAATAAATGTAATAACAACCATACACAGATACATACACAAACACAAGGCTGCATCGAAGCTTTTCCGTACCTTCGAGATGTTCTGCCGCCTCGGTCAGCCCATTAGCCCTCAAGATTGCCAGTAGAACATCCTTCTGATGTTCCCTGGAGCTTTCATCGTGTTCCTGCTGCTTCCACTGACATAGCGCAAGGTAGACGTCATTCGCCGTCAGAGGGGTTTCCCCGAGGTCATGTGCTACTTGGCCGTCTTGCAGCATGCCACACAGTGTACGTACTTTCATCAGGTAATCCTTTGCAGATCTGAAGTTTGCTAACTCCCAGAGCTCCACATAAGATATAGGGCCGTCATCTGTAAAGACGCATAATGGAGGCAGCAAAAAATAATGGACTTTTTGTTTCGATGTGATTCTATTCTTTTATCTGACCAAAATGAATATAAACATCAGGACAGTGCTTATTTGCGGCAAAGCAATGTGCAATTTTTTCAAAGCTCAAATTTAATTTGTAACTTCCGTGCGTATAGCTGACGAGTATTTACATTGCAGGCATTGCTTTCAGTAGATTACGTCATATTTTACACTCTTATTTGTAATGGACCTAAGCCTTCCTTGGTTTTGTAATTTACTTCAAGATAGCCGTAATTGTGTTGTTTGCTCTGATATCATCGCACTTATTTTTGCAGCTATATATTTTGTTGTTTTGAATTGTAATCTGATGATTTTTTTTTTCTTCAATGTTAAGTATTGTACTTGGTTTTGTCATGAAATATGAAAATAATTGCAATTCCATTCCATTCAATTAAATAAAATCATCAATGGCATTTGTCAAATTTAAAAAAAAAAAACGGAGATTCTAAGCTTTCATGTCAGTACATGTATTACGATTTTTGGACGCTGAAGTGTCATATGTATTCATGTGTATGTGTGGACAATAACTTCGAGAGTTATAGATAATACTTGATAAAACTCATTTGTACATGCAATTACTATTAGGATACATCACGTTTTATTTCCTATGGAAACAGAGGGAGAGAGGGATCGGCAATACACTTTAAGAGCTTCAGAGTTTGGAATATAGTGTCCAAAGCACGTGAATGAATGCAAAACGATATGAGTACAGGAACTGACATTTAGTTTTTGTCCTATTCATGAAAACAAAGGAGAACGCAATCATATTTCTATCCTTACCTTTGAAAAAATTCCGGTCAGTAGGGGAGCATTCAGTATCTTCCATTGCCAAGTTCAGTAAGACCAAAGGATTCATCTTGGAATTTTCTTGGTCCCAGGAGTTCAGACAGGCTATAGCATCCAAGTAAACATTAGTCCCATGCATTTCGAAATGTTCAAACTGATCATTCATTTGTTGAGATATGTCAATTTGTTGAGGTGTGTCGAGGTTTTCCATAATCTCCTTAATTTTATCTGGATTGCCGATCTCCCATACAAATCTCTTAATCATATTGGTGGGAATCCGCTTGGTAGCATCCTTTCGGAAAGCTTTGAAAAAAAGAACGATGAAAAAAGAAGAACATGAATGAATAAACAAAGCAGGCAAGCAAAAACAAAGCAGAAATAAAAACAGTAAAATCATTTATTAACAAACCATATACCTATGCCGTACGCACAAGCAATTTCCGACATAATACATCTGGAGATAGAAAGATGCAAGAAATTTTTTAGAATTTAGTTTAGCATTTTAATCCACTGTGAAATCTACATCCACTAATGCCTGTAAAGCGTTCAAACTGAACCTGTGTGTTTTGGGGAAAAAAGAAAACAATTTATGAAATTCGATGGGTGGTGTGTATGCCATTACATCATTGCGAACTATTAAGCCCGAGCACAAGTAACGCCTACGTCGTGTGAATCTTCTTTACATATAAAAGAGGGAAGATCAAGGGCCACTAGATTAATACCAACTCACCCCCACCCACATATTAAACACTTGGAAAGTTATTGGTTTTGTTGTGATTTTTTTCCGAATTTGTACTTTTTCTCATAAAGAACAAAAAGCTCGGGGCGGTTTTGTGTGTGAGTGCACATGTGCGGAAGGGAATGCTAAAAACCCCAAAACTGCCTTTGGAAAATCAACAATGATAGGGAGCCGCAAATCTCAAATCATGACAAATTTTGTGTCACAAAATTAATAATTACTGCAGTGGACGCTTGTGGACGCGCATGTAACGTTGCTTAATGGCAAGACATACATGTCGTCTACCATTACTGTTCATGTTTACTCTGAAACGATGTGCAATGGGTAAAATTAGATTACAAATTACAACCAACCTACCGAAATACTTGCTTTCTCTCGTTAAGTACGTGCATTTCGCAAATGAAATTATCTGAGCGATGATTTCCCAATGTATACTACAACTGCACATGCATTTTTCTTGATTTAAGAGAGTTATTATCTTATGCGCATGTAGTTTTTTTAATATCTCAAAACGCCGCCTTGTTTTTACTCCAGGCTGGCTGTCGGTGATGCATGATGAGATCAAAGCAGGAAAGCATCTTTAAAATGTTATTGTGATACTTTTCACAGAAGCAGGTGTTTGAATTAATAAACAGGCGATGTATGTCCATGTGTGGTAGGTCCATCGTCAAACCAAATAATAACAAGAAGAATACAAAACATTAACAGAACAGTCCTAAAATAACAATAAATGTAATAACAACCATACACAAATACATACACAAACACAAGGCTGCATCGAAGCTTTTCCTTACCTTCGAGATGTTCTGCCGCCTCGGTCAGCCCATTAGCCCTCAAGATTGCCAGTAGAACATCCTTCTGATGTTCCCTGGAGCTTTCATCGTGTTCCTGCTGCTTCCACTGACATAGCGCAAGGTAGACGTCATTCGCCGTCAGAGGGGTTTCCCCGAGGTCATGTGCTACTGGGCCGTCTTGCAGCATGCCACACAGTGTACGTACTTTCATCAGGTAATCCGTTTCAGATCTGAAGTTTGCTAACTCCCAGAGCTCCACATAAGATATAGGGCCGTCATCTGTAAAGACGCATAATGGAGGCAGCAAAATATAATGGACTTTTTTTTCTCGATGTGACTCCATTCTTTTATCTGACCAAAATGAATATAAACATCAGGACAGTGCTTATTTGCGCCAAAGCAATGTGCAATTTGTTCAAAGCTCAAATTTAATTTGTAACTTCCGTGCGTATAGCTGACGAGTATTTACATTGCAGGCATTGCTTTCAGTAGATTACGTCATATTTTACACTCTTATTTGTAATGGACCTAAGCCTTCCTTGGTTTTGTAATTTACTTCAAGATAGCCGTAATTGTGTTGTTTGCTCTGATATCATCGCACTTATTTTTGCAGCTATACATTTTGTTGTTTTGAATTGTAATCTGATGATTTTTTTTCCTCCAATGTTAAGTATTGTACTTGGTTTTGTCATGAAATATGAAAATAATTGCAATTCCATTCCATTCAATTAAATAAAATCATCAATGGCATTTGTCAAATTTAAAAAAAAACGGAGATTCTAAGCTTTCATGTCAGTACATGTATTACGATTTTTGGACGCTGAAGTGTCATATGTATTCATGTGTATGTGTGGACAATAACTTCGAGAGTTATAGATAATACTTGATAAAACTCATTTGTACATGCAATTACTATTAGGATACATCACGTTTTATTTCCTATGGAAACAGAGGGAGAGAGGGATCGGTAATACACTTTAAGAGCTTCAGAGTTTGGAATATAGTGTCCAAAGCACTTGATTGAATGCAAAATGATATGAGTACAGGAACTGACATTTGATTTTTGTCCTATTCATGAAAACAAAGAAGAACGCAATCATATTTCTATCCTTACCTTTGAAAAAATTCCGGTCAGTAGGGGAGCATTCAGTATCTTCCATTGCCAAGTTCAGTAAGACCAAAGGATTCATCTTGGAATTTTCTTGGTCCCAGGAGTTCAGACAGGCTATAGCATCCAAGTAAACATTAGTCCCATGCATTTCGAAATGTTCAAACTGATCATTCATTTGTTGAGATATGTCAATTTGTTGAGGTGTGTCGAGGTTTTCCATAATCTCCTTAATTTTATCTGGATTGCCGATCTCCCATACAAATCTCTTAATCATATTGGTGGGAATCCGCTTGGTAGTATCCTTTCGGAAAGCTTTGAAAAAAAGAACGATGAAAAAAGAAGAACATGAATGAATAAACAAAGCAGGCAAGCAAAAACAAAGCAGAAATAAAAACAGTAAAATCATTTATTAACAAACCGTATACCTATGCCGTACGCACAAGCAATTTCCGACATAATACATCTGGAGATAGAAAGATGCAAGAAATTGTTTAGAATTTAGTTTAGCATTTTAATCCACTGTGAAATCTACATCCACTAATGCCTTTAAAGCGTTCAAACTGAACCTGAGTGTTTTGGGGAAAAAAGAAAACAATTTATGAAATTCGATGGGTGGTGAGTATGCCATTACATCATTGCGAACTATAAAGCCCGAGCACAAGTAACGCCTACGTCGTGTGAATCTTCTTTACATATAAAAGAGGGAAGATCAAGGGCCACTAGATTAATACCAACTCACCCCCACCCACATATTAAACACTTGGAAAGTTATTGGTTTTGTTGTGATTTTTTTCCGAATTTGTACTTTTTCTCATTAAGAACAAAAAGCTCGGGGCGGTTTTGTGTGTGAGTGCACATGTGCGGAAGGGAATGCTAAAAACCCCAAAACTGCCTTTGGAAAATCAACAATGATAGGGAGCCGCAAATCTCAAATCATGACAAATTTTGTGTCACAAAATTAATAATTACAGCAGTGGACGCTTATGGACGCGCATGTAACGTTGCTTAATGGCAAGACATACATGTCGTCTACCATTACTGTTCATGTTTACTCTGAAACGATGTGCAATGGGTAAAATTAGATTACAAATTACAACCAACCTACCGAAATACTTGCTTTCTCTCGTTAAGTACGTGCATTTCGCAAATGAAATTATCTGAGCGATGATTTCCCAATGTATACTACAACTGCACATGCATTTTTCTTGATTTAAGAGAGTTATTATCTTATGCGCATGTAGTTTTTATATCTCAAAACGCCGCCTTGTTTTTACTCCAGGCTGGCTGTCGGTGATGCACGATGAGATCAAAGCAGGAAAGCATCTTTAAAATGTTATTGTGATACTTTTCACGGAAGCAGGTGTTTGAATTAATAAACAGGCGATGTATGTCCATGTGTGGTAGGTCCATCGTCAAACCAAATAATAACAAGAAGAATACAAAACATTAACAGAGCTGTCCTAAAATAACAATAAATGTAATAACAACCATACACAAATACATACACAAACACAAGGCTGCATCGAAGCTTTTCCTTACCTTCGAGATGTTCTGCCGCCTCGGTCAGCCCATTAGCCCTCAAGATTGCCAGTAGAACATCCTTCTGATGTTCCCTGGAGCTTTCATCGTGTTCCTGCTGCTTCCACTGACATAGCGCAAGGTAGACGTCATTCGCCGTCAGAGGGGTTTCCCCGAGGTCATGTGCTACTGGGCCGTCTTGCAGCATGCCACACAGTGTACGTACTTTCATCAGGTAATCCGTTTCAGATCTGAAGTTTGCTAACTCCCAGAGCTCCACATAAGATATAGGGCCGTCATCTGTAAAGACGCATAATGGAGGCAGCAAAATATAATGGACTTTTTTTTCTCGATGTGACTCCATTCTTTTATCTGACCAAAATGAATATAAACATCAGGACAGTGCTTATTTGCGCCAAAGCAATGTGCAATTTGTTCAAAGCTCAAATTTAATTTGTAACTTCCGTGCGTATAGCTGACGAGTATTTACATTGCAGGCATTGCTTTCAGTAGATTACGTCATATTTTACACTCTTATTTGTAATGGACCTAAGCCTTCCTTGGTTTTGTAATTTACTTCAAGATAGCCGTAATTGTGTTGTTTGCTCTGATATCATCGCACTTATTTTTGCAGCTATATATTTTGTTGTTTTGAATTGTAATCTGATGATTTTTTTTTCCTCCAATGTTAAGTATTGTACTTGGTTTTGTCATGAAATATGAAAATAATTGCAATTCCATTCCATTCAATTAAATAAAATCATCAATGGCATTTGTCAAATTTAAAAAAAAACGGAGATTCTAAGCTTTCATGTCAGTACATGTATTACGATTTTTGGACGCTGAAGTGTCATATGTATTCATGTGTATGTGTGGACAATAACTTCGAGAGTTATAGATAATACTTGATAAAACTCATTTGTACATGCAATTACTATTAGGATACATCACGTTTTATTTCCTATGGAAACAGAGGGAGAGAGGGATCGGTAATACACTTTAAGAGCTTCAGAGTTTGGAATATAGTGTCCAAAGCACTTGATTGAATGCAAAATGATATGAGTACAGGAACTGACATTTGATTTTTGTCCTATTCATGAAAACAAAGAAGAACGCAATCATATTTCTATCCTTACCTTTGAAAAAATTCCGGTCAGTAGGGGAGCATTCAGTATCTTCCATTGCCAAGTTCAGTAAGACCAAAGGATTCATCTTGGAATTTTCTTGGTCCCAGGAGTTCAGACAGGCTATAGCATCCAAGTAAACATTAGTCCCATGCATTTCGAAATGTTCAAACTGATCATTCATTTGTTGAGATATGTCAATTTGTTGAGGTGTGTCGAGGTTTTCCATAATCTCCTTAATTTTATCTGGATTGCCGATCTCCCATACAAATCTCTTAATCATATTGGTGGGAATCCGCTTGGTAGTATCCTTTCGGAAAGCTTTGAAAAAAAGAACGATGAAAAAAGAAGAACATGAATGAATAAACAAAGCAGGCAAGCAAAAACAAAGCAGAAATAAAAACAGTAAAATCATTTATTAACAAACCGTATACCTATGCCGTACGCACAAGCAATTTCCGACATAATACATCTGGAGATAGAAAGATGCAAGAAATTGTTTAGAATTTAGTTTAGCATTTTAATCCACTGTGAAATCTACATCCACTAATGCCTGTAAAGCGTTCAAACTGAACCTGAGTGTTTTGGGGAAAAAAGAAAACAATTTATGAAATTCGATGGGTGGTGAGTATGCCATTACATCATTGCGAACTATAAAGCCCGAGCACAAGTAACGCCTACGTCGTGTGAATCTTCTTTACATATAAAAGAGGGAAGATCAAGGGCCACTAGATTAATACCAACTCACCCCCACCCACATATTAAACACTTGGAAAGTTATTGGTTTTGTTGTGATTTTTTTCCGAATTTGTACTTTTTCTCATTAAGAACAAAAAGCTCGGGGCGGTTTTGTGTGTGAGTGCACATGTGCGGAAGGGAATGCTAAAAACCCCAAAACTGCCTTTGGAAAATCAACAATGATAGGGAGCCGCAAATCTCAAATCATGACAAATTTTGTGTCACAAAATTAATAATTACAGCAGTGGACGCTTATGGACGCGCATGTAACGTTGCTTAATGGCAAGACATACATGTCGTCTACCATTACTGTTCATGTTTACTCTGAAACGATGTGCAATGGGTAAAATTAGATTACAAATTACAACCAACCTACCGAAATACTTGCTTTCTCTCGTTAAGTACGTGCATTTCGCAAATGAAATTATCTGAGCGATGATTTCCCAATGTATACTACAACTGCACATGCATTTTTCTTGATTTAAGAGAGTTATTATCTTATGCGCATGTAGTTTTTATATCTCAAAACGCCGCCTTGTTTTTACTCCAGGCTGGCTGTCGGTGATGCACGATGAGATCAAAGCAGGAAAGCATCTTTAAAATGTTATTGTGATACTTTTCACGGAAGCAGGTGTTTGAATTAATAAACAGGCGATGTATGTCCATGTGTGGTAGGTCCATCGTCAAACCAAATAATAACAAGAAGAATACAAAACATTAACAGAGCAGTCCTTAAATAACAATAAATGTAATAACAACCATACACAAATACATACACAAACACAAGGCTGCATCGAAGCTTTTCCTTACCTTCGAGATGTTCTGCCGCCTCGGTCAGCCCATTAGCCCTCAAGATTGCCAGTAGAACATCCTTCTGATGTTCCCTGGAGCTTTCATCGTGTTCCTGCTGCTTCCACTGACATAGCGCAAGGTAGACGTCATTCGCCGTCAGAGGGGTTTCCCCGAGGTCATGTGCTACTGGGCCGTCTTGCAGCATGCCACACAGTGTACGTACTTTCATCAGGTAATCCGTTTCAGATCTGAAGTTTGCTAACTCCCAGAGCTCCACATAAGATATAGGGCCGTCATCTGTAAAGACGCATAATGGAGGCAGCAAAATATAATGGACTTTTTTTTCTCGATGTGACTCCATTCTTTTATCTTACCAAAATGAATATAAACATCAGGACAGTGCTTATTTGCGCCAAAGCAATGTGCAATTTGTTCAAAGCTCAAATTTAATTTGTAACTTCCGTGCGTATAGCTGACGAGTATTTAAATTGCAGGCATTGCTTTCAGTAGATTACGTCATATTTTACACTCTTATTTGTAATGGACCTAAGCCTTCCTTGGTTTTGTAATTTACTTCAAGATAGCCGTAATTGTGTTGTTTGCTCTGATATCATCGCACTTATTTTTGCAGCTATATATTTTGTTGTTTTGAATTGTAATCTGATGATTTTTTTTTCCTCCAATGTTAAGTATTGTACTTGGTTTTGTCATGAAATATGAAAATAATTGCAATTCCATTCCATTCAATTAAATAAAATCATCAATGGCATTTGTCAAATTTAAAAAAAAAACGGAGATTCTAAGCTTTCATGTCAGTACATGTATTACGATTTTTGGACGCTGAAGTGTCATATGTATTCATGTGTATGTGTGGACAATAACTTCGAGAGTTATAGATAATACTTGATAAAACTCATTTGTACATGCAATTACTATTAGGATACATCACGTTTTATTTCCTATGGAAACAGAGGAAGAGAGGGATCGGTAATACACTTTAAGAGTTTCAGAGTTTGGAATAAAGTGTCCAAAGCACTTGATTGAATGCAAAATGATATGAGTACAGGAACTGACATTTGATTTTTGTCCTATTCATGAAAACAAAGAAGAACGCAATCATATTTCTATCCTTACCTTTGAAAAAATTCCGGTCAGTAGGGGAGCATTCAGTATCTTCCATTGCCAAGTTCAGTAAGACCAAAGGATTCATCTTGGAATTTTCTTGGTCCCAGGAGTTCAGACAGGCTATAGCATCCAAGTAAACATTAGTCCCATGCATTTCGAAATGTTCAAACTGATCATTCATTTGTTGAGATATGTCAATTTGTTGAGGTGTGTCGAGGTTTTCCATAATCTCCTTAATTTTATCTGGATTGCCGATCTCCCATACAAATCTCTTAATCATATTGGTGGGAATCCGCTTGGTAGTATCCTTTCGGAAAGCTTTGAAAAAAAGAACGATGAAAAAAGAAGAACATGAATGAATAAACAAAGCAGGCAAGCAAAAACAAAGCAGAAATAAAAACAGTAAAATCATTTATTAACAAACCGTATACCTATGCCGTACGCACAAGCAATTTCCGACATAATACATCTGGAGATAGAAAGATGCAAGAAATTGTTTAGAATTTAGTTTAGCATTTTAATCCACTGTGAAATCTACATCCACTAATGCCTGTAAAGCGTTCAAACTGAACCTGAGTGTTTTGGGGAAAAAAGAAAACAATTTATGAAATTCGATGGGTGGTGAGTATGCCATTACATCATTGCGAACTATAAAGCCCGAGCACAAGTAACGCCTACGTCGTGTGAATCTTCTTTACATATAAAAGAGGGAAGATCAAGGGCCACTAGATTAATACCAACTCACCCCCACCCACATATTAAACACTTGGAAAGTTATTGGTTTTGTTGTGATTTTTTTCCGAATTTGTACTTTTTCTCATTAAGAACAAAAAGCTCGGGGCGGTTTTGTGTGTGAGTGCACATGTGCGGAAGGGAATGCTAAAAACCCCAAAACTGCCTTTGGAAAATCAACAATGATAGGGAGCCGCAAATCTCAAATCATGACAAATTTTGTGTCACAAAATTAATAATTACAGCAGTGGACGCTTATGGACGCGCATGTAACGTTGCTTAATGGCAAGACATACATGTCGTCTACCATTACTGTTCATGTTTACTCTGAAACGATGTGCAATGGGTAAAATTAGATTACAAATTACAACCAACCTACCGAAATACTTGCTTTCTCTCGTTAAGTACGTGCATTTCGCAAATGAAATTATCTGAGCGATGATTTCCCAATGTATACTACAACTGCACATGCATTTTTCTTGATTTAAGAGAGTTATTATCTTATGCGCATGTAGTTTTTATATCTCAAAACGCCGCCTTGTTTTTACTCCAGGCTGGCTGTCGGTGATGCACGATGAGATCAAAGCAGGAAAGCATCTTTAAAATGTTATTGTGATACTTTTCACAGAAGCAGGTGTTTGAATTAATAAACAGGCGATGTATGTCCATGTGTGGTAGGTCCATCGTCAAACCAAATAATAACAAGAAGAATACAAAACATTAACAGAGCAGTCCTAAAATAACAATAAATGTAATAACAACCATACACAAATACATACACAAACACAAGGCTGCATCGAAGCTTTTCCTTACCTTCGAGATGTTCTGCCGCCTCGGCCAGCCCATCAGCCCTCAAGACTGCCAGCAGAAGATCCTTCTGATGTTCCCTGGAGCTTTCGTGTTCCTGCTGCTTCCACTGACATAGCGCAAGGTAGACGTCATTCGCCGTCAGAGGGGTTTCCCCGCGGTCATGTGCTACTTGGTCGTCTTGCAGCATGCCACACAGTGTACGTACTTTCATCAGGTAATCCGTTTCAGATCTGAAGTTTGCTAACTCCCAGAGCTCCACATAAGATATAGGGCCGTCATCTGTACAGACGCATAATGGAGGCAGCAAAATATAATGGACTTTTTTTTTTCTCGATGTGATTCCATTCTTTTATCTGAGTAAAAATGAATATAAACACCATGACAGTGCTTATTTGCGCCAAAGCAATGTGCACTTTGTTCAAAGCTCAAATTTAATTTGTAACTTCCGTGCGTATAGCTGACGAGTATTTACATTGCAGGCATTGCTTTCAGTAGATTACGTCACATTTTACACTCTTATTTGTAATGGACCTAAGCCTTCCTTGGTTTTGTAATATACTTCAAGATAGCGGTAATTGTGTTGTTTATTTGCTCTGATATCATCGCACTTATTTTTGCAGCTATATATTTTGTTGTTTTGAATTGTAATCTGATGATTTTTTTTTCCTCCAGTGTTAAGTATTGTATTTGGTTTTGTCATGAAATATGAAAATAATTGCAATTCCAGTCCATTCAATTAAATAAAATCATCACTGGCATTTGTCAATATTTAAAAAACAGAGATTTGAAGCTTTTAAGTCAGTACATGTATTACGATTTTTGGACGCTAAAATGTCATATGTATTCATGTGTATGTGTGGACAATAACTTCGAGAGTTATAGATAATACTTGATAAAATTAATTTGTACATGCAATTACTATTAGGATACATCACGTTTTATTTCCTATGGAAACAGAGGGAGAGAGGGGTCCGCAATACACTTTAAGAGCTTCAGAGTTTGGAATATAGTGTCCAAAGCACTTGATTGAATGCAAAATGATATGAGTACAGGAACTGACATTTAATGTTTGTCCTATTCATGAAAACAAGGGAGAACGCAATCATATTTCTATCCTTACCTTTGAAAAAATTCCGGTCCGTAGGGGAGGATTCAGTATCTTCCATTGCCAAGTTCAGTACGACCAAAGGATTCATCTTGAAATTTTCTTGGTCCCAGGAGTTCAGACAGGCTATTGCATCCAAGTAAACGTTTGTCTCATGCATTTTGAAGCTCTCAAACTGCTCATTCATTTGTTGAGATATGACAATTTGTTTAGATGTGTAGAGGTTTTTCATAATCTCCTTAATTTTCTCTGGATTGCCGATCTCCCATACCAATCTCTTAATCATATTGGTGGGAATCCGCTTGGTAGTATTCTTCCGGAAAGCTTCGAAAAAAAGAATGAATAAAAAAGCACATGAATGAATAAACAAAGAAGGCAAGCAAAAACAAAGCAGAAATAAAAACAGTAAAATCAATTATTAACAAACCATATGAAGAGTTTGTGCGCAAAAACCGATAAGTCCATTTTTTACAGATTTTGAAGTACGGTCTCTGTCATAAAGTACAAAAAAAAAACCCTTTTAAATGATATATTGGTCACTACATAATAGAAGGTATATTTTTGAAGTTATGGTCAAAAGAATCAAAAATTTTTCTATTTTTCTCTTTATTCTGTCCTTTAATCGCAAATATCTCCATTTGGCAAATATGGACTTATCGGTTTTTGCAAACAAACTCTTCATATATATCTTTGTCCGTGCGCACAAGCAATTTCCGACATAATACATCTGAAGATACAAGGATGCAATAAATTATTCAGAAATACACAGTATGCATATACAGCGTCAACGCAGCATCAGGCTTCAAACATTGTCTCAAAATTACAATTTAGTGACAATATTTTAAAGCCCTCTATTGGAGTCGTGATGGACTAAAGTCATTCATTTCAGTATTACACGTGACATAATGAGGTAACAAACCAATCCTACGGAAATAAAGCAAAAAATAAGAAGCTCCGCTAAATATTGTGGGAAAAAAGTGCAATTTCCAATCACCGGGTTTCTTTGTTTTTTACCTTTTAATCTTGTAACCTCTTTCTTTAGACCATGGTTCCTGAGACATTGGAAAAGGTCCTCTAGCTGGTTCTGCCCTTGATATCCATCCTTCCACTTACACAACAGAGAGTACATAACTTCTGGTGCCGTATTTATTTTGGGTACTGCTTCAACATCTCCATGAGGATTTGTTACTCTGAGTTTATTGATTGCTTTCACAATGAAATCGGCTTGTTGTTCCCTCTCTGATACCAACTGCCACAATTCTACGAAGGAAACCCGAAGATCTGCCGTTTAACAAAGAAAGAGACATTACAGTAATTTCTTCTTTTTTTTTATCTTTTTCCATGATACGCATTGACTACAAATAAGTGCATACATAGATGATTAATCCAATTTTCTTCTTTTTTTTTCCTATGAGTTTTGCTAAATGATTTTGCGAAAAATTAAAATAGAATAATTCATACATTTCTTCCAAATACTTTTCTTTAAATCATGGATAGTAATGTATTCATAAAGGTGGATGTTTCCTTCCATCTCAAAATTGAAATAAGCCCAACATAATTGTTAACAGGCTGAAAATCTGACGATGGAGATGCTTACGTGTAAAATTCAAAACTTCAATTTCGAGCCTTTTCTCATTTACTCCTTCCCTTTAAAATTCTTCTGTCCTATCTCTATAACCCATGTCACTCTTGCATATCTTTCTGTAATTTAATGAGAGTTCTTGCATTACACATACGAACACACGCACACACATACACACACACAAACATTTGTTTTGTGCTGTACAGGACTATCCCGCTGTACTGTACTCCAGAGTTGTTGTCATAATAAACCAGGTGTTTCTGCCTTCAAATTCTATAACTGCGTTTATGACCTATTGCATTTTCTTCCTTCTTTAAGACAGTTGGGGCGAGGTAACAGCTGGTATTTTGATTCCCTCTGCACTGTAACTGGTTGTTGAATGGTTTTTTTTTTTTGGGGGGGGGGATTTGCAGGTGCATGTGTTCCCTCCTTAATACACGCAATGTATAAATCTCTAATACTTGTTAACCGTATCATTGTTATTATATATTGAGTCATATTGTTATTATTGCCAGAACGACAATGGTTCATTCTCCTACACAGGTGGCTTATCCGACCCCAAATCTGCATTAGAGAAGAATTTGCTCCATAACTGTATAATTGTATTTTTTTCTCTATGTTTCGGTCATTGTTGTATTCGTGCTCCCCATCTTAATCTTTAACTCGATTTTAACTGGGACCTACGCTCAACAAGCTCCGTTTTAAGTAGGTTCCTTCATATTTCTTTAGCATTCATTCACAGATTCCAAACTTCATAGATCGACCACTATTTATTTTATATATTTGCAATATTTCATGTACGGTATGTCTCCAGCTTGATATCATGTACTTCATTTAATTTTGTCATATTTGATGTATTTTTTCGAGAAATATGAAAATAAATCGAAATTGAATTGAATTGAATATATATATATTTAATGTATTATCGTGATAACATAGACATACATGTATATCATAATTACGCACATTAAATATACATACACTATAACATATCAGTGGCGGATCCAGAGGGGGGCGCAACTGGCGCACGCCCCCTCCCCCTTTATTTTTCGTTAAAAACAAAAGAAATTAAAAAAAAAGAAAAAATGAAATGAAACCCGGAAGTGGCGCCAGAAATTTTATTCACGCCCCCTTTTACAGAATTCCTGGATCCGCCCCTGCATATTATGCTCTCTATCATACGTGTGCGTAAAATAACTCTACATACTTGCAACCATTCGGTAAATTGTTGCTTCCAACATTTTTATAAGACAGCAAAAGAATTTTGTGCAATCGCTAACAAATAACAATATAAGACATTCATAGACTGCCCCTCATGACGGCGTTTGAAAGAAATGCATGGCTAAAGGGAAATATCAAATGCACACAGAGACACAATCATTATTCGAGAAACTCTCAAACTGCATCCTACTTCTGCAGTAGTGACTGATAGCTTAATAACCCTAGCTAACCTTAACCCTAACACTAACCCGAACCCTATTACTTACCCCAACCCTAACCCTAGCTTGTGGTCCTGTAGACATGTATATCAGAGAGAATGCGATAAATTGACTAAAACAGCGATCAGCAAGAATGAAGCAATGCATTTTTGAAGTGGTATCATGCAAGAATCACATTTATACCACTGTATAAGCTATCAGATAACTGTGTGAAGATCGATGTGTATGACATACTTCAGCTCATACATAACACGTTTGTTGCTCATCAAAAACCAAATTTGTTCATACAAACCAAATCTGCTGAATCTTCTGGAACAATATTGTCTTGAAAGATTAGATATATCTAAGAAATTCACAAGTTTGATGTAAATTGGGATACAAGCGTATCTTTCAATTTGATGATGCTTGTCAAGTCCCATCTATAAGTTTTCATCCTAATGGCTTTGTAAGTAAACCGCTTTCCAAATTGCAACGCTCTTTGCATAACTCTTCATCAAAATATCAACCAAACCAACAATAAAAACATACCGTACTCCTCTTAGTGTATCATGCTTAAAATAATCTTACAATCTCTTACAAGAATGTATTCGTAACTTTTTGATTTCAGGAATGTTTCTATAAAGTTCGGGAAAACACACATTTCTGAAGTGAACATAACCTGTGTGTCTTCCATGTTTTCTGCAGATATGTTTAAAGACATAGTTGCCTCTTTTGGGCTAGGATTACTTTTGAATTTTTCAGAGCGCCAAAATTGTTAAATGGGATCAAAAGACTTTCCTTGTTTGACTTCCAAAATTTGATAGACAACAGTTACTGTCCATATCATCACAGATGGTTTTATCGGCATAATCAATTAGTAAGATTTAGAACTACACACACATTGACACTCAATGGAAACACAATGATTAAAATACCATGGTAGACTTACCTCCCAGTCTTTGACGGAAACATTTCCAGTAAACAAAATACACTGCAACTGCCACGATTGTAAAGATTACAGCCCCGGACACCCCAGCTGCAACAGCTGTGAAACAGAATCATTAATAATATACTGCTCTACTGACTGATCCTTGTACACTTACTGTTATCACTATAGGAATACACAAAATAATTATATGTTTTTCTCTCTCTTGTACCGTTCTATAACTTAATATCATTCCTTGGGTCAGCACCCTCTATTGATCAGTGTTATGAAGACCTGAGAATGGTTTTAAATTCAAGAGATGCGGGTTTGTCCCTCACCTGTGTATTGCAAGTTCACCTTCCACGCATCCTTTCAGACTATACCTAATAATATAAAGCAAACATGAGGGGGGATGTACATATTGTATCTTCACTCTAGCGATTATGCCTGACACGTTTAATGGAAAATGTGTCTTGAAGAAGAAGATGGTAATGTAAAAAAAATTGCATTGATTCACGGCCCCAAACACACACACACACACACACACCCATCCGAACCGATACCACCTTCCTTCCTGATGAAATGACTTCCCAATGTTGATACGTAAGAAATAATGGACCGTATGCATAAAAGCAGCATCCGCCCGCCACGCAAGCACCGCTCCCAATTTATATACAAATCCGTCAAACTCAACAAACTCAAAAGGGCTTTTTACACATGCAAATTTTTCCTTAATCCCGTGGCACTTTCTGTTTACACTGTTTTTTGCCAAAGTGGGCTAGCCCCACCGATAGTCCCGTACTATCTGGCCCTGCAAAATAGCAGGGTTAGCACCGCAATTGCGGTGCTAACCCCGCAATTGCGGTGCCAAGCAAGCGAGTGTAAACAGAACGAAAAAAATAATCCGGAGCTAAACGACGGAGACGAAGTCCGACCCCCACTGACCAATCAGAAACGAGATAATCAAGTGCTGTCGGAGGGTGCGTGCGTGTACGTGTACAGTGCACAGCGTAATCATGAATATTCATGTGGTTTGGAAAGTACCGGACTAAGAAATACGAGTGTAAAAAGGTGAATTTTCTCCTTAGCCCCGGACAAGAGCTTAGTACGGGACTTATTGGCGAGTGTAAAAAGCTGAACAATTGGTACGGGACTAACGACAGTCCTGGGTCAGAGAAAGTACGGGGTTAAGACACATAAGTGTAAAAAGGGATAAAGCTGCTGATAAAATCAATATAACGTTTATGCCAGCAACAGCTTACCCCTCCCCAAGCGCAGCCAGAAACACATAATATTGCCTTCACCAATGATAAACACACAACAACACACACATAAACACACACACACAAATGACAACACACACGCACACACATACACGCACAGACACTGTGTGTGTTTCAGTGTGTGTGTTTGTGTGTGTGTGTGTGTGTGTGTGTAACCGCCCAGCACAAAAAACTACAGAGAGCAGGCCAAAAATGAATTTCCTGTCTACCTATAGTTTAAGAGAGTATTATAAGCTCTGCGGCTTAAAACCGTGGTACCGGTATAGGGTATCCTGACGTAGTTAAACTTCAATTCTGTGACAGAGCAGACTTTCACTTGAAGCAAATGAACAACTGATAATAAAGCGTAGAGAACGACAAGGATAGATCCACTGTCTCTTTGTCAAAAGTTACTCTATCAACGGGACAGCTTACAAATATCCTTACCTCTTTGATACCAACAACGATACCAATTATAGTAGGTTATTTTACTTTCACTAAGGTTAAGAGATACTAATGGGCGTACCAACTCTCTCAGCCAAACCCTTGGCTACATCACTGTAAGATGTTGTGAAGAACTCCTGAATATGTGAAATATACTCACCGGCACCACTATTGTTTGCTTCCGTCTGGTTTCCTGACGTCCTGGTGAGTATGAACACACCCAGTGATGTTTTGGTGGTTCCGAATGGTAGTCCGCTAGCTGTGCAGGTAACTGGATCGGATCCTACCAACAGCTCTATCGTAACCACCTGGGTCAGTAGCCCTTCTGTATCAGTAGAAATGGTTCTCTGAATCACCCTGGCTTGGTTTGAGATATCGTGGAATGACAAACTGATGTTAGGATAGTACCCTCTCACAGTGCACTTGAGATATATTGTTGTATTGCTGTCCGCACTGATGTTGCAAGATTGCATAGATTCATTTGAGCTGATTTGCACGCAGGTATCAATTTCCGGAAATTTCTCTTGGGGTGTGGCTGCAAATCAAAAGAACACATGCATGGACACCTCAGTCAGTGGGAAGTTTATAACAGATTTAGCATGTAAATATCCATCCTTCAGAACGATATATTTGAAATATAATGCTACAAGAAACCATGACATGCCTAGGCATCGCGGTTTGGTTCACTTCACGTATATAAGATAAAGTAAAGGCAGCCAAACCATGCAGCAATGAAAAGTATAAAGAAAATAATGATGTCCTTTTCTTTCTTTTATCTCGCTGGGTCATCGCACTGATACACACCAATACATACACATACACCACGTGTACACGCGTACAGACAAAGCAGACAATGTCAATATAATTATATATCATATCAAAATACATGTGCGTTTTCATCAAATCCCTTTCAAGTTCCTATCCTGCACATCTTTCGTGGAAATCGTCCTCTCAGGTTTGGCATTTTGTCAAAGCATACGAACTTAATCCAAATACATTATTTGAGTAAAACTTTTGCCACTATTTAGAAAAATGGTAAGCATCACATTCTTTTTTTCAACGAACACTACAGTAAAATTGATAGTTGAACGGGGTTCATAAATACTTGAATTTGACCTGAAGCATATTGATGCAAAACTGTAATAAAAAATACTAAAAACCAATATGTGCACACACACACACACAAAAAAAAAAAAAAATCAGTACTTAAAAGACAAAGTCCTCAATTAAAAAAAAAATACAATCAAAACAACGGGAGAGATATGGCTATACCCTTATGGAACAAACACAGTGTTACCACAGTGTGTTCACATAGTTGACTATGTGTAAACAATGTGTTAACCATGTGGTCACAGTGTTGTCACAGTGTGGTATTTGAGATCACATAGTGTACCACATAATTGGCATACCGAACACAGTGTGGCACACATATACCACAGTGTGGTATAGTGTTACGACAGTGTGTTCACATAGTTGACTATGTGTAAACAATGTGCTAACCATGTGGTCACAGCGTTGTCACGGTGTGAGATTTGAGACCACATAGTGTGCCACATTATTGGCATACTGAACACAGAGTGACACACATATACCACAGTGTGGTATATATCGAACTATGTGTAAACCCTGTGTTCATAATGTTACCACAGTGTGGTATTTCAGTTTAAGTGTTTTACCACATAATCCCCACATAGATCACATACTGAACACACTGTGAATCATGTTTGACACAGTGTGGTATATTTTGAACTATGTGTAAACTCTATGTTGATAGTATTGTCACACTGTGGGATTTCAGATCATTCATTTACCACATAATCCACACAGACTTGGCATACCGGACACTGTGACTTGTGCTTACCACAGTGTGGTATATATTGAACTATGTGTAAACCCTGTGCTCGGTGTTGTCACTTTGTGGGTTTCGGATTATTCACCTGCATCATCTCCACATACTTGGCATACTGAACACACAGTGTGGTTTATTCATGTGTACTCCTGTGTCCATAATGTTGTTACACAGTGGGATTTCATATCATTGATTTAATACTATAAAATCCCCATACTAGATGTTTAATAAAGAAGAAACACTACATTTTTTTTAATTTTGAATAACTAAAAAATAATGAAAATTAACTTTCCTCAAATTTACACAGAAGGTAGCCGCTAAATACCGCGCAATTTTGTTGTGTACTGTTTCAAAATATTGCAGGGAACAGCATACAACAAAATTGTATGCCTGTATTAGCTACATAATGTGTAAATTTGTGGAAAGTTATATTTTCTTGGGTTTTCAGTTATTCACAATCAAAAGCTCAAACTATTTTTTCAAACATCTAGTACTTTGACACACAATGACTCATGTTTACCGCATTGTGGTGTATATTGAACTTTGCTTTAGTATTGTCAGTAGGGGATTTCAGATCTTGTACTACCACATGGCATGTTAATCCTTGTAAAACCAGGCTATTTCTGGTTTTGTTGGGGGGAGGAAGCATTTTACCAGTTTGATGAAAGGATTCAAATATTGTAGTTTATCAATAGATGTACATGTATGTATCAAATTAAAAGAATATACCTTATCACTACATGTACTCCCCAGAGATTTTTATCAAGTTTATAAAGCCACTTTTAACTGGTCTGATTATCCAATAAAGTAATAAACTAATAACTTAAAGCTGGACAATATACAACACCCTTTAAGTACACGGTAGTTGCAAATGTCATATACTTAGTCATTTTTCCTAATTTCAGTTGAAACCTTTCAAATTTCAAATACTGGCATGGAACAACAGATTCATTTAATGTGAGAATATGACCTATACATAATTATCCAACCTTCAGATGAATAAATCATGCACTTAGTGTTGTGTTAATACTGTTTACGGATGCATAACATCAAACACTAGAAATGATATAACACTAGGAGTATCTGTAGTTGTGGAAAGAGAACAAAAAGTGACATGTTATAACTTCCCTGTTTCTCTCATAAATCACATGCTTTCCTAAGATTTCACCAGGAGATATTGCATACAATCTACTAGTCACACGTTTCACTACTCTGATGTGTACAGCATCAGCATGGCTCTCCCTGTCTCTATTCTTTACAAATGGGCCATCATGCTCTACATACTTAATGAGAGCAAAGGCATCACTATCATCTTCCGAAGCCACAAAATCATGTACAAATGTCACTTCATTGCCTGTTACTTGTACATAATAATTCATTTTGGTAGTGTGCCGAGAATATTCAGTAGTATGGATACAAACTGTGTTTACAACTGTTTTCTTGTACACTTTAATTACAGAAAAATGTCACAGGATATTCTTGTGGGGATTTTTTGTGACATGCTATACCACATGACTATCACAGGACAATACCACACACCAGTACCACACAGTAGTACCAACTGGAATATAAAAAAGCAAAAAACAAAACAAATGCATATTCCAGAATCTCATTAATAGGTGAGTTATGCTGCGAATCATGACAATTGATTTAAGCAGTACTTAACCTGTCCTATACTCTTACAGTATTACCTAACAAGTGGGAGTGCTGAGGTACAGAATGTGATACTTCATGCGGTATTTCTGTGGTATTACTGCGGTGACACTGTGGTATTCCTGTGGCAACACTGTGGTATTCCTGTGGTACAGACTTTGCATAGCTCATGAATATTTATAAAAGGCAACCTAAATTTGAGAAAATTCATAAAATACTTCTAAATTCGAAGTATTTGTGATGGGATTTCCTTTGAACTATTGTCTAATAATGTTATGTTATACCAATGTCATAAATTTTGTTATGAAAAGGTAATTTCATATTCAATAACAGTGTTATCTACTCAGTAACCGTGCCTTCATGCTTTACAAATATTGATATACCTGATGACTATATGGTATTTGATATATTTGATGGCTATGTGGTGACTACCACATTGTACTGTGGTGGACTATGTGGTGACTGCCACAGTGTGGTAGACTATGTGGTGAATACCATAGTGTGGAGGACTATGTGGTGATTACCACAGTGTGGTAGACTATGTGGTGAATACCATAGTGTGGTGGATTATGTGGTGACTACCACAGTGTAATGGACTATGTGGTCATAACCCTGTGGTCATAGTGTGTGACACTGTGGTTTAATTCACAGTGTTTTTAATATGTGTTTTGGACCATGTGGTAATGCTTTGTTGAACAGTGTGGTGACGCTGTGTTTCACACTGTGGTAAATACACAGTGTTACCACATGTCCCAAAATCACATATTAAACACATATTAAACACATGTGTTCGACACTGTGTTCGACACTGTGTTCGACACTGTGTGCCACACTGTGTTGCACACTGTGTTACATAGTGTGGTAAAACTGTGTTCTTTCCATAAGGGTATCTAAGTGTCATTCTATTCTTACGTGTTGACAGGTGGCAGTGACAATTCTTATGAGTTTGTTTCATCTGACTGTTTTCGTTAAAGTCGAATGGGACTCAGCTTTGATTTTACCTGTCTTTCAGCCTCAAGGTAGATCCCTACATGACAACTATAAATGACTATAAGTGGGGAAAACGCGATGAATGGCCTAAAGCTAAAACCTTGTTGCAGGATCAGTGTTTTGAGAGAGTCTTAGTAGTCAAAAGCTGTGAAAAAATTGGTCTGAAGACGGCTTTTCCTGGTTTATCTATTTCATTCCTAAAGTCCGCACTTGGCACCCAAAACAGTCCTAATGTAAGAGATTTGAAAACATGGACGGACGTATGGTTTGGATGACTTTTTTTTTTTTTTTTTTTTTAGAAAATTTCGGGTCCAAATCGAGTCTATAGCGGATCTGTTGTCGCCGTCACTGCATGTAACTGGTATCATGTAATTCCCGGACAATGATGGTATCCTCGCTGTAAATACATCGTTTTCATATCAGTCGTTTCCAAAGATCATCACAATAATACACACAAAAGAACGGACTTACCTGCAACGTCAACATACGTCGAGTTGACGATACGTCTTCCGGTTGCTCGATCTGAAACAACACAAAAGTACCTCCCTCTATCCTGTATCCTTGTTGAGTTGATGACGAGGGAGTAGTCTTCGGATATGTTGTACCAACCTTGGTCGTACCCAAGACCTTCTCGGTAACTTATCTCATGGTAGAGGTTAAGTTCGATCAGCTTCTCTGCATCTGCACAGGTATCCCCTCTCATCCAGTAGATTGCACAAACCGGCTTCTCATATTGACACGTCAGGTTCTCCCTTTCACCATACTGAAAAACACGTCTATCATCGGTGATGACGGGTTGACCTGAGTACGTAAAATATTCCCGTTTGTCTTTAAGACAATAATATGGAACGTGCGGTCCTCGTGCTCTTTGATCATTCCTGACTTCTTCACGTAAATCTATCCCTATATCTTATCACATCTTGATTTTCATCTTTCATCTTCTCATGGACTAACAACAAAACTAAATTTAAAAATAATCATTTTATAGGCTACTTGTTCGTGATTTAAGTATTGTATAAGAAAGGCGGAGCGAGATTATGAGTATCAAACTATGCGTGCTTACGTCATTCACATTTTTGATATGTTTGACGGCGCCTAATTGCCAAAACCTCCCTGAAAGTTGTTTCTTCACCCATATTCTGCGCCGGAAGTGAGTTGATAAACGCACCCTAAGACAGGGTTATAGATTATGCTTTTGACACGTTTGATGTTCTGCAAACGTATAATAGGAGCCTATTAGTTGTTACTATTACATTTTGAAGTTTACTAATAACTGAACTCAATGTCGTAGGTCGTTTTTCAACGTTCTTCTTTGGTCAAAGATAAAAGAAATAGCTGGACATGATTCTCTCAGCCAGTGTGATGGCACAAATGCTTCTAGCACAACACCCCAAAACATGTAATTCTGTACTCACGTCTACATATGCTGCTGTCTTGACCACATATGGCTACAGCGTCTTGTCTATCCGTCTGGTTTCCTTTAGTCTCTGTAGGTGTAAACACTCCCTGCGTTGTCCTCGTGGTTCCAAAAGGTAGCCCGCTAGCTGTGCATGTAACCGGGTTGGCTCTTACCAACGAGGTACCGCACATCTCCTCGGTTCCTACAAACAGTTCTATTGTAACAACCTGGGTGAGTAGTCCTTTCGAGTCGTTAGAGATATTTCTTTTAGTCATGTTTGTCATGTTTGAGGCATCGCTGAATGACAAACTGATGTTGGGATAGTACCCCGTCACAGTGCATGTGAGAGATATTGTCGTATTTCTGTCCTCACAGATTTCGCAAGTTTGCACTGATCCATTTGTACTGATCGGCATGCAGGTATTGATTTCCGGAAATGCTTCTTTGGGTGTGGCTGCATGTAGGACACAAAAGTTAAAACCTCCGTCAATGTTACGGTTATAACATTTCAAATAACAGCAAAATGTAGTGATACCATGTAGATAAACATCCTGTCTCCACGAAAAGAAATGATATCACTTCAGAACCATATACCGTGAATTGGTATATATATATGCATCAAATACATGGTGTCACGGTTTCGTTCACTACACGCGTGCTAAGGTAAGGGTAATCAAACGATGTGATTAAAAAGGTAAGAAAAGGAAAGTTAAGTCTTTTTTTGTTTTGTTTTGTTTTTTCTCGTGAGGTCATCGCACTCAAACACACAATAACAAAAACATAATATAGGCACACCTATAAGAGACTCCAACTCTCCCGCTTTCGACGGCAGTTCTCTCGCTGAAAGCCTAATTTTGCAGACTCTCCCGTTCTCCCGCTTGAAATGATTTCTTACTTAATTTCATTGTTTGTTGAAACTGAATAAGCCTTATATAGCGCGAGAGAGCATCTAGAAGCCTAGACCGCAAGGGACTTTGCGCCCGTAATGTGCGCTTCGCGCACATCAAGTTGGAGTCTCCCGTTTTCTAGGGGTTTCAGGCTGGAGAATCTCCAGATCAAAAGTTGCCTGGAGTCTCTGAGTTACAGGTCATGTCACTTTCCTTGAAACGTTCAGTCAGGCTTGTCATTTTCCAGTTTTATTTATCCGCATTCTTTCAGTAAAACTCAGGTCAAAAAAGTATGTGGCATTCTAAGTAAATATTTCTGATTGATAAAAAAAAAATGTGTAAGAATGATTACGTAGGGCCTATACCACAAAGTCGTCGATTGAAATTGCAGCATTGAGAACGGGAGCTGTATGACTATTCGATTTTCTAATGTTTTTGTCACGGGAAAGAATTAAAGCTACACGAAATTATCACATTTAGCTAAAATTGTGTTGACAGACTATTATCCAGGGGTTAGGAAGCAGTGGCGGATCCAGAGGGGGGCGCAACCGGCGCACGCCCCCCCCCCCCTTTATTTTTCGTAAAAAACAAAAGAAATAAAAACAAAAACAATGAAATGAAACCCGGAATATCAGTCACGCCCCCCCCCCCCCTTTACAGAATTCCTGGATCCGCCCCTGAGGAAGTGCATAGTATTCTCTACTTACTTAGAGGCTGAATGTAGTGGCAATTTTACTGCGCAGCCATTATAGTGGGTGTCTTAGCCGACCCCCCCCCCCCCCCCCACTTCCCATTCCCCACCCCTCTCCCTACATTAGCACGCGCGCAGAATGAAAAACTGCTTTAGCCAATGGGCGTGTCGTACTGAGTGCGCGAATGCTTGCTTAGTACGCAAACCTTTGTTTCAAGTGCGTGATAAACATGTTGCCCGGGGGCGTTTTTTTTTTTTTTTTTAAGACGGCACAGATTGGGGCATGGCGCGTGTTAAACCTATGGGAAAAACGTTGGGTTAGGATTTAGGTTTAGGGATAGGGTCCCCGATAGATTTTTAGTGACCCCAATCTGTGCCGGCCCCGGGGTGGGGGAGAGCAGGGGGGTCGGCCACGGGTCGGCTCAGACACCCACTATGGCTGCGCCCTGTGCCGTGAAATGTCTGCTGCCCTCAACGAACCCGAATCGGTCTATAGGCGGGGGCGGACATCCGGGCATTTTCAACATGGAGCCCTAGTAACCGACCCGGCCGATGAAAACAAATGCGTAGCGACCGTACCTTAGTGCAGCGCTCAGCAATGCATCGCATGCATAATACACGCACGGTACATGCATAATGCACTGCACTGAATGAACGCTATACACTAGTGTGCTATTATCGGTTATTTTTGCACAGCTTTCTGACATTTTTACTGCAGATTCGTACATCATTTCATCGTTTGTTTCACATCCTCACAATGCCTCGAAGTTGTGTTGTGTTTGGCTGCCATAATCATAGTCTAATGTTGGACAAAAAACGATCTTTCTTTGAACTTCCAAAACGTGATCGCAGTCCAGAAAGAAGGAACCGGTGGTTAGCTGCTATCAGCCGGGAGAATGAAGACGGATCCCACTGGAGTCCAGTGAAGTCAAGGACGATATGCTCTGAATTCAAATTGCTGGAAGTAAATGATAACCGACTACTAACCAGGTGTACTCGTTAGGTACATGTACACATCGGCGAACTGAATGTCTGGCCACGACGTAGGGTCATTGATCCGCGAGTCTGCGGGTACACGGTAGCCCGACCAGACGCTGTTAATACGCTACGGGAATACGGCGGCGACTGGGCTGTGTATAGTTAGGTACACGGTAGGGACAAACTGCAAGGCCGATGGAGGACAGTTTAGTCTCGTATCTCTCCTTTGCTTCCCGTGAAAGTTTATCACAGTAATCGAAAGACATCTTATAATCTATGAAAGCATATTTTAATTGAAACAATGAACTAGATTCAGCGGTAAATAAAAGTGAAATGAACAGCATTAAACGCGACAGTAGTAACACAGCGTGAACTGACAGCTCCACTGTAGATCCACGTAAACTCCCGTTTTATGTGTGCTAATGAACGGTCCCATATATTGCAATTCGCGTATTGTATGACACGCTCGTTTGACGGCTATTGTTTTCATCGCACTAAGGGCAGCGAGTTCGTCGCTATGCGGAAGTGACGTCACTCCGCCCCCGCCTATAGTAACAGATCTAGTCCAGATCAGATACTGGACGATTTTAATCGCCCGCATTCCCACTGACACTAACTTATACACATGCATGCACCCACACAATGCGCCCAACCGCTGATTGCGACACTCCACCAATTGGTACTCCCGAAAAAAATCAGGAGGGGTGATTTTGTGTTATGCAGTGTACATACAAACACCATCAACGTACGTCCGTACGTACGCGGGCACACCGCATCTCAGTGTATACATATTATGCTAAGAATACAGTCCATGAAGTGGACTAGTACCATAGAGCTCTATTATACGTACTAGAGTGCGGACTCGTCATACGCGCGCACGTTAAGGCTCTGTGATCGCACAGAGCACGTTCCGCCATTACTAAGAGTGGCAAAACTTCAGTACAGTGCGAATCGCTTGTGTATTAGCAATGTACCGTTGCGTTGACAACTGGGGTTGACAACGCCGGTTTTGCTCCTTTGCAAGACGTACACGCGATGAAAATCAACGATTTGAGTGATAATTTGATAATCTCATTCACAAAACCACGCGTTACGCAATATAATTGCTATTTTTAATGTAAATTAAAGCTAAATAATTATCTCCTCAGTAGTGTATCAATTTTCATACGCTGAGCGCTGATTGTTCATCGCGGACATTCAAGTAGTGATCGAGTGGTGAACGCGACTTGGAGATAATCAGTGGCATAGCTAGGATTTCTCCAGTAGGGGGCACTGGGGGCCTCGCAATTTTGTAGGGGGCACCCTGAACTGCTACTGTGATTATTTTTTTTTATTCAGCATATTTTTTTTTTCAGGTCAGGGGGTGGGGGTGGGAGGCAAATGGTGGCAAACAATTTTTTTTTTTTTTTTTTTTTTTTTGGGGGGGGGGGGGGGGGCAGGTCTCCAATACCTCCAGCCCTGGGGACACTGCCATTACAAGTCCTGTATCAAACAATGCGTGTAAAAGGGGTTGTTTTTCACGGACGGGCGGTGTACGCGCGTATATGAAAAGGGTAGCACAATCGCTGAAATCAGAGGAAAATGCCATACTTTTACAGAAGTAGCTAGGCTACTTGAAAAAAAGGTAGCTTCAGAGTGAATTTGGTGTATTTTGAGATCAAATAATCATTACTTGTACACACACACACACACACACACACGCACGCACGGGTGACACAAACACAAACGCACATACCTAACAAACATAAATACACACACATACACATCCATAACACATCCATAACAAACACAAGCAGGCCTACACACACACACACACACACATCCATAACACATCCATAACAAACACAAGTAGGCCTACACACACACACACACCCTTACTGAAGGCCCCCACCTCAACCTTAATTAGGAATACAATAATGACACAAACACAAACGCACATACCTAACAAACATAAATACACACACATACACATCCATAACACATCCATAACAAACACAAGCAGGCCTACACACACACACACACACACATCCATAACACATCCATAACAAACACAAGTAGGCCTACACACACACACACACCCTTACTGAAGGCCCCCACCTCAACCTTAATTAGGAATACAATAATGACACAAACACACACACACACACATACCTAACAAACATAAATACACACACATACACATCCGTAACAAACACAAGCAGGCCTACACACACACACATCCATAACACATCCATAACAAACACAAGTAGGCCTACACACACACACACACATCCATAACACATCCATAACAAACACAAGTAGACCTACACACACATACACATCCATAACAAACACAAATACACACACACACACACACACTTACTGAAGGCGCCCACCTCAACCTTAATTAGGAATACAATGATTTGAATGGGACATAGTGAATATGCCTGCACACACAAACACACACACACACACACTCTCTCTCTCACTCTCTCTCTCTCTCTCTCACAAAGTCATGAACATATCACACAAATGAATACAATAATATGTACTACAGAGTAATATTCTATGCATTTAATCTTGTCATGGGATATCAATTCTCAAATTATTCGACATAAATCATAAATGGCTGTTATAAAATCTGTAATACAAAATACAAAATTATTTAAAGCCCAAGTACGCACTGGAGGTGTCGTCTGCATGCACAATTTGGGCAGATGTAGTGCGCGTGCATATGCACTTGCCACTCTCACTTGCCACTCTTAGTAATGGCGGCGAGCTCTCCATGCGATCACAGCGATTTAAATGAGTACGCCCTCTAGCGATATGTAAATACAGCTCTATGACTAGTACAGATCTGTCACGATGATTTCTGGTTGTAGGATCAAAGCGTTGTGAGAGAGTCTTAGTAGTCAAAAGTTTGTAAAATTAGTCTGAGGACGGCTTTTCCTGGTTTATCAATTTCATTCCTAATTAAAAAAAAAAAAAACGATCCTAACACAAGACATTTTAAATCATGGACGAATGTATACTCATGTGGATAAGTTACCTTGAGAGAAACCGTCTGGTCCGAGTTACGCCTAGCGTTTAACTCTGTTGGCTCACTTTAATATCCCCTTTAGCCAAGATGTAGAACAAGTACATTCTGGGATATTGATTGTGCTATCATTGTGAATATACCAATATCATATCAATTCTTCTCAATCGTAATCACGACATGCAAGAAATCACTTACCAACAACGTCAACATACGTCGAATTTGAGACAGGTATACCGGTTGCCAGATCTGACACTTGACAAAAGTACTTTCCTCTATCCTGTATCCTTGTTGAGTTGATGACAAGAGAGAAGTTATCGGTCATGTTGTACCAACCCTGGTCGCCCGGAGGAAACTTTCGCTGAGTTCGGTTACTGGCCGGGTCCAATACAATTTGAACCAGATCCTTTGAATCGTCGTTGGTCATCCTCTTCTTCCACTTAACTGCATAAATCGCCTCCTCATACTGACACCTCAGGACCGCCTGGTCACCATACTGAAGAACACGTCTACCATCAGTGATGACTGGAAGATCTGAATAGAAAAAGTTGACTTGTGAATGTTGGTATTACAAGACGAATGTTAGAGTTTGTCTTTTGCTTTTGCTTATAATTCACATAACTATGTATTTATATCCCCATAATGTAGCATTTACATACATAGTGGTTGAGGGAATTGAACTCATGAACATGGCTTGGAGGTGTATTGACATTATATACAGTAGATGACGACTGGCGGGGGAGGGAACATACCGAATGTTCCACCCGAAGGGTTTTTTAGTGCTATTGAGGGAGGTTAGCCCGAGACGAAGTCGAGGGACTTATAACCTCCCTCAATAGCATTTCAAACTCTGAGGGTGGAACGTTTTGTGTATGTTCCCGACAACAAAAGTCATCATCTGTTATATTACATGGGTTAGTCAAATCACACTTTCGTACGCATTTATACAATAATCGGTCATCTGCTTTTTCACAATGTATGGAATACAGTAAGCAAAGTTATTCTATCGATTGCATGAAAAATATGATCGTTCAGTCGTTTGGTATCGTTTGTCGTTTGTTAGGTTAAAGGTTTCCCTGGAGAACATTACAAAAATGTTCTGCCCCCGGGCGAACATAACCAATGTGCCTCCATCACGTGACTGTGTTTAGCCAATGACTAACCGGTATTTGACTAACCCATTTAATATGTAATGACAACCAATATACACAAATGAACGTGGCTGTGTTGTCCATGTTTATTCGCTTTCGGGCCTCGGCTCTTCATCAGGTATGTAATGTACAGGGTACAAAACAGAGAACAAAATGAATGTGCATAGTTTACTATTTTAAAGGTCCAGTTTACCTTTGGGAGCAGTGATTTAAAAAATGTTCAAGATATCACATTTGATGCATATGTGTAGGTCTGTTGTATCATAAAACATCCTACCATATGAAGTATTTGCAATAAAACCTAAAATATAAGGAGATATCAGGGTTTTTCTCAGTAAACCGTAACTGTATACGGTTTAGTCTGGAAACATTTTTATTATAACTATTGTTCACATTTTGTGTATTTAACAAAACTTCACATCAATTATACGGATTCAAATTTTGACAGTGGTTGTTTCTATGCCTAACTCACATTTTAGAACTATTTTAAAGCACTAATGCTTTCACCTGCAAATGGTAAATTATGCCTTTAAAGGACAAGTCCACCTTCATATACATGAGGATTTAGAGAAAGCAGCAATATTAGTAGAACACATCAGTGAAAGTTTGAGGAAAATCGGATAATCCGTTCAAAAGTAATGATTTTAAAAGGAAATGATCGTACTGTTGCATGAGCAGACTACTACAGTGCATAATGTCACATTCCTACAACGATATAAGGAAAATAAAAATAGAGTTTCACAAAACGTTACTTTTTGAATAAGGTGCACTTCTCTTCGACTTCTTACTGACGTATGTTCAGGGTTAAATCTTTCCCCCTGCCTTCTGAAAGAGAGGAGTTGAGTGTTCATTTGTTATGCAAGAAAATTGGAAATTTGTTGACTTTTCTTTATTCTTTCTTTATGTCGTTGTACACATGTGACATCACAAGTTATAGTAGTCTTTTCATCCAGCCGTGACTGAGCAGAAACTTTAAAAATTCATAACTTTTTAACGGATTGTCCGATTTTCCACAAACTCTCAGTGATGTGTTCTACTAATATTCCTGCGTTCACTCAACCCACACGTCTGTGAAGGTGAACTTGTCCTTTAATAAGACATACATCTATGTAATGTACCCTGTCTTTGTATCTTTAAACTATCATAAAATGTACAACCACTTTGTACTTTAATATCGTCGTTGTGCATTTCACATTCTCCAATATAAGATGGGCATTAGAATGTCTGCAATTTCATTTGTTAATCGTGTGCTTTTTTTTTTTTTTGGGAAGCAGCTTAAGTCCCACATACGTAAGTTTTGATGGCGTAGTACATCATCGTAGCTCCTCGATTACAATAAAATTTTACTTTGTTAGCACCCTATCAATTTGACATCTAAATCTAAAGTGAAGATTTAAGAAAAAATATCAGATTTGGGGCCTTTGCCCCGCTCTCCCCGTCTCCCCTCCCCCCACCCTCCCCTCCCCCCCCCCCCCCCGCACATTGTGCCCCTCAGTTCCCCAAGTGTGAAATGTTGCCAATATACATACAGACGTGCCCTGGCGATAATCCCTGCAAAGTTTGGTGAACATCTGACCATGCGCATTCAAAAGAAGATGAATCTGTAAAAAATGGCCCCCGTGTACGTGCCCCCTCTCTCTCCTCCCTCCCCCCCCCCCCCCCCCCATCCCCCCCCCCCCATCCCGGTTCTCATAGTCTTTTCCACGAATAATTTATATCTTTCTGGTCAGTTTATTCTGACTTTACTTGTTACATACTCAAAAAGCTGCATCACTTCGGTGATCCCTCGCATTTATCCCCAAGTTGAATTGCAATATCCTTCGGGTTTATGCCAGGTTTAAGTGTGTGCGTGTATGTCACACACAAACACACTGCTATATAGCTTCTAGCCATCCGAGCATTGAGGGCTTTCTATAGCTCAGTCGGTAGAGCACCGGGCTAGCAATCCGGGGGTCTCGGGTTCGAATCCCGATGGAATCCCATTTTCTTTACTCATTTTCCACGAACAGGACGGTACAATGTAGTCATGTGTACAACATTCACTCACCAAACTTACTCCAAGCATGGCTCATATGGCTTATAAGCTTATAAGGTTTGAGAAAAATAAAGTTTGTATTTAAGATTCGTTCAATTTGGGTTTTGTGTATCCCCATTGCAATGGGTGGGGCATTGAGCGCTAGGGGGTAGCCAGTTGGGGTTGGGGTACTGTGCCAATTCTTTGAAAAAAAAATCACCCTGACAATGAGCACCTGCCAGGGTTGATGAACATTGACCATGCATTTTCAAGAAGATGATGAAAAATATGTAAAAACTTTACGCACGACGCACAACACACGACGCACAACGAATGACGCACAACAGACGACGCAGGACGGACACTGGACGATGAGCGATCGCAAAAGCTCACTTGAGCCCTTAGCTCTGATGAGATAAAAGACACACACACACACACACACACACGCATGATAACATAAGTTTTTATGACAATTTTGATTACAACTTACCAAATACAATCACATCCGAATGATTCCTATACGGGGATCCGGTCTCGTAATCAGACACCTCGCAGAAATATCTCCCAGAATCTTTAGACAGGGCGTTTTCAAAGATAAGGGAATAATTTGAGGCAACTGTGAACTCCCCATCTTTAAATCCTTGACCGCTGATGTGTCCGTTGGAGATATCCAGTGTCACAACATCGATGGCGTTTTCGCTTGTGTTTCCTTTCTTCCAGTTGACTGCGGATATCTTACGGGTCACCGTACATGGCACCGATCCAGGTAAGCCTTGTCGTAGTCTTACCTCTGGCTCAGTGGTAACCACAGCTCCGTTCACCTGAAATGACACTAGAAAATTTTGGAATTGTCCCGTAATGTATAAAGTAGATGAAGTCAAGCACACAGGATATACACAAAACACAGGGTCACACTTAACAAACGCTGCATTCAACTTTTTAGCTAGCGAGAAAAAAATAATCAGACAAAATTCGATTAGTAATGACAATAAAATTCACTTCTTAGAAACGCATAATATATTTACGAACATATTTTATACGATATGCGTATTCATGATAACAGAAATCCTACAAAACTTTCTCTATTCATCAATTACTATCAAACAAAATCAACAATTATCAAAAAGATAAGGTTTGAACACAAATTTTAACTTGTCAATATCAGAAAAACATTTCATGGTAAGGGCGTGGTTGTTCTATTATGTTACTGTCTTTTGCCCACATACCCTATCACCTATGTCCTGGATTTCGCACTGATTTCAGGGAGGAGATTCTTTGATTTTGACAGTATAATCTACGACCGTGTAGATATGATTGATGAGTTCATTGGGATAGGTAAGGTCATTTCCTTTAAGGTATTTGACTTCAAGTATCAGAACCTTAAACTTTAGACGAAACCTTATGAGCTAACAATATGAAGACTATACCAATGATAGAAGTACTGTTCAGGGTGGTTTCTTTTTGCGTGTTACACGCCTTAACCCTATTAAGCCCAAGCTATTTTGACCCCTCGCAGGCCCAAGGGGGGGGGGGCACATTGTGCCCCCCCCCCCCCTATATAACTTTTTTATTATCTGATATATCATCGTCATATTTGGCACATAGGTAGAATATATCATACTCTACATGACCGTACATTTGAATTTTCTCAAGGTCACCCATGGAGGGCGCTATTCACCAAAATATAAAGAAATACATAGAAATAATATGCAAAAAACATGGTTTTTCTGTATTATTTCTTTATCCCCATTATATATGTCTTATCATAGACCAATCATTTTCATATTTGCCACAAATGGTAAGCAAATGAAATCGTATTATTTGTTATGGTTGAAATTTCTCAAGGGCACCACAAGGCGGCGCTATTCATATCAACAAAAAGAAGTACATTATGAGACCTGAGATGAAATGTTTGGGATGGGTACATGTAGTTATGACATTTCATATTTGCATAATGGTGGAATTTTGAGATTGCAAATTGATAATATGATAAACTAATGGTATTAGAAGCATAACTTGGGTGAAAGAATCAAAATAACACAAAACAGAAGGGCAATCTTTAGAAAATATTATTGTTTTTAATTATCTCTATTATATCTATTGTTTTATGCCTTTGTCACACAAAAAAACAAATAAAATACAGGGTTAATGCTGAACTCTTTTCTTTAGCAAATCTGAAATTCCAAACTCCAGTGAGCAAAGCATTGTCATTACTCTGTGACTAAAAATAAACCCATGCACAATGTAGTTTCTCTGTGGCTGTTCGGTCCTTTTTCTTTTCTTTTAGTTTTCCTATCCTGTGTAGACCCAAGCAGGGTTGCCGATTTACACATGATTGCTATTAGTGTGTGTGTTTTCATGCTAAGATCAACTGAGACGATTGTGAATTGTAAGCAACTCCTCTCCCAATAAATCATACGATATTTTGTCATTGCATTTACCCAAAGAACCCTAAACAAGTTTAATTTCTATGCATGCAACATATGTACGTGTATATGTAAATGTTTATGCATGTATATGGATATATATCTCGTATCTGTAGATGAATTATAAACATAGATATTATTTACAAAAACACATATTCATAATTTAAAAAAAAAGTGTCAGACCTGTATTGATTCTATAGAAGCTGATATCAGCGTTTCATGGATATTATACTCTATCAATTTAATGTCACTAGGATATTTCACTTCTATAAGGAAGGAGATGGATTTGGTAATTCAAATGACATAAACCATTGCAAAACAATACTAAAAAGAAGCAAGCTTGAAATTAAGCAAAATATCAAGGTATAATTTACGATGATAAGATAACATTTTATATGTTGTTTTTGCATGTCAAGAAAAGAAACCGCGTAACACACATTTTTACATGAAACACGATGTTATCTTTAAGAAGTGGCATGATTATTTATCCTTCCATTGTTGACTTCTTCTTCTTCTTCTTCTTCTTCTTCTTCCTTTCCAGTACAGTCTACCAATGAGGTGTATCGTTGTACTTTAGAGTGATGTGCAGTGTGCTGTGCAATTACTTCATAAAAACTAACTACGTGGGAGTAAAAACCATGCATCCTTCTAACGGAGCTGGATCTTTTGCACCTCCTCTTTAAATTCGTTTGTGGAGGTGCAAATGGTTGAACTTGGCAGCGAGTTCCACAGTCGTATGGAATCGGGAAAAAACGATTCCGAACAAGAATCTGATGAGCTGTGAATCATTTTATTGGGAGCACAATTCAACCAGAGCAACAAAAGTATTTTCATCTGTTGGTTTCTAAGGAATAACCTTTGTATCTTGATTTACAGTTTAGAAGCATAAATCTAAGTGAACCTGTAGACAGCGAAGATCATTTTTTCTTCTTTCCGGTGTTCTTTATCTTTTCTAAGAGATGATAAACATCTATCAAACCCAGACAAAATCTTAAAACTGTAAGAGGTTTACGTTCAAAGCGATCCTAAATTTAATTACCATGTAAATGAGGTCATGAGTCAAAGGCCAACAATGAAGTCACACATACTGTGCATATACTGACAGAGTTTGGATTGTAATGGAATGATCTTTTGGTGATCGATACAGGTATTCGTAATGCCCATTCTGGAATAATGTGCCTCAGTATGGCATTCATGATTTAATTTCTGTTCGCATTCTACCTTGTGACTTGCTAGCTGCATATTATGCTTATCAGATATTCGTATCATTTTTGCACTTTCCAAATCATAAAGATCACATAATTTTGGACTTATTTTCAGACCGTAAATTTTCGCAATGTAAAAGCATCCTTCCTTTTTTTTTTTGGGGGGGGGGGGTACCCTGATGAAAAGAGGGGGGAGTATTAATCATTGTTACTTAAGTGTAGTTTTTTATAGGCAGCTTAAAGTATAAAGATTCTATGCTGTAATGAAAATTATTCCAAATGTGTGGACCAAAATGTCTGTGTGCTTTGTGTTATTGATAACTCATTCTTCAGTAATATTGGTCCAAAATTAGCAAGTAAAATCCCAAGCACTGATTATGTTCGTTTCCCATCAGATTTTTTTCTCAGAACCACCAGAAGGGTCTCTTTTTTTTTAACTCCTACGAATCCTGCTGAAATCATTTATATTACTATTACTTGTGTTAGATAAAACACAGTGTGCGCACATAATTATAGTTGCTACGATATTCTTTATTCGTTCCAGAACAATGTTAAATTACATGATTCGTGTTCATACATAAAAACGCACCCATGAAGATTAAGTACATCATTTTTCATATGAAAATGAAGAGTTTGTTTGCAAAAACCGATAAGTCCATTTTTGAAGATTTTGAAGTACGGCCTCTGTCATAAAGTACAAAATAATACCTTTTAGATGATATATTGGTCACTACATATAAAGGTATATTTTTGAAGTTATGATCAAAAGAAGCAAAAATTTTCTTATTATTCTCTTTATTTTTCTTGACCTTTAATCGCAAATATCTCCATTTGGCAAATATGGACTTATCGGTTTTTGCAAACAAACTCTTCAAATGTATCTACACAGATTTTTCTCTCTTTCAAATAGCACTAACAATGATAAAATAAATCTGCATATTTGAACTTCCATCCTAACTCACCATTGCACTGATACATTTTGTAGCTGCCCTATTTGGTTACACAATTTGACAATAATTATGTATTAAATGATTTGTAAAGAAATCTAAGCCATAGCCACCAAACTCAAACTTCAGCTTACTTGCTTAAGATGACGGGGTCCTTTAGTTTGATTGAAAATATATGATTTTCCAATTGTTTATGTATGATTATATATGATTCACCTATAAACAATATTTCATTATTGATACATTATGACTGTATTTCTATTCATCTTGTGTTAGATATAATATGTTATAGTACTGGAAAATTGTTTGTTATGTTGTATAACTTTGTGAAAAATGCAGAAATAAATCAAATCATATCAAATCAAATCAAATCAAATAATTTGGGATTTGTAGGATGGAAGTGCCCAGTTTCATATTGATTTCCAAATTATTTGTATGACGTTATGCATTGTGCTAAAAAAAAATGTTAATCCTTATATTTTACTTGCATACACATTGAAGGGTTCATACATGAAGGGTTTTTTCTTGTTGTTTCAAATCAAGTAATGTACATGGTATTTTTTTATACCAGAGGCATGGTAAATCACTTAATAGTCTTAAAACCTGATCATAATGTCATAATGTTATTCAACTTTATTTATTTGTGTGTGCACCCCCCCCCCCCCCCGTTTGGTCGATGTTGGAGTTTTCAATCATTCGTGCTTGTTTTTGTTTTGTTTTTCTTCAACCCTGAATATGGCGTACAGCTGCAGCCACCCTTCCCTTCCCCTACAGTCATGTGACAGTGCCACGGGTATACTGTACGGAGACTAGAGGGGAGAAAAGAAAAGAAACAAAAATGATCTCATGAATTCTTGGCAGAAAGGTGTATACAGACGGGGCAAAGTGCGACTATGCTCACGTCCTATTCCGCTTTTTATTCGTTGAGTTTTTTTCTTTTTCTTCACAGGTTGGAATTCCCCATTAAAGGCAGTGTTGCACTTCTCCAATTAGCAATAATCGCGAGGATCAATGTTTTTTTTCGGGTTATTTGATTTTATTTTGATTTTCTTACCTTCTTTGTTTGCTTTTGTTTGCTTTTGTTTGTTTGTTTTGATTTGTTTGCTTTTGTGTGTGATTGTTTGTGTGGTGTGTGTACATGTGCGTGTGTATTTTTGCTTTGAAAGAAGGCTATGGGGGTAAATAAGATAATGTTCTCAAAATTAAAAACTTTTTGTCGTATATCCTCCTGCAAAAGAAGAAAAAAAATTGTTGCAATTTTCTGGTGACTGTGATTATCACATGGTGATGGAAGTTGAATGAAGTCACATTTTCTCTGACAAGAAGATGATATAAGCGAAGACGAAAAGAAAGTGCACGTTATAAAAAGTGAGGAGACATATTAAAAATATATATATATATATTTATCTGTATAACGTACATAATATCCTGAATGACAATGCAAAAAGTGGCCTGCCAGCTTTGTGTGAACAGCCCGCAGATATTGAAAAAATATATATATGTTGATTATGAGAATGAGATGGGCGCTATCAGTTTCTAAGATTTGAAACACATGAAATAAAACGTTGCTGTATCCAAATTTGGACAGATTCGTAAGCATTGCTCCAAACATCTGGAAAAAATAATGTCCTTTTGGGTTTTATTTTTCACGTTTTATTGGAAATTTAAAATAATTTTAAATTGACAGCATAATGTAGAAGAGATCAAGCACTACAATGTGACACAGATAATATGATATCCCCAAAAGTTGTAATAACGACCTTCTGGTTCTCAACTGAATTTTGTAAACTATAAAACAAGTACATAGTGCGCTTACCTGAGGATAGGGAGACTGCTACTAGCAGGGCAACAAACACCCATGTCCAGTGAATTCGTGGCATGTTGGTTAAAGTGGTATTCTCTCCTAATATTAATGGGGTGAGAGGGTTAATACAAAAAACATTTTATGTGCAGATTACGTAGGAATTCACTTTGACTTTCGACTCTGCCTAAATTTGCATGAGTACAAGAGGACCAGGCATGATTATCAAGACATTTCGCCTTCTAGAGATAAATTTGCAGTCTGCTATTATTTACTAGGTATTTATGATCGAAATTATGGCAGTGTATTCAACCTGTATGGCGGGCTATCATGAACATAATTGATAACCCTTGTATTTTCAAGGAGGGTTTTGTATTGTTTTAATCCTAAATTTAAGGGATCCTGATTGGTTTTTCCACTTCTACATCCCCAAATCAAGCTGACATTCTTTTTTCGAGAATGTACGAACCGAACACCACGAAGATTTTGGTTAACAATCCAAATCCTATTCCAGTGTATATATAGGACAGCGTTTCTATCCGAAAGATAGTCGACCATTCAATTCACATTAAAGGACAATGAAGCCCAAATGCACTGAAACCTGCCTTAGTGACCTACAATACAAAAGTCATGTAAACGACCGTGTCTATAGCGGCCACTTTTTTTTTCGTCTTCCTTTGGTGGTTGCAATAGGCAGTTTTATCCTCAAGAACATATATGTATATACACACTCAGCAAAAAAAAAGTAAGTTCCCCCCCTAACATTTTTGGATATATCTCAAAAAGTATTTTACCGATTTTCATAATTCAAACGGGAATGGATAGGGAATTTCATTACTCATAACATGAATGGTATATCATTGCCACAAGATATCATTATTGGTGTTAAAAAAACGCATTTCATGTCAAAATGCATGGGGAAAAAGTTGCCCTTCAGGCTATATGAAGCATATTGTATACATTTCCTATGTAAGTTAGCAAATGACCTTTTTAAATTGTGTAATTCTCAGGAATTTCTTCAGGTACAATGTGCTTCCCTATTAAACAGATGCTATGCATACTTTTGTAAACAATAGCCTTTTCAATATGAAAATGTTGGTAGAAGCCATGTGATTTGTAATTCCAATTTGGGTTGATCACATTAATGTGCTTATGGCATTTTGCATCATGCGCTCAAGTTGTAGATCAGTTTGTTGAGGGAAATGGCATCGAACGTATGGAGAAGCCTGCAAGATCCCCTAACTGTAATCCAATCTTTGGGATATCATTAAGCGGAAAGCGAGCAGGAAGGTGAAAGATGACATTTCACTGCAAGAATTTCAGCGCATCTTGCAGAGAGCATGGGCCAACATTGAAGCAGTGCCAAGTACAAACTTTCGTCAACAGTATGAGGAAGAGATGCCAGCTGGTCATTGAGCGGATGGTGGACATATCAATTATCAAAATACGCGACTGTATGATCATGAAAAGAAAGAGATAGAAAAATATGATATAAGCCATGCCTAAATGTTCAGAATCATACGTGATTGTTTGATTATTTGTGTAAAAGTCATTGTAAATCACTAAAGTGCAACTTTTGTTTCCATGCATTTTGACCTAAAATGCATTTTTTACACCAATAATGATATCTGGTGGCAATGATTTGCCACTCATGTTATGAGTAATAAAATTCCTTATCCATGTCCGTTTGAATTATGAAAATCGGTTAAATACTTTTTGAGATATATCCAAAAATGCTAGGGGGAACTTACTTTTTTTGTTGAGTGTATTTTAATATGCATATACACTTGTACTCTGTATATACATAAAATTATATACATAATGTGCATATTTCTTTATTTATAATTTAGGAAATGCGGCAATATTAGCAAAACAAATCGTTGAAGTTTGAGAAAAACGGACAATCCATTCAAAGATATATAATTCTTATGTGTTTTTAAGGTCTCATGGCAGCCATTGCTGGCTGATAAGGCAATATCTCGTGACGTCAAAAAAGGAGAGAGATATAAAGAAAATATGAAGAGAATTAAATATATCTTCGTGTCTCTAACATAATGAAAAACACTAAAACTTACCTCTTTCTAAAGCAGGAAGAATGATATTACCCTCAACATAATATATCAGTATCAAGAGAAGAGACTTTAAACTTGAAAGTGAATTTTTGTGGATTTCTCCTCATGTTTTCCAGTATCGTCGTCCATGCATCGTTGTCCAAACGTGTTTCTAGCATAATGAAAAACCACTTATAACTTACCTCTTTCGGCAAACAAACAAACAAAGAACAAACAGGGAGGATTATATTACCCTCAACAAAATGTATCAGTATCAAGGGGAGGAATGTGTTGTTGAAAATGAAATCTGTGGATTTTTCTTTGTATTTTCTTTTATCGTTGTCTACCCGTAACTTCACGAAATGTCATCTAAATTACCCAGTATTGTTCGTTCATTACTGCTCACTGATGTGTGAGTTACCTCCTTGGTTCTACTTTATATATTACTGCGTTGACTCAGTTCACATAGTTTGATTTCATGGATTTTCAACCTAGACACTTTGGATGGCAGCACAGACAAGACTTCCGTATCAATCACATTGGAAACGCTAGGCAGAATTAAAAAAAAAAATGAATATGTAAGTTAACCATAAACAGAACAAAACGAAGACTATGTTACACACAATGTGTATCATTTATACTTATTGTCACCTCATCCACCTCTAGGGCCTTTCTCATTTCTTGGGAAAGGTGCGAAGTATTGTGAGAGTAAATCAACGTACACGGTATATACTGAAACCTACACTGCAAAAAGTCCGGTGTTAAATAGTGAACACCGAGCTGGTGTTAAATTTTCGGTGCTCATTTATGGTGTTAAATTAACACCCATTTCCAAATTTTAAACTGTTTTTTGAAGAGATTCTTAGTAACTGCACTTCTTGTTGATTTTTGATTTAAACAAGACGATCAAGAATTTTACATTAAAATAATAGATTTTTGAAAAAATGTGAAAATAATTTTACACCAAAGTAACACCAGCTGGTGTGGTCCCTTATTGAAGCTGGACGGGTGTTAAACCATTGATATTAACACCAACAAGTATCAAATCAACACCATGTGGTGTCATTTTTTAATTAACACCAGTACAGTGTCAAAATAACACCTGGTACAGTGTCAAATTAACACCACGAAGTGTCAGGTGAACACTTTTCAACACCATCACAGTGCATTTTTAACACCTGTGGGTGTGGTCCTTTATTGAAGTTTGATCGGTGTTAGATTTAACACCCGTGGTGTTAAATCTAACACCCATGTTTTTACAGTGTATACACGTAAAATAACACTAACTATAGGCCCTAGATGACAAAATCTAAGTCTACTATACGGCATGCATTGCGAATGCTTTGTTTCACGTGAACGTACCCGTTTTATGATGGTGGAAGGCTCCCCGGCAAGTTTTCTGGATAATAGGTGGGTGAATTTCACATCAAGGCCATGGAATTTTAAGATAAAATCGTACAGAAAACCGAACACTTCTGACGTACTGATGGTAGGAACCTACATAATAAATATTATACGCATGACAGTTGGGCTGTGTGCGAACTCTACAATATGACAAGCATCCAGGTCTCGGAAGGTACAAGGTACAACTTGCAGACCTGAAAAAATGACAATTCAGATCAAAATAATACTATTATGTTCTGTCAGTATTCTACTAGAAGACAGATACCAAGGTCAGTGACCAGTTAGGCGTAAATTTTGTGGCGTGTCATGGAGCTATGCAACCAAGGGAGGGGAGGGATAACAATGAATTCCACTGAAAAAAAAATACACTTGACTTATTCCATTTTTTTTAAAGGTGTCCCATAATGTAACTTTTGGAGCATTTGAAGTTTTATGTGGAATTTTTTTCGTGAGGTATGAGAAAAAGCCCATCAGGGGTGTGAGCGTGGAAAACGGCCAGGGAAATGAGACTCGCCTCTCTGGTGAGACTGACACCTATTGTGCATGAGAATTTCTTGTCTGCAAGAATGAAGCGACATGATTCTTTTCCATCTTGTCAGTCACACCAAAGCTTCAAGCTACGCTTCATTATTTTAAAAAGCATCGGGAACAAAATTCACGCTTATATTTTAAAGCAAATTTCACTTTGATTTTGTATCTGCTTCATATTCTTGATTCACATACTATTCAGGATTTGACCTGTCTAAGGGATAGCTTCACTGGTTATGAAATCGATGATTGATTCAACCCCCCCCCCCCAAAAAAAAAAAAAAGTTTTCTGCACGCTGTTCAGTTGTTTTTTCAACATCTTTACTACGCACGCAGCGAAACGAGCTATCTCATCTTTCGTTTATATCATTTCATTTCATTTCATTTTATTCCATTCTTCTCCTTTTTTCCAACAGAACATAACACAGTATAGATTAGGAATCATATCACAATCGTATACATACATCTTGCAAATGATATCAAATGATACAATAACAAAGTTACCTATATATGCATGTATACTTGCAAAATAATACAAGTTTATGTTTCAGTTGGGGAAAAAAAAAGAACTGACGGGTCCACTAAAAAGCAAGCTTGTAGATTGTGAACCACTCAAGAAAAATCTAATGAAATACTTATTTGCATATGCGTAGCACAAGTATAATTTAAGACAAGACGGAACAAAGTAGGAGACACACAGCAACATGACACGACTCAACAAAATAGACGGAAAATGGAAGGAAGGAAGGAAGGAAGGAAGAAAGAGAATGCCCACACGCTGATCAAGGAAACGAAAGAGGGAATTGAAGAGGTGCTTCAAACAGCTGGTGACTGCATACAGCTGTGCAGAGATTATGATGGCCATTTCATTATAATGAATTCAGAGATTAATTGATTGATGGTTGGATGATGAACCTTGTGATTATTGGGACTTGGTTGATAAAAACGAAACATCAGAGAGGGTTTAACAGAAAGGATTTCAACTTCCGCTTAAAAGAATACAAAGAAGGAGAATTTTTATATCGCAACTTAATGAATTCCAGAATCTAGGGCCTGTGTATATAAATGTATTCTGAGTCGATAAAGTTCTCAAAACGGGTAAATGAATCTCAGTAGATTGCCTGGTGGGATAATTATGAAAAAAACTGATTCCTTGTAAACATTGAACTGAATATACAGGGAAATGCATTTGCGTTGAAATTAAACATAAACTGTCCAAGTTGAAAGAAATACAAATCTTTAATTTTTAAAATCCTATATTTAGTGAATAATGGATCTGTATGGCAACGTGGCAGTACGCCACAAATAACACAAAGTGCCCATTTTTTGTAATAACAATAGTCTATCTAATAAAGTTTGATGAGCGCTACCCCATGCTAAAAGACCGTAATTAAGATAAGGTAAAATTAAAGAGGAATAAAACGTTAGCAAAGAAGACAATGGAATATGAAACTTAAGTCTATTGATGACACCAATATTCCGTTAAATTATTGTGCTAATGTTAATAATATGTGGCCTCCATGAAAGTTTATCGTCTACTGTAATCCCAAGAAATTTTATATGAGATACGCGTTCTAATTGAGTGTCATCAAGAATAATCTCTTTACGTAAAACTTCTATAGAATTACTAAAAAACATATATTTAGTTTTCAAAAAATTTAGAGATAATTTATTAGCTCTTATCCACTGGGTTACTTTTTTCAATTCGAAATTAACAATGTGCACGAGTTTATCTGGAATTTGATGTGAAAAGAAAATATTTGAATCATCAGCAAAAAGTGTAAATGACAACACGTCGGATGATCTGCAAAAATCATTAATATAAATGATAAAAAGTGAAGGTCCTAAAAAGCTTATACATTTATATGATTTACCTATTGCTTTGTTTAGCTTTTAAAGAGAAATGGATAACTTATATAAAACAAACAAATGATGAATCTGGGGACAGCAATACTTTTTCCCTTCAAAAAAAAAAAAATCCGAATTTGATTGGGATGCACAGAGGTGACCAATTTGTATGAATAGTTTATGCTGTCAGGGTGTTTTTCATTGAGCTGTTCTTAAAATTACAAACTACTTAAGAACGACTGGTGAACAGTTCTGATGTGCTTTACTTACTAGTATCATAATTTCAATAATTCAGCACAAGAACTTGTCACCAGTCGTTCTTAAGTCATACGTAACTTTAAGAACAGCTTTATGAAACACCTACCTGGACTGCACTTATAGCTTAAAATGTTCATCAAGATGGTATGTATGCAGTATGTCCTGGCTCCTTTGCGGCACTGCTGCAGAACGACTTTTTTTTTGTCATCTTGACCGATCTATGAGAAAACGTCAAGATGATATGCAGGATCTTACAGGTGTTATCTCCTGCCATTGAAAGCGCAATTCACCTACAACATGAAATAAAATGTTATCACTCAAAGATATATTTCAAAGCACAGGTTGCTGAGCTCCTTTTAGACGTGGCCCTTATACTGCGATTACATGCAGGGGGGATGGACCATTCCTCTTGCATGTAATCGCAGTATAAGGTCCACGTCTAAAAGTATAGGCACAGATCATGCAGAATATAGACACGCAGATGAATGGGGAGAGAAAAAATGTATTCTATTTCTGTGCAAACAGTACACAGTATACATAGCGGCATTCTGCAGTACTCCATCAAGCATGATAATTGTTAATTGACGATATGTAGTTTCAATGTTTTGTCCTCTGAAACCCTTTGTCCTGACACTGTTCTTGTATACAATACATCACTCCTTATTCTTGTTTATACACCAGAGTTAACAATTTGCGTAGTCAAACTAGATGTATGCCGTGAAAAACACCTTTTTTGCTAATCCACTAGAGCGAGGCGTATAAGACTCGTAAAATTGGCGGTGGTGCCTGGGGAAAAGGGGGGAAGAGGACATGCAGGAGGAGATGGGTTGCAGCTCGTTATTCCGAAGGTTTGTTATTCCGAAAATTCTTTAGTCCGAAGGTTCGTTATTCCGATCAAAGGTTCGTTTGGTTTTAGATATCCCCTTCTTCATAATACACACACACACACACACACACACACACTTAAATACATTTTTGTTGTCGTTGATTAGTATTTTGGTTAGGTATTTAGTTGTGTTAAAATTAGTTCTCTGAGTATATCTCTATCGTTTTTGTCCGGCTATTTCTATTACTGCCATTATTTTAATTATGATATTAAGATGTCGACTGTGAGTCATTTTGTGTATATTTTTTTTTCTATTTGCTACTGAAATAATTTTGATGAATTTATCAATTTGTCGACTGTAAGTCACCTGTTTTATTTTTTTACAATGATTTCATACCCATGTTGTACAAGTTTAAATGTGTATTTATCGGTGTTGTTGTTTTTTATATGAATTTTATATGTATGTCAAGTGGACCCCTTTGAAAATCAGCTGTGCTGAAAGGGCTATCCACCCTACTGCATGAAATAAATAAATAAATAAAATAAAATTAATTCGAAATTGAAATAGAGCTCCCTAGTCCGTGGCTTGTTTATCCGAAAATGAAAAAGGGTTCGTTATTCCAAAGGTTTGTTAACTCGAAAATGAAATAGGGTTCGCTATTCCGAAGGTTCGTTGATCCAAAATGATAAAGGGTCCGTAACTAACCTTCGGAACAACGAGCATTGTTTCATTTTCGGATATAATGAATCTTTGGAATAACAAGCCTCATGACATTTTCAGATTAACGAACCTTCGGAATAACGAACCTTCGGAATAACGCCACAAATGTTCGGATTAACGAACATCTAGCTATAGGGACTCCTGTGTTTGGGATTAACGAACCTTCGGAATAAAGAACCTTCGGAATAAAGAACCTTCGGAGTAACGAACATTCGGAATAACGAACAGCACCCACAGAGATGAGAGGGGATGAATGAGGAGTGAATGAGAAAGAGTTTGGTCCGATTTTATCACAATAAATGCCACTTCCGCGGTTTGACGTGTTTCTACTTTCCCTTTTCTCAATATTTTCATTGCAAACACCATTATTGACAGTTAGGAATATAAGTTTCCATATCATATAACAGAATCATTTCAGAGAGGGGAAAGAGCGAGAAAGGGAGAGGCAAACGTACGTACATGATAGTTGTAACGACAACATTTGGTAGCTTGTGCATTTATGAACAGGTATACAAATTCCGGTATGAACTAAACCAACATTATCAAAATGCAATAAGACTTGTAGAGAAACTCATCCCTTGCCCGCACGTGTGTCCACACTCATGAATTCCTCGTCTTCGTGATTCATAGACTTTCCCTCCATAGGTTTGTGTGAAATTTTGGTACACATTAATTTTGACTCATAATTGGCACAGAAGGGGTTGTTTTATTTACCATGCAGCGTGTACTGTACTTGTTTTATGCGCAGGCTCTTGGGGTGGGAACATTGCTATATAAGAAATAAATCCTACCTGTATAGACCAACACTAAAATAATTGTTATGCAATATTGAAATAAGCTGAGTTATCAATAGAAGTAATAGGAAGAGGAATGGGAAACCTTAAAGCGTAAGGGAACCAGATAACCAAGCATAAGGGCTCTCAATCAATCAATCAATCATAGCTCTTTATAAAAAAGGACCCTGCATTGATTTAGTCTGCAAGATTTGTACACACTGTTGTTTGTGATTTACCATGCACACGGCATAACACGGTCCGACCGGTGCAATGTATTTCCGGATGGTTGGTGCAATGTAAACTCAGCTGTCACGCACGCATTGTCTACTTGCACCCTCCCCCTATTTGTCTATTACTGCTATCCTACAAAACAATTGTCTGGAATGTGCACCTACTGTCTGTTCAAGATGTGCTCTGGAATAATTATGAAAAGGCATAGTGAATGATAAAGAGTATTCTCACTTCTACCCGAGATTGATATATTCAAATCGTCTTCATGCACACTACAATGCACTATATACGTTACTTATATAATAATGACATGGATGGGGGGGGGGGGGGGGCAGCTTTCTCAGCCCTCTTCCCTTACATTTCATTTTGTTTCCACAAGCATTCAAGTCTGTAAATATTATTTGTCAATCTATAATGTGTATGATAATAATATATAATTATAATTACAGAGATAGATAAATACATGAAGAGATATATAGGTTGATAGATGGATAGATAGATAGATAGATAGATAGATAGATAGATAGGTTGATAGATAATCCTTTCATCGTGAACTGGGACGAGTAAGAGCCTATAAATATCGGGGGGGGGATTTAGCAGGAGTTTAAATTAACATGAAGAGAGCACATGCCTTATAGGATGGTGAACTAGTCGGGGAAGTAACCCTAAGGCCCCCACTCCGTCGATAAGTAGAACTTTCTTCCACTGTTTAATGAATCCGAAATAAAAATAAACTTAACGTATACGTAAACACACGGACACATGCACGAAGTCCTTCTTATACAGCAACACTGTAGTGACGTTTCAACTTTCGTCATTATGTATAAGGCCTGCATTATCTTTATTCCTTTCACTACCCTTGGCTATAATTTCTGAGTCGAAATGGCTTGCACTCCACAGGTTAAAAACGTCTATCAGAGTGGTACACACCAAAATGTTATGGAAATAAAACGATTAAAAAAAAGAAATGACTAGATTATTATACAAAAAAATATATAATCATAAAAGAGAGCCCCGTCATGATAGTCCACCGCGGTCATGTCGATCTCGCCAAGAGATTCGGCGGGCGATCTAAACTTATGACTGCAAAATATTGTGCCATAACATATCGGAGTGTCTGTCTGCGAAAGTAAAACGGAAGGAGGCCAGGATATGGCATCTTATTGTGCATAATGTTATGAATATACCCAACAATCTGTGCATTCAACTCAATTCAACCCAATTCAATTCATTTATTTTCATTCTTCTTTTTTCCAACAAAGTATAGCACAGAATAAATCAGGAATTATATCATAAACATACACCATAATAAAGACATCGACGGCTGCCGTGGTATTCGTTGGTAACGTCATGCTCAGTCTTAGTAACAAGCATGACAAGTGCTTACCATTTAAAGGTTTGATATAGCATTGTTGAGATGAGGATTGGGCTTTTAACTTTTTGCGAAATACCCGAAACCACTTATGAAATATACTGTAGGCCTAGAGTACAGAGCATACCATTCTAAGAGGAATTCAAAGTTTATTGGAGGAAAATCGGATTTGGAATGGCTGATACATTCAAGAACAGAGTAAAACAAAGCAATCGTATAATAAAAGGTATTTTCTACCGTTCATTAGGGTCGCTCTGTTTTTGGATATCTCAATTCAATTCAATTTTCAATTCAATTCATTTATATTCATTCTTCTTTTTCCAACAAAAGATAACACAAGATAAATCAGGTATTACATCATAAACAAAAACATTTGCCTTTGCAATAGATAAATGATATCGATAAACATAGGAGCGCATACTGGCAAAAAAAAATAATACAAAGTCATGCTTTAAAAAAAAGAATAGAGAGGTCCACTAAAAAGCAAAGCTTGTATATTTTGAACCACTCATAAAACTTATGAATTACTTATTTACTTATTTACAGACACTTGTCACAAATATGATATACAACAGGACGGGACAAAACAGGAGAAACACAACAACATGACACAACTTGCCAGAATAGATGAACAGAATGGAAGGAAAGAAAGAAAAAGAGAGAATGAGAGAATGCCTACACGCTGAACAAAGGAAATGGAACAGGGGATGGTAGAGAATGTGCTTCATAGAGTTGGCGCTGCATGCAGCTGTTCAAGGATAGAGATGGATACTACATTACGTAATAATAAATTCAGTGATTGAATGATTGGTGGATGGATGATGAACCCTGAGGTTGACGAAACCTATATAGCTAATGACAAAAAAAGCATATCAGAGAGGATTTAATAGAAAAATAAATCAACTTGCGCTTAAAAGAATATAATGATGGGGAGTTTTTTTTTTTTTTTTTTACTTCACAGCTTAGTGAGTTCCAAAATCTAGGACCGGTGTAAATAAATGTATTCTGAGCCAATAAAGTTCTCAGGAGGGGTAAATGAAACTCACTAGATTGTCTCGTGGGATAATTATGAAAAGACTGGTTCCGTGGGAGCATTGAATTGAAAATACTGGGAAGTGCATTTACATTGTAATTAAACATAAACTGACCACGTTGAAAAAAAGTACAAATCTTTTATTTTCAAAATCTTGTATTTAGTAAATAGTGGATCTGTATGGGAACGTGACGGGACGCCACAACTATTACAAAATATGTAATATCCTCTTTTTTTTTGTAATAACCAGTAGTTTATCTAGTAAATTTTGATGGGCACTACCCCACGCTAAGAGTCCGTAATTAAGATAAGGTAAAATTAGAGAAAAATACAACGTCAACAAAGAGGACAATGGAATATGAAACTTGAGTCTATTAATAATACCAATATTGCGTGAAATTATTGTAGAAATGTTTGTAATATGCTGCCTCCACGAAAATTTATCATCCACTGTTATACCAAGGAATTTTATATGAGATAATCGTTCTGACAAAGTGTCATAAAAAACAATACCTGTGCCTAAATCTTCTATAGAATTACAAAAAAGCATTTACTTAGTTTTCTGGCGATTAAGTGATAATTTATCAGCTCTTATCCACTGAGTTACTTTTTTTAATTCGGAATTAACGATGCGTACAAGGGTATCTGGATTTTGGTGAGAAAAGAAAATATTAGAATCGTCAGCAAAAAGTATAAATGAGAGTATGTGAGATGATCTGCAAAAGTCATTGATATAAATGATAAAAATGAATTCTAAACTCGAGCTGTTCTCGTTCAGAGATACGTATTGTTTTCGGTTTTGTAGGTAACTCCTGAACCACTCCGAGGCCTTCCCCCGTATTCCATAATGAGACAGTTTACAAAGTAATATTTCATGATATTAATTGTATCGAAGGCCTCGGAGAAGTACAGGAAGATACCAATAAGATGAAAATGATTATCGATAGTATGCGCAGCGTGCAACATGGTCAATAAAGTTTAAAAGGGTATGAATGGTGCTACGTTTCTGACCAAACCCAAATTGAGAATTTGTAAAAACATTGTGAGAATTCAGAAAATTAATTGTTCTTGTAGATATTACTTTTTTCCAATACTTTAGACAAAGATGAAAGCAAAGAAATAGGTCTATAGTTTCTTATATGAGAATCATCTCCTATTTTGAATAAAGGGAAAACCTTGGCTATTTTCATAAAATCAGGAAAAACACCACTTAATATGGATTTATTGAAAATATATTAAAGTGGGTGAGCAATTGAAGATATAATTCCCTTTAAAATAAAATTACTGATATCGTCATAACTGGCACTTCGCTTGTTATTCATTGCAGTACCAATATCTATTATTTAGTATTTTGTTGTTGGAACGAAAGAAATAAAACATTGCATAATTATGAGGGGAAAAGTGAAATTTTGAGAAATTAACCTTGACCTTATAGACCCCCGATCTTTGACCCATGACCCGAAAATTCCCTAGATAATCACTGCCAGATCCTACTGAAAGTTCCGTGAAGATACCTTGAACCACTTCCGAGATATGGAGAAAAAATGAAATTTTAACATTTTCACTTGACCCTTGAACTTTGACCTCCTGTACCAAAACTCTGTCTAGAAAATCTTCACTTGGTAGTATATGTGTATACGCTTAGTTTCAAGAAAGTACCTTGAGGCATTGCATATAATGGGGGAATCGTGATTTTTTTTTTTAGCATTTGACCTTGAGCTTTGACCTTGAGCATGTGCGTCCAAAAGTTGATAGGTACAACTTCGCCCACACATTCATGCATACACATACATAAACAAAATTGATTAAGGACGGACGGACAGGACGGACGGACGGACGGAAGGACGGACAGAAGGACGGAATGACAGACAGCCCGAAAACATAATGCCTTTGGCAACACTTCGTGGCGGAGGCATAAAAAAAAAAGACCACATATGACAATCTAAATTCAATATAAACAGAACATAACAGAGCCTGCATTATACAGTGTGATGACTTCTTGTCAACGTATGCTTCCCGTCTCGTCTGTTGGGAAAGGTGCGAACTAAGAGTATACAACATACTGAACCCTACACGTAGCGTAACAAGAAATCAGGGATAACTAAAGCTAGGTCTAACATAATGCATTGCGTATGAAACACTGCTTAGTTTTACGTGAACGTACCCGTTCTATGATGTTCGAAGGCTCCCCGGCAATTTTTCTTGATAATCAGTCTGTAAATTTCACATCAAAACCATGCAGTTATATTAAAGATAAAAATTGTACAGAAAACGGAACACTTCTGACGTGTTAATGCGGTATGGTACATTTACGCATTACGGTTGGGGTCTACGAGCTCAATATAAAATTAAAAGCACCCAGATCTTGTTCGTGTTGTTAGGTACAAGGTTCAACTTGAAAAAGCGCAAAAATGACAATCAAGATCATAATACTATCATGTTCTGTCAGAATTCTACCATAATACAGATACCAAGGTCGGTGACCAGCAAGGCGTAAAATTTGGGGCGTGTCATAGAGCGAAGCAACCAAGGGAGGGGAGGGGTAACAATGGATTCCACTTTTTTTTTTTTATGACTTTTTCTGGTTTTAGAAAGAAAAAGTGTCCCATAATATACCTTTTTGAGGATTTGAAGTTTTATGCGGAATTTTTTTCGTGAGGTATCAGAAAAAGCCCATCAGGGGTGTGAGCGTGAAAAAAGGCCCCAGAAGCGTGAGACCAGGGAGGTGAGACTCGCCTCCCTGGTGAGACTGACACCTATAGGGGGTGAGAATGGTTTGTCAGCAAGAATGAAGCGACATAATTCTTTTCCATTTTGACAGCCACACCAAGGCTTCAAGCTGCGTTTCATGATTTAAGCCTCCAGAGCAAAATTCGCGCATATATTCTAAAGTATATAAATGTCACTTAGATTTTGTATCAGCTTCATATTCCTAATTCACACACTATTTAGGACTTGATCTGTCTAAGAGATAGCTTCACTGTTTATGACATCAATGATTCATTCAACCCCCCCCCCCCTCAAAAAAATATAGTGTTCTGCACCCTGTTCAGTAAGCCATCTTTACTACGCAGCGAAACAATCATTATACTCTCATCTTCCGTTTATACATGTATGATTTACGGATTGCTTTGTTTAGCTTTTAATGTGAAATGGATAACTTTTAGACAAACAAACAAATGATGAATCTGGGGACATCAATACTTTTTTCCCTTAAAATAAAATCCGAATTTAATTGGGATGCACAGAGTTGACTAATTTTATGAATAGTTTATGCTGTCAGGGGGTGTTTCATAAAGCTGTTCTTAAAGTTACGAAGTACCTAAGTACGACTGGTGATTAGTTCTGATGTGCTTTATTACCATATATCAGAATTTCAATAATCAGCACAAGAACTGGTCACCAGTCGTTCTAAGTCGTTCGTAACTTTAAGAACAGCTTTATGAAACACCTACCTGGATTGCACTTATGACTTAGAATTTTCCTCAAGATGGTATGTATGTCCTGGCTCCTTTGCGGCACTGCTGCAGAACGACTTTTTTTTTTGTCATGTTGACCGATCTATGAGAAAACATCAAGATGATATGCAGGATCTTACAGGTGTTATCTCCTGCCATTGAAAGCGCAATTCACCTACAACATGAAATAAAATGGTATCACTCAAAAATATATTTCAAAGCACAGGTTGCTGAGCTCCTTTTAGACGTGGCCCTTATACTGCGATTACATGCAGGGGGAATGGACCATTCCTCTTGCATGAGTAATCGCAGTATAAGGGCCACGTCTAAAAGTATAGGCACAGATCATGCAGAATATAGACACGCAGATGAATGGGGAGAGAGAAAATGTATTCTATTTCTATGCAAACAGAACATAAGGACCGGCATTCTGCAGTTACCTCGTCAGGCATGAAAATTGTTCATTAACGATATGTAATTTCAATGTTTTGTCCTCTGAAAAACCTTTGTCCTGACACTGTTCTTGTATACAATACAACACTCCTTATTCGTGTTTATACACCAGAGTTTAACAAATTGCGTAGTCAAACTACATTGTAGATGTATTCTGTGAAAAACACCTTCTTGCTAATCCACTAGAGCGAAGCGTACGCGAAGATTTGTGAAAATGGCGGTGACAATGTGTTGGTGTTGGCATTGGTGTTGGTGGGAAAAAGGGGAAGACGAGGGAAGGCAGGAAGAGAGAAGGGATGAATGAGGAGTGAATGAGAAAGAGTTTGGTCCGATTTTATCACAATAAACGCCACTTTTGCGGTTTGACGTGTTTCTGCTTTCCTTTTTCTCAATATTTTCATTGCAAACACCATTAAATATTGACAATTAGGAATATAAGTTTCCATATTATACAGAATCATTTCCGAGAGGGGAAAGAGCGAGAAAGGGAGAGGCAAACGTACGTACATGATAGGTGAAGGGACTACATAACTGTGTGAACTTGGTACATACATAGCTTTACATTTTATGAACAGGTATACAAATCCCGGCGTGAATTAAACCAACATTATTCAAATGCAAATTTCGATATAAATTAACCAACATTATTGAAATGCGAAAAGACTTCTAGAGAAACAACAACAAGTACAAAAAAGCCCAAATTTCCATAATGACCCATTACTTGCCCTCACGTGTGTCCACACTAATGAATTCACCCTCTATGCATGCCACATAAATTGCCTCTCCATAGGTTTGTGTGAGATATTTGTGCACATTTTGGCTGCGTTTCTCAACTTTCCCCTGTTTAAACGGCTTTCAAAAGCCCTTTCCAAAGCCCTTTCCAAAGCCGTTTCCAAAGCCCTTTAGAAACGGCTTCCAAAATAGTTGCGTTTATCAACTCTTCGCGAACACGTATAACTGGCCTGTCACTGCACAGCTGCATTGCGCAATTCGACCCGACAGCCCGAGGAGAAGAGGTCATAATAAGGCGTGTATTGTTCGCAACTGCAGTACAATACTACAAAGCCGTTTCAAAACAGCTTTGCGTTTATCAACTTCAAAAGGCTTTTACAAACAGGTTTCTGAAAACCTGTTTAGGAAACCTGTTTGGAAAGCCACAAATTTGCGGCTTTCGAAAAGGCTTTCCTAAAGGGCTTTCAAAACAGCTTTGCGTTTGTCAACTCGTAAAAATTCCTTGAAAGCTGTTTGGAAAACCTATTTCTGCCGAGAAAAAGAGTTGATAAACGCACCCTTTCGTAAAAGGCTTTCCTAAAAGGCTTTCAAAACAGCTTTGCGTTTATCAACTCGTAAAAATTCCTTCTTTACGTTTTTGACTCATTGCAACAGAAAGGGTTATAGTGATGTTTCATCTATTCTGCGCATACTTAATTTATGCGCAAACTCCTGCTGGGCTGGGAACATTGCTTAGAAAAAAAGAATCCTGCCTGTATAGGCCAACACAGAAAAATAGAGTTATGCAATTTTGTAATAAGATGTGTTTATAGACAGATAGACTGGAATAGCGAGAAGTGGATGGAAGCGATGTTACCATTATTATGAATCTTGAACCTGTAAAAACAAAAACAGAAGAGGAAGAGGAAACCTTTACGCTCCAAGCAACCATTAGGACGCTGACAAGATAAGAAAGTTTTCAGCCTTTCTTTTGCTTGGTTTGAGCAGTAAGGCACTGTCACCTGATTAACAGTACTTTGAGCTCACATACTCTTCACAACTCTGCACTGATTTCAGTCTTCAGGGTTTGTACATAATGTCGTTCGTTGCTGAATGTGGCAAGACATGGCCCGACTGGTGCAATGCATTTCCGGCAGGTTGGTGCAATGTAAACTCAGCTGTCACGCATGCATACAGCCCCCCCCCCCAAGAAAAAATAAATAAATAAATAAATTATAATAATAATAGTAGATAAATCCCAGTGTTCTACAAAACAATGATCTAGAATAAACATTCTGTCTATTTAAGGTTTGCTGACTATTGGCGTTGAAATATTGCTGGAAATGCATTGTCAATAATGAAAAGTATGTCGACCCTGTATAATTTTTGTAGACTACATTCCTTCATACAGGCGATCAGTGGCAGTAGAGACCATAAAAAAGGCATTTCGGCCTCATTACTATTCGTAACCAACACGTAGTCACTTGTTTGCGAGGGGTATGAATACTTCCAATGAACTGTTAACGTTTTCCACTGTAATCTTATTCGAATATCCGTGGCTTCACTTATCCAAAATGCATTAAAATTTGAGCATGATAGCAGTTGTAGCCAGGAACCATATTATGTCGTTCTAGTATGTTTTTTTTTTTTTTTTTTTTTAGATAGAGAAAATGGTAAATAGTATACTCTCAACTCTTTGATATCAGTTGAACGAGTGTAAATCACACAAAAAATCATATCATGGTGGTATCATAATCGGCATAGTGCATTTTTAGTGTGCTGACCCCGAGTAATAAATCTCACACATAGCCTATATCTTTTGGTGGCAAATCCTTGTTTCGGTTATCACAGGGCGTTGAGCTCCAAGAGCAGATACCCCGGACATTTTCGGATTTACGAATCTTACGAATACGAAATTTATTTCATTTGCGGATAAGCACACCTGATTTAATGTTCAAATGAACGAACCTTTGGCATAACGATCATTATTTCGTTTTCGGTCAAACGGACCTTATCCAATCCAACGGACCTTCGGAATATTGTTGTTTTTTTTTTTTTTAGTTTCGGATCATCAAATTCTCGGAATGACAAACCTGTTTTTTTTTTTTTTTTTTTTTTTGGGGGGGGGGAATCAACGATTCCTTCCAAAAGCTTTCGTAGGTTCGAACGTACGACATCTATCCTAACTGCCATCAGGCGTCATACCAACATGACTTTGATATGTCCCACCTTCCGCCGATAACCAGTGATCGTTCATAACCAATATGGCAGCGGTAATGCTACAACACGGTAGTACAGTGACCTTTCAATTTCCCATGCCATCGTGTATCCCAATTCCTTTCATTTCACATTGTATCTTCGGCTATTATTTCCAATTGTCTCAACCTGAACGCGCTCCACAGAGTGAAAACCGATGAAGTTGGGTATGACTTGTGTTACGAATTTTACATACATAACGGTTTTCTGACAAGAAAAAAATAGAAATGTCGCTATAGCGACTGGTATGCCTCCGCCATAACGCATGGTCCTCCGAATAGGTCTAGAGTACAATGTCTTAACAATGTGTGATGACAGTTTCACACAACTGGCAAAATATTAAAATGACAGGTTTGCCACAAATGTGCTGAATGTTCACTTTCCTAGAACTAGGTTCAATTGGATGAATGACTAAAATGTCAGAGTGCAGGTATTTGGGGAACTGATGATTTTTACTTGACTTTTGACCCTTTTATAAGTTTATGCATTGAGTAATTTTAAAGGTATTGAGAAAAAGTATAATTTCAGTATCAAATGGGAAAATAGCATTATCTAAACCTGGCCTTTGACCTTTGACCTCACAGTTCCAAAGAGAATCACTGTTAGGTTGAACATGCATAAATATCTAAGTTTCATGATGATACCTTGAGTTACTTTTGAGATATGGAGGAAAAAGTGCAATTCAACACTTTCACTTGACCTTTGACCTTTTGACCTTAGACCTTTTGGCAAGAAACTTCCCACAGAATATATATCGGGTAATACATGCATACATCAAGGTAAAAAAAAACCTTCAGGCATTGCATAAATATAAGGAAAGTAGTGATATTTTGAGGAGTTGACCTTGACCTTTGACCCCCCTGACTTTTGAACCATGACGCCCAACTTCCCTAGATAATCACTGCCCATTGGAACAAGCATATATACTAAGTTCCATGGAGATACCTTGAACCATTTGCGAGATATGGAGAAAAACATGAATTTTCAACCTTTTTTTCACAAAATAACCTGTGAACTTGGACCTTGGACCCCGTGACCCTAAAATCCAAACAAAGTATTATCCCCCCAGGATATACCCTCATACCAAGTTTGATGTAAAACCACCACACGGTTCTTGAGATATCGACAAAAACAAAACGGGACGGACGTCCGGACGGACGGACGACCCGAAAACATAATGCCTCAGGCCACTTCGTTGGCGGAGGCGTAAAAAATCTCTTTCACTTTTACCTCGTCCTCTTGCATTTCTACGACTATATTTTTATCAATGACATTTTTATCTCTGGCATTTTGACCACTGACATTTCGACCACTGACAACTTTACCTCTGACATTTTTACCACTGACACAATTATTTACCTCTGACATTTTTACCTCTGACATTTTTACCACTGCCATTTTTACCGCTGACATTTTTACCTCTGACATTAATTTTTTACCTGTGACATTTTTACCTCTGACATTTTTACCTCTGCCATTATTACCTCTGACATTTTTACCTCTGACATTTTTACCTCTGCCATTTTTACCTCTGCCATTTTTACCTCTGCCATTTTTACCTCTGACATTTTTTACCTCTGACATTATTACACCAAACCTGTGGGAACGCCCTGAGTGAATAACATGCTATTTGCGTACGCTGAAAAAAAAAAAAACCCACACACACACACACACACACGCTGCATAGATCTAAATGTTTTTGTCTAATTAGTACCTGATGTCAATTTTGCACATATCCAAACTGTTCCAATGGTCGTCGAAAGACGTTTTTCTTTGTTTTCTCCTTTTCCGCGATTCACAGTATAGTCGAGTGCCCCGGGCTTATATCTTTGATGTTTTATGTACAGGCAATGATCGGCTAACGCATGATCCTACGTTCCAAATCGCTTACTTCATAAACAAAGCTGAAGTGTAACGTTAGAGATGTTAACGGCGGTTTACATTGCAAAAGAAATCAGTGGCGTCCGCCGTGATGGTCCACGAATATAATATGCGCTTTGAAGTGTAGGGGTACCTACAGTCGACTCCAGTCGAGTATCTTCGACTGTGTGTAGGCCTGCTTACATTATTATATAGAACAGTCATTCAGTGATCAAGCTGTATTCGCAAATGATATTAGGGAGCTTTAGATTTTGGCGTCGGAGATGTACAGAGGGGGGGGGGGGGGATGTTCTGAGCATGCGCAAAAACACCGTCAAGTCGATCTATACTGATAGCTTGCCTTGTCTGAGTTTTTCACTACGCGTTTTGAGCGATTTTTACGCACGTCCGCAGAGAGCTATCTGTACTTCATCATCGATTATGGGCGCGCCAGTTTAGTTTGTATACGTTGCGTCTCAGTATAATCAAAAGCTACTTTTTCAGACGACGCAGGGAGAGAACGTCCAGCACAACCGTCGTCTCAAGCGTCCTCACCGCAAATCTAAAGCTCCCTAAATTATGTCCGAATCATGCCAGCCTCCCAGTCCATGGTATGCTCATGTCTCTTAAAATGCCTTCACGAATGGCCCGATATTTATACGATCAGAGCCGAAATTGAATATTTTCTTTATTTCGTGTCCACCTTCGCTGATTTTCGGGACGATGTGAGAGCCGTTCGTTACCAAAATATCCTGCGGTATACCACATAGCGGTACCATAGAAAATAACATAAAAAATAACACAGGTCCTGAACATACCACACGATATTCCTGTGCATTTTTTTTTTACATACAGGACTACCAAAGGACAATACCACACAACAGTACCACACAGCAATACCACACAGGAGTAAATTTACAGTACCGCTCAACAGTACCAACTGGAATAAAACACACTCACACGGGGTGGAGGGGGGGGGGGGGGCACACACCACATATTCCAGAATTGAATTGAAAGATGAGTTATTTTGTGAGTGATGTCATGTCCAACATATCGATTTAAGTAGTATCTGTCCTACCCCTACAGTATACCCTATAAACTATTTATTAAAAACGTGCAATTAGAATAATTACCCATGCCGGGTATTTATCTTACACAAAGCGCCTTAAAAAATAATACCTAATTAGATATAAGATAAAACTGAAACACTTGTTTCATTATTACTTCAGGCATTTTTTATGCATAAATTTTCCTCAAATAATCTGCCCAATGTTTTTCTACAGATGTTCATAAGAAACAAGTCTTACCATCACTACTCAATCTACCTACGTTACGCTTATCACCTTCAATTCAATTAAATCATAGTTTATTTCAAATCAACGAAAATCAAAACATAGTACAAAGTATATAAATGTCATAAAATAGTATTGTTCAAACATTTGCAAAAGATTCATGTAGTATACGAGATAAATTATATAACAACATATATATATATATATATATATATATATATATATATATATATACAATAATTAGGAGGAACAATGCATATATACTTCGTGGGCTTGCGGAAAATAAATTCGATTATGGAAAATAGTGATCCACTAAAAAGCAAAGCTTGTGGGACGTGGATCGCTAAATAAATAATGAGTAAATAATATATTATTCGAGGGTTTTTTTTTATAACTATTGTATTTGATATAAATTATTTAAGTCATTTGTAAAGATATACAGGTATAGTTATTTTGAGATACGCAGGTCGGGAAAAAATAAAAAATAGAAATAGCATATCAATGCTAATGCCCGGACACCGTTCACTGAACCACGTGTACCGGGAAAATATGGCAAGGACAACACACTCGTACACACATTACCAGGGGCGGATCCAGGAATTCCGTAAAGAGGGGGCGTGTTTACAAAATTAAAGGGGGCGCACGCACCCCTCCCCCCATTTTTTTCTTTTTGTTTCTGTTGTCTCAACAAAAAATAAAGGGGGGCGTGCGCCGGTTGCGGTCCTCCCTGGATCCGCCCCTACATTACCCACACACATATAAGACGCGAGACAGTACCGAGAGAAGACGGTAACAACACAAGTCTACGAAGAACAAAAGACAGGAAAGGAAGAGGAGAGAAGAAAGAAGAGAGGTCTGCGTACAGAACACGCCAAGTGCTGCGACATCAGGACAGGTGAAAGCTCAAGCATGAATTAAAGCAATTTAAATTATCTAGAATTACAAGTAGAGAGTATAGGTGTTTTCTGAATTTGTATTTAAATGTGACGAATTTGGGGGAATCTTTTAAGCTATTATTTAGATTATTCCAGTCTGGGTCCGGTATAAAGAAATGTATTTTGGGCATGTGCAGTTCTCATTAATAGAAGATGGAATTCGTCGGATCGTCGCGTGGGATAGTTATGTACATGACTGTTTCGATGAAATGAGTCGAGAAATATTCTAGGTAAAAAGTTGCTGTTATAATTAAACATGAACTGGTCAAGTTGAAACACATACAAATCATTTATTTTTAGTATTACCATGATCAAAAAACAAAGCATCTATGTTCTCGGTATGTAGATTAAAAACAATTCTGAGCGCTTTCTTTTGCAATAAAAAAAGTTTATCAAGTAATATCTGATAATATGTATTACCCCAAGCAAGGATCCCGTAGTTTAAATAAGTTAGTATCAAGCTAGAATAAAGAGTTAATAATGCAGATGAAGGAAGATAATATCTTAATCTGTTCACTACGCCAATGTTACGTGAAATAATTTTACATAATCAATGTTTATGATTCCTCCATGAAAGCTTGTTATCAACGCAAACACCAAGAAATTTAAAGGAAGAAACTTCTTCTAGGGGAGTGGCATCAAATGTTATATTGCCTGGGACGCTATCTAAAGAGTTACTAAAACATAAATTTTTTTTGTTGAATATTTAGTAACAATTTATTTGCATATATCCATTGTATGACCTTTTTCAATTCTTCATTTACTGTTTTTGTTAAGATATTTGGGTCAGGGTGGGAAAAGAAAAGGTTAGAGTCATCCGCGAATAATATGAATGATAGTTTCTCTGAGGATCTATGAAAAACATTGATATAAATAATGAAGAACAACGGACCTAGTAAACTCCCTTGTGGAACACCACATGTAATTGTTTTTATATTGAGAGTCAAGGCCGTTGACATGTAGGCCTACAAATTGGGATCTTTTTGCTAGGTAACTCGTGAACCACTCCAAGAAGATACGTTGTGTGTGAAAATGTGTCGAGTGCGTTGTGCTGTGATTTTCCCTAAATCCAAATTGAATGTTTGAAAATATGTCGCAGGTTTTAAGAAAACGTACTGTCCTGATGTAAACTATTCTTTCGAGAATCTTAGAAATAGAAGATGATAAAGATACGGGTCTATAGTTATTGACATCATCCTTCTCACCTTTCTTATAAATAGGAATTACTTTCGTAATTTCCGTGCTATTTGGCACATGGCCAGTTGTAAGCGATGAGTTGATAATGTGTACTAAGGGATCCACTATTTGGGGAATTATGTTTTTCATCAAATGGTAGTCAATTCCGTCGTGACCAGGACTTTTTGCTTCTTTCAAATTGGCAACGATCTTTGTTATTTCTTCTCTATGTCTGTATGTGTTGGGTGAAAAAATATAGTTATGGAGTTAGGTGTATCTAAAAAATCACTAAAAGATTTACTAGAAAGAGGAATATTTTGAGAAAGATTTTTTTTTTCCAATTGAAGAGAAGAAGTCATTGAAAATTTCAACCATGCCAGCGGGAGTGTTGCTGGAGGCATTGCCCATCGAACTTTAGAAATATTAGATGAATTGTTAGGTGCATTCATAGCATTTTTTAATGTTTTCCGTGTGTTTTTAATGTCATCTTTATATTTTCTTATTTGATTAACGTAAAAAAATTTCTTCTGCGTACGTAATAATTTGGTGAGAGTGTTTTTGTATGAAACATATTTTCTCTTATTTTTTCAGTGGGGTTGCATCTGTATTTATAAAACAAATTATTTTTCCTATTTATAGATCGTAATATAGACTTGGTTATCCACGGGAGTCTTGGAATTTGCTTATAACTATTTTTTAATGTTACGCAGGGGAATATGGTTATCGATTTCGGAGGTAATAATAGATATGAAGTAGTCATAAGACAAGTTGACGTCGGTAGTGTTGTATACAGAAGACCAGTCGATTTCTCTTAAACTGTATTGGAGACTTGCAAGATTATCTGCAGTAATCTTACGTCGCTTATAATAATCATTTTGTTTAGTCGATTTAATTGAAACCTGGGCAAATATACAGGATAATGGTCAGTGATGTCTGAGAGGACGATACCAGACTCAGGAAGTGGAGAAACATTACAAAAAATGTTGTCTATAAGGGTAGCCGATAGGCTGGCGACACGGGTAGGCTTGAAAATTAATGGTAAAAACGAAGCAGACATTAATGTTTCTATAAATTCTTGTGAGCTGTTTTGGGAGTTACATTTCATGAGATCGCTGTCAAAATCGCCCATCAAAAATGTATCTTTATTAAGTATAATGGGATTTTGTACTAAATCTTGCAAAACTGTCAAAAAATTATTCAAATTCGACCGAGGGGGTCTGTAAATTACGCCAATCACAATGTTTTTTCCACGTGAATTTATCAATTCAAGAAAAAGGGATTCGAGTACATCGCTCAACACTAATCTCCTCATGTATAATATATTAATTTTTTTTCGAGATGTACAAACCAACTCCACCACCAACTCTCTCGTTTCTATTTCTAAATACAAATTCGAATCCGGGTAAAGAAAATAAATGACTGATATTGGAGTTCAACCATGTTTCTGTTAGCCCTATGATGGAGCAAGATTTTTGATCTGGGTTTTCTCAGAGTAAGCGCAACTTGTCAAAGTTTCTGTTGATACTGCGTATGTTAAAGTGAGCTTACAAAAATGTTTCATCGACTGTATTCTGATACGATTTTTATACTGATTTTCGGTCAAATAAACACAATGATGGACTCTGAACTGGATCATTAGAGTCAAAATTATATTCAAATTCTTGTGCTGAGGTATTGTATTTTGGATATGTAATCTTCATGCGAACTGGAAATGATATTTGCATGATCAGATACAGAGTGCCTTACTGTGTCATAAAATTCATCACTATTCAAAGAATTGGAAGCGAAATTTGTTGTGTTAGTCATGGGTTAAAATATAAAACATTCGGGAGTTAATAGCTGGCTTCACGCCTGGACCTAACTCAGCAGCTATGTGGGGGTATGCAGACCTAAAAGAAGAAAGGAAACCGAAATGCGTACAGAGAAACATGAAACACACACAAAACAACGAAACGAACATGAACACAGATGAAAGAATCAACATCGTTGCGGATGGTACACAAGGCCATGGCCTTGTATACAGTACCTAACATGAACTTCTTTAACAAGCAAAGACGTGTGCTACACGTACCAGGCAGTGGACAGTGGAAGTGGACAGAGCTCCCACTGACGAGAAAAAAAAAATTATAAACAATCAGCTATTTACCGATATACATATATCATAATTGCTTGGCAAGGAAAAAGAAATCATCCAAATCCTTCAACGCACTAGACTCACACAGCATTTATTGAGTACATTGTAATTGCAATACATAAGTGCACAAACACTCTTTAGTGACGCTAATGGAGGTTCGGCCGTATACTGTTTGGTTGTTGCCATGCGAACAAACTAGAGCATTATGCGCTTTCGAATTTCAGCTTACCAGCGGGGAGCTTCACATGCTGTCATTGTGTGTTTTTGGTTTTCTTTATTTCTTCACGCCGCATTGCAGCTGGCTGGTAGATCACTTCTAAAGGAGCCGGTTTTTCATTTTCCAACATTACCCCTGTATTTTTAGTGGGAGCCAAAATGAATAGTTCACGTCGCAATCACATTATTACACCTCTGTCATCACAACAATCGCCATGATCATAGCAACCGCTAATTTGTGTGCAGCACGTTGTTTATTTGTTCTCCTTTGATCATATTTGAGAAGGATCTCTACAATATATTCCAGAGTATTAATGTTCTTTTTCTCTTTAGCTTTTAGTTGTACCCGTGTTCCCTTATCTTGTTCTTCACGCTTGGCTTCTGTTAGGATCTATGCTTAAGTAGGTTCCATCGTATTTCTCTATAGCACTTTTACATTCATCGAAACTCTGACACATCGACTTCCATGTTCTATGTTAGTAATTTTTTATTGCATATCCAAGCCGAAAATTATGTATCGTCATTATTTCGTTATATTTCATGCATTTTGCATTGAGAAATACGAAAATGAAATTGAAAGTAAAATAGAATTTAACTTATGAATATTCCGGATTTATACAAACACCAATATAAACCAGTAAGACCCAGTATAAACCACTAAAACCCAATTGTCTATAGACAATCCAGGATGGTCCATTTGTTTCAACATACCATATTATTATCTATAAAATACTTATACTAGTTCGGTGTCAGTATGTACTGAGCACTGGAATCACTATCATTGACCAGTTACCGCGCATGTCAGATGGATCCCACTGGTTCCAGCTGTTTCGACTTGAGTCATGGTATGTTTTTGTATTCCATATTCCATGGAATTACCACACAAGTTACCACAGCACCTTACACTAGCAAACTCACAGCACTACCACACATCAGTTACAAAAAAACTACCATGCAAATACACACATCAGTTACCACTGGACTACCACACAACAATTACTCTAGGACTACCACACAATAGTAATCATAGTCTGCCTCCACCAGATTACCACATCAGCACCACACTACCACACATCAGTCACCACAGACATTGTTATTATCGTGATAATGCGTCATAAGAACATGTGGTATACTTGGATATTCTTGTAGTATTTTGCATGGTAACATACTACCAGAGGATATTACATTGATACCATAGCTAGAATGCCACATGAGCCTGCGGTGCATTATCCATTGAGTCAGATGGTATTGGATATTCTTATGGTATCTTCTCGTAACACAAGATATATTGCCTTACCACATGGATTCCATTGCCTGCTATTCACACAACCACATGATCCTGCGGTGGGTATTAGGCCTACCCATCGACTCATATGGTATCGGATGTTCTTGTAGAATTAAATGGTTATACTTCTGGTACCACACCACAGGATATTTCGTATTACATATTGACATCGCATCCAGCTATTCACATTACCACATGTTATTTTTATTAAGCATTTGATACATTATCACACAAGTCGCTGTGGTAACATAGGGCCTATTCCTGTGGTATTTCATATACTACTATCTGGTACCACAAGATATATTGCATTACCACGTGGCTACCAATATAGGCAGTATATTACCACGTGAGCCTGTGGTACATTACCAAACAAGTACCTGCAGTAAAACATATTCCGGTGGTATTTTATGTGATATTAAACATACAGTAGGAAATACCAGAGGACGGGACATTTTTGTAAGGGCTAAAGTTATTGTTTTGTGTAGTATTACAATATTGCAGGCCTACTACAAAGAAATACCACAGCACTGCTTCATGCATAATGTTTCATGGCATGTGGTATAGTATTTCTTATGGTATATTTAGTTCCACATAATCATGTGTCACACCTAGGGGAACGTGGGGCAGGATGGGCCACATTTCACTAAATGTGCTTTATTTCAAATACTACGTCACAAACTACCACATGAAACAGGATTTGCAAAGATTGTGTAAGGCAACACATCTGACTATCACACGTAATATCATCTTAATTGTCTTCTTTTATTTTACGTAATAGCCATCTCAAAATAACCAAATCTGTCCCATCCTGCCCGTGGGGCACGATGGGACACACAATGGGGACGCATATTTCCGTGTTCCACTTGAAACGGTCGCTGGGGTTCTTTTGTAATTCCGGAACATTCTGAAACTGAGAAAAAAAAAATAAAACATATATCAACCACATCAAATTATGATGGGGCAAGATGGGACACCCGCCCAATCTGCCCCGAGGTGGATGTCCCATCCTGCCCCATGCACACTCACACTACACTTCTAAGCTCTACACAATACATGCAATGACATACAGTCCGCCTACATTTTGTGAAATAAACTTGATGTATACTATAAAAACCACACGATATCAACGTTCTATACCTTTCTTCATATTATGCCAGAGATACTATACATTTCTTAACTGCAGAAATTCTGCCGTCATCGATATCAATCTTTGCGTCTGTTCACCAAAGCTCAAGAGAATCTCAGCTTCACAGAGCGTAAAGATGGCTTCCAGACAGCTTTTTATCAGTGCAGATTATAGTGTCCTCTGATGCTTACTTAGATAGTTATCGCATTGTCCTATCCTGCCCCGGTGTCCAATCTTGCCCACCCCACCTTCCCCTACTCCTCTTCCGTACCTCAGGAATCCGTGTGATATCTCTACAGCCTCGTGTTATTACACTGTTGGACGCAAGTATCACAACATTGTTGTATGATATTTCGGTGGTATATATTTTTTTTCTCCGTGGTACTCCCTATCAGTGGTAATTCTTTACAACATGACTCTGCACCACAGGCGACACCTCTGCAGTACCGCTGGAATATGTGTGACAGGGCCCTTACGTCCCTGATTTATTTTCTGTGGTATTACGCTGTATACCACAATAAATTATGAATATCACAGCACTGCTCTATGGTATTTCTGTGGTAGTAGTTTTTATGTGGTATTTCCTATAGTATATTTCACACGGGTGCCACAAGCTACACTCTGCAGTACCATATGAATATGTGAGGTAATTTTTCATCCCTGTGGTATTTTATGAGACATTAAAAATAGTGCCATAGAAATACCACAGGAATAGTACAGGGCATTTTTTGCTACAACTAACACACGGAGTACATTGTGTATTACGTATGATTTCATTTAAACGTACCTGTTCAATATGTTCCTGGAAGACTCCCCAGGCAGGTTTTCTGGTTTTGTTTGTGACTGTCACATGAAGCCATCAAGACCTTTTATTCTAAAAGATAAATTTTAACTTGAAGACGGAACAGTTCTAACATGCTAACAAGCCCAACTGTTGTACGTATTACTCAGGCCCTACAGTGTACCAAGGAAGATGGTGTACCGAAGACTAGAAGCGCACGCATCCAGTTGCGCAATGTATACGCTCATGAGCAGGTGTAGGCGCCATTAAAGGACACAAACCACTGGATTATAAGGAGAGGTCATATTTCTTAAATAAGTTCTGAACACCATAAATGTGTTTTTGACATTTGCCCCTACATCATATGAGAAATTGCACATTGAAGGGCTGTAAAGCTTCTCAAAGGGACACTTTGAAAATGATGCCCTATAGGGTTTCATCAAAAATAAATCTTGCAGTGTTGATTAGTTCTTCATAAGATGAATACATAAATGCAGGCAGTAATCCTTGATTAAGGGGTGTCATCATCACCTTATTGCCTACAAAGTACTGTAAAAGACTTTGATTTATCAAACAGATTAACTTTATGTATTTTGAGCTGTTTCCAGGGGCGGATCCAGGAATTCCGTTTTTTACAAAAATAAGGGGGGGGGCGCACGCACCCCTCCCCCATTTTTTTTTCTTTTTATTTCTTTTGTTTCAACAAAAAATAAAGGGGGGGAGCGTGCGCCGGTTGCTGTCCTCCCTGGATCCGCCCCTGGTTTCAGTGGTAGCCAAAACAAAGAAAATCATTAAAGTAGCACAATCACTCAAAGTTGTGTGATACTGATTGTTACTATGTACTATTAGTACACTGTACCACCAG